>JAHNEJ010001380.1:0-38310 GCA_022559845.1 Amorphophallus konjac
CCCTCCTCGGCCACCGATGATGGTGATTGCGCTCTCCGACAATGTTCCATTGGTGGGAGGGTTCGGAGCATCGGTCCAACATAGGGTTGATAGCAGTTAAGGAGGAAAGGACCAAGAGAGAGAGAGAGAGAATTTGATAAAAAGGATGAGATTGAAGGAGTCGCTCAAGTCCTCCTATCGCTGGGCTGCCGGGGTGGGGGGCGCCTGCGAAGGGGGGAGGAGGAGGTTTGCAATAGTCTCCTTTGATTTGACGTCGAGTGATAGTTGGTGACCGCGCACAGTATCTTGCTCTCCCTGGATGTCGGCATCCAGCACTCTCCAATACCCTGCCCTCCTCGGCCGCCGATGATGGTGATTGCGCTCTCCGACAATGTTCCATTGGTGGGAGGGTTAGGAGCATCGGTCCTACATAGGGTTGATAGCAGTTAAGGAGGAAAGGACCAGAGAGAGAGGAGAGAGAGAGAATTTGATAAAAAAGGATGAGATTGAAGGAGTCGCTCAAGTCCCCTTATCGCTGGGCTGCCGGGGTGGGGGGCGCCTGCGAAGGGGGGGGGGAGGTTTGCAATAGTCTCCTTTGCTTTGGCGCCGAGTGATAGTTGGTGACCAGGCATAGTATCTTGCACTCCCTGGATGTCGGCATCCAGCACTCTCCAATACCCTGCCCTCCTCGACCACCGATGATGGTGACTGCGCTCTCCGACAATGTTCCATTGGTGGGAGGGTTGGGAGCATCGGTCCTACATAGGGTTGATAACAGTTAAGGAGGAAAGGACAAAAGAGAGAGAGAGAGAGAGAGAGAGAGAGAATTTGATAAAAAGGGATGAGATTGAAGGAGTCGCTCAAGTCCCCCTATCGTTGGACTGCCAGAACCTGTCGATAATGGGCATGCTGCTAGCAATGTCACCTTCAGTTTGGACGACCACTTCGTCCATGCCCACCGCTGCATCCTCGTCACTCGCTCGATCCCTCTTCTTCAGCAAGTTCTTCTGTGGGGATGACCTCACTGCAGTTCATCGTGATATCTTAAGTATTTCACGGGTCTTGACGTATTCCTTCCAATATTACCGTATCGTTGAGGGTCGAAAATCACAAGAACATAATGTCAATCACTTAAAATATATAAGTACTATTCTTGATAATAAATATAAATAAGATACTTATTTGATAAAACCACTATTTGCAATAGTATATATTAAAAAATTCCTAAATTTATTTTTCAACATCTCCGGTAACTTTTGTTAACGTCTTAAGGTATCAACATATAATAACAGTAACTTGTAATAACATTTTCTTGGTAGGAGTTACATGTGGTACGTAACATATTAACATAATAATGTATTAAGGTAATAATGTAACAAGATAATAATGTGTAGGTGCAGTGACACATTTAAGATAGTAACATATCTATGTAGTAATGTAGTAGTTCTATTTTATTATATTTGTACATTGTCCTACTATATTATTAACGTTATTACATTATGTGGTTACTCTTTTAATAGGTTCCCACCCTGTTTTATTATAACGTTACTATATTACTATCTCACTATCTTAATATGCTACACATTAATATGCCATTACTCTGCTATATTATTGTGTTACTATATTAATACATTATTATCTTTCTACGTCAATACATTAAAGTTTAAAAACATGGAAACATTATTTAACATGACCCCTTCACTTAGTTTTTTAGTCCTTGGTAGGCAATTATATATAGTACACTCGGACTTATTCTTCAGTCCCCGCCATTTTAATGTCCGTCATCCTTTTTTTTTCAAATGGTTATTTTATCCTTCGTAATAATTGTGTGCCCACGACTTTAAAAATGGTTATGTCTCGTTCTTGGTACCCCTTTGCCTCGCACTGAAGTGCTGAACACACATTTGTTACTGTCATGTTCAAAACCGTACAACCCCATTCTTAAAGATTGATAGCCAGTTGGATCTAACAAGCAATTTTTACCTGCCGGTGGAGAGCCCTTGCACGGGCGAAGGAAGGGAATGATGCAAGTGTTAACGCGTTAATCGTCTTTAAAAATGTTAACACTTGTTAATTTATAAACATTAAAGACTCGGTTGTTAACTTGACACGGTTAGTGCAGACGACCCTTTAAGATCGCTTGTGCTAACCGATCTCAATTTTTACATTTATGTGTGAGAGAGCGGTGGAGCTCAGACCGCTCTCTCTCATCAATTTATCTATTCTAACCGGTTAACTACTATGTTCTGACCGGTTAACAAACATGCCCTAATACATTAACTTGCTAACTGTTGTTAACATGTTCATAGATGGATATTAATCCATTAACTTCTATAACAAGTTAAGGATTTAACATGTTTATAGATGTTAATGCATTAACAGGTTAACTTATGAACATGTTCACAGTTGTGATCGTGACAAAAAAAAGTGTTTGACATTTTAACTCTTAAGACGTATAAATTTAGGGTGTCTCGTTCGGAGGTGACTAGGGTTTTATCATTTTTTTATGATAAAAGGGTCTTCAAAGAAGAAGACTTGAGTCTTACTTATAAGTAAATACTCATCTTTATAATTTTAAAGACTTGGGTCTTACTTATAAACACATGCTCATCTTTATAATTTCCAATATGAGATCTTTTGAGATCCCTTCTTAAACCTCTATACTAGTCCCTCCATCAAATGTGGGCTTTGTACTTATTGGGCTATTTGGGATGTCTCCTTTGATGTATTATCCCCGCTATGTGTGGGGATGATTAGAGTTTTATCCTTTTTTACTAGTAAAAGGGTCCTCGAAGTAGAAGACTTAGGTCTTACTTATGAGCACACATCTATCTTTGTATTTTTAATATGAGATTTTTTGAGCCCCTTCTTAGACCTTTACAAACTCTAAGGAGGTCTTTGATAAATGGATAAAACAACCAGCCGATTTTTATCCACACGGTTAGCGTATTCGCCAATTTCGGTCGAATACGTAATGCGGGCTATGATGTCATTCTTGTAATAAAAATCAGAGCATTTAATGCTTATCCTCACCTTACTCTCATATTCCATCAAAGTGCATTTAAGAAATCACCGACGAATAAGACTATTGACCGGTGAATACAATGCCCTCTCCAACGGTATTCACCGATCAAAGTGGCCCTAATATATTAATAAGAGTAAATTGACCATTTTGAAAAGTCTTTCAATAGTGGTTCACAGAAGAGGCTGTCATAATAAGCATGCTAAAAAAAGGACAAAAAGTGAAGCATCCTCTCTCATACACTAGAAAACAAGTTGGGAGAAGAAGAAGTTAATTAATTTTTTCTGAACGAGAAGATGGTGAAAAATAAGTCCGTTGTTAAAATAGGGAACTTTGGTCAGTAGAAAATTGAAAGGGCCAAAAGTATAAAACATTGCTCTAATGAGAGAGATAATTAGTTATTATTTTTAATTAATTAATATTTTTGTGGACATCACCTATGTAACCACTTCACCTAACCCTATATCACCATTCATCAAAATAAGAAAAAAAAATGACTTCTCCTATCACTCTCACTTGATTGGTCGAAAAGATTAGGGAGTGAGATCTATAGATTTATTAATTAATTATATAATTATTTTATTAATAGAGAGAAATAATATTTTTAAAATATTAATATATTTAAATTAATTAAATAAAATGGTGAAATCAACCTGTGATAGAACGACTAATAAAATCAACGTCGGATAGAATGACTTTCTTAAGAGGGACAATAACATTTGCCAATCGTATCCACCTACTTTTGAGAAACACTTTGTGCGTCACTAATAATATCACCTTTTTTTGATATTTTTAAATTTTTATGAGTAGAGTTCACATCAAATTATCTTGACGTAAATATCACGTCATCGTCTAACGTTGATTGCATCTTAAATAAAAGACGTGCCTGAATAATTCACATTTCAAATTTACATTATTCTAGTTTTTTTTTTGTTAGGATGCACGCCATGTCAAATGATGAGCGTGACACCCACGTTAAGATAACTCCGATGTGAATCCCACTAAAAAAATTAAAAATATAAAAATGTTGCAACTCATTAGCCCAAAGTTGCACAAATTGTTTCTCTCTATTTTTCAATCGAGTGCATGCCTATCAAATGATAAAAAAATATTTTTCAACTTAATTGCAGGAGAGTCTCACCACTCTAGTTCATTAAAAGAGTCTACTTAGAAAAATTTGTCACGTTTATGGGTCTGACATAACGAAGTTGATTTAAGATGCATTTGATTGAGATATCGAGGAGAAATTTTGATATTCTAATCATTAGACTTTCGGACATCCCCATTATTCTAACTAAATGCAAAAATGACTCTGACTTTCGTGTTTCATAGATTTTGAAGTTAGAGAGAGATAGACACGTCAACCATGACATTTCAAAATCCTAATAATCCTACGGGGAGGAGCTTCTACAATTTAGATGACATTTAACAATTAAATATCAATCAACTATTTAAACCTGTCTATTTTTTTCCCATTTATCATTTTAACCTATTTAAACTCCATTTACACTTTTAATCATCACGATATTTATTATAATTTGTCATTTCAAATGTGATGATAAAAGAGAGAGAGAAGATATATTTTTTCTCTATTTTTTTGAAAACTAAATAATTATATGATACATTATGATTGGACCGTGTTTGTTTGGATTTTAGAGGTGACTTCTTATATGGTGCATCTCTTAAAAATATAAACCAATACAACGTGATCATGTCATAATTTTTAAAATTTGACTTTTTGTTGAAGTAGATAAATTAAAAAAAATAAAAGAATCAAAATATAAATATCTCAAAAAGTTATTTTAAAAGAGTTTTTTCAAGTCAAGAATCAAGTCCCATCCCAAAAGAGAATAGAACGAGATTATGACTTTTTTCATAATCTTTTAGAGTGAGAATAATCTAATAAAATGAGATTTTAGAAGATTATGAAAAGTGAAGGATTTTTATCCTATCTCTCTGTAAGGACCCGTTTGGGAACCCACCGAATTTTACAATCTCCTCATGGGCACTCATATGCACACATGGAGGATTCGTAATCATTAAAAATCTCATGAAATATCTTTACACTTATTTATGGGGATTCATGGGCGTACTTGACTTTTGTTCCTATAACCTCTCTCATTCGGATTTTTTGATGGCTCAAAAACTTAAACAAAGCCTGGGCATTTGATAAAATTTAAACTATATCAGAGATTCTAATGATTGAAATCTCTGCTGGATTGATTACCAAATGTGTCTTAAAAAATTAGATTATGAATTTTAAGTAATTTGACGTGATAAAGATATCTTTGGTGATATTTTTAAGGGGAGAAGATTTTAAAATCACAATTAATCCTCTATTTGAATGCCAAACGGAGATTTCAAGAGTACATTTGGTGAATCTTTTCTGCCCCTCTCTCTCTCTCTCTGGGTTTTGCCGCCCTCTCCTCGTCCTTTATGCCGGCGGCTCTACCTCCTCTTCCATTGCCCAGTCCCCTCCCCTCTCATCTATCGTCCCCCCTCTGCATTCTCCTAGCATCCGTGTTCTGTTCTTCCAATATCCTCCTCGACGTCTTGGGCTTCTTCCGGATCGATGCCGGAGTGAAGTGGAGATGGGAGTGCAGTGCCACCACATTGGAGCTTACTTCGGAGCTCGGAGGTTCCAGCTTCCTGCCGAGCCGTCGTCGCCTGGGGCGCCTTCCAGAGCTTTCCGGAGCTTGGAGCAGACGAGTAAGAGTTAAAGAACTTGGTGCAACTCTTCTGGGTTTCTTCTAATTGATTTCTGGGGACTTCCCTTTGCTTCTTCTCCCTTCTTCCCTTCTCTCCATTTCCTATTTCTTGTTGGTTCTTAGTTGATGTCTGACGAGATTCCACTCTCGCTGGAAGGAGCAACCCACACACATGGCGCCTATGTGGCTACACCACTACAGGGGCCGCGGTTGACAACTGGTCGCCAACCTCGACCCATTCCGCTTTTGCGGCTGCCAATATCTCCGCTCTCCAATTTGACGGCTTCGCCGCAAACCAGGTACGGTATACCGGCCCCTGTCCGTCTTCTGCCATCGCCTAGGTTAGGTGTTCCTGTTCTTTGACATTTCTTGCGTCTGTGAGCTTTCCAGCCCATGTGTCCGTTTGTATGCGGGAAGGCAATCCGGGAAATTCCCGAGGGTGCGCTTGCTGCTGCCACATGAATATGGTAGTTGTGGGCAATTTACTGTCATTGGATGGTTCAAAACTTGGTTGCATTCTGATGCATGTGCGCGAGCTCATGCGGAGAGTTAATAGGTGTTTTAGGAACACACACTAACTTCACCGTGGGAGTGAAGGTACGATTGTGTTAATAGTGGTGCACCAACAGTTTCTCCGCAAATGCAGCAGCATGAGGTCTGAATCGTCTGATGCCATCTTTTGGTTTTGACAATTCCCCGATTCTGATGAAGGAGGAGGAGAAGCGGGAGGAACTTGCAGCTTGCAGATTTTGGTCCGACTACAGATGTCAATGGAGAAGGCACTGAAATGGCCGACGCACAGGCGGATAACACAGCCTCTGTCTATCTTTACATCCCAAATATCATTGGTATGCTATGAGGAGTCTTGCTTTCCAGATTTGCCTTTTCATTTCTCATTTTAAGATTTACTGAGAAGTGGTAGTTACCTTTTAAGATTGCTATTATGAATTATGAATTATTGAGGATATTTCATATGAAATAAAAAATACACCAGTAGCATTTGTTTTTGGATTTTACATATAGACCGTTGTTATAATTGAAATGGCAAAAGTATAATTCCTAGAAATGTATTGGCACCCGTATCATTACTATTGGGAGGGGTTGCAGGAGGCGCTCCCCTCTGGAGCTAGCAAACCCCCCCAATTGGGAATTTGGGAGGGGTTGCACAGAGTGAGAGAGAGAGAGTCCCTCCCCCTCCGGCATCGGCAACCCCCACCCGGCGGGGGTGTCGTACACACCAGCAACCCCCACCCGAAGGCGCACACACATGCACACCCCCCTAGTAGTGGTAGTGATGAGCACGATGGCGGTGGATGTCCCCGACAGGCCAATGATGAGCACGACGGGCCGATCACTTTCGGTAGGCCCCTCCTTCCCCACGAACCCCCTGCCGGTAGACCCCACCCCTCTGCTCCCAGGTGATCCCTGCCCATGGCCGATCCTGGCAGGCCCCACCCCTCCGCTTCTAGTTGATCCCCACTTAGTGGCGACAGTGATGAGCACGATCGCGGCGGATGTCCCCGACGGGCCAATGATGAGCACGATGGGCCGATCCCTCTCGGTAGGCCCCTCCTTCCCCGCGAACCCCCTCTCGGCAGACCCCACCCCTCCGCTCCCAGGTGATCCCCGCCCACGGCCGATCCTGGCAGACCCCACCCCTCTGCTCCTAGTTGATCCCCGCTCACGTCCGATCTCGGCAAACGCCACCCCTCCGTTCCCAGCTGATCCCTCTTGGTACACCCCCTTCCTCCACGAACCCCGTCCTGGAAAACCCCACCCTGAATGCCTCCGACCGCTTTCTTCCTTCCTCATTCTCCTTCCCTAGTTGATTAGGGTTTTATGGGAATCAGAGTTGGGGGTGGGAGGGAGATGGGCCCCATTGTTTTGACTTTTGACTAGGGGTATTATCGTCTTTTCATTGGTCTAGTTAAAGGTAACCACAGTTAAATTCACGGAGGGTAACTGTCTTAAGAACCGGAGCACCTGTAACGATGAACAAAGGCAGAGGAAAAAGAAAGAGGGGGGAAGAAGGGATCAAACCACACAAACACAGAGGATTTTTACGTGGTTCGGAGAGGCGATGTGTCTTTCTATGTCCATGGCCGCATTGAGTTCTCTTTCTTTTCACAAAAAGAATACACAATTACAAGAGATGTTGCCTTAAATACAAGGAGCCTAGGGCGACGCGCCATGGGTACTATTACAATAATACCCCCAGTTGGATTCGCGTAAAGATAGGGGAAAGTCTACTAAGATAAGGATCAGACTCCACAATCCTCCAACAATCTCCCACTTGGAGACTGATCTTTAAATCAGCAATCAAGTCTTGTAATCCTTGGTCTTTCCATGATTTAGAAACTCAATGCGGCGCCTCCAATCATCATTAGCCATGGAGACCAACTGAGACGATGCATAGCTTCAATTTCTCTGTAGCCACCATCTTAGTCAACATGTCTGTTGGGTTTCTAACTCCACGTATCTTTTCAAGTTACAAAGTCCCATCATCTAGTAGCTCTCGAATGAAGTGACATTTCACCTGTATATGTTTTGTTCTTGCATGAAACAGTGGATTCTTTGCAAGATGGATTGCACTCTAACTATCACAGAAAACACTACTACCTTGTTTTATGCCCAACTCTTCAAGAAAATTCTTCTGTCAAATCATTTCCTTGCTTGCTTCTATAACTACAATGTATTCATACTCAGTTGTAGAGAGGGTCACAATCTTCTGTAACTGAGAAACCCAGCTCACTGCGGTGCCACCCAAAGTGTAAATGTATCATGTTGTGCTACTTCTGCTATCCACATCTCCAGCTAAAATTGCATCCACAAAGCCTTGTAAATTGAGACCACTCTTTGTGAAACACAAACCCATACCCGTGGTACCTCTCAAATATCGTAGGATCCATTTAACAGTCCCCTAATGTTTCTTGCCTGGATTTGCCATGTACCAACTCACTGCTCCCACTGCATGTGCAATATATGGTCTAGTACAAATCATAGCGTACATTAGGCTACCTACAACTGAAGCATAAGGAACTGTGCTCATGTATTCATGTTCCTCTTTTGTCTTGGGCGATTGCTCCTTTGAGAGCTTGGAGTGATTCGCCAAAGGTGTACTTACTACCTTTGCATCCTGCATATGAAATCTGTTCAACACCCTCTCAATGTAGCCTTCCTGAGTCAAGTTCAAGGTTTTAGCCTCTCTATCCCGAACAATCTCCATCCTGAGTATCCTTTTTGCGGGTCCCAAGTCCTTAATGTCAAACACCTTTGACAATTGTTCCTTCAACTTGTTGATCTCTTGTATGTTTGATCCTGTAATGAGCATATCATCTTCATACAAGAGTAAAATAATATAGCAGTCATCAAGTTTCCTGAGATAGCAATAATAATCAACTTGACATCTACTAAAGTCACTGCTGCACATGAAACTATCAAATTTCTTATACCACTGTCTGGGGCCTGTTTCAAACCGTATAGACTTTTCTTCAACTTGCACACAAGGTTTTCTTTTCCACGGACTTGAAAACCTTCTGGTTGTAGCATATAAATATCCTCATCTAAATCACCATGAAGAAAAGTTGTCTTCACATCTAACTGTTCTAGATGCAAGTCTTCAGCGAGCGACCACAATACTCAACAGTAGCCTGATTGTGGTTAGTTTGACAACATGAGAAAAAATCTCAGTGTAATCAATACCTGCCTTTTGACGGAAGCCTTTCATAACTAACCTTGCCTTGTACCTTTTGATGCCATTATATTCTTCTTTTATTCTCTACACCCATTTATTATGGAGTGCCTTTTTACCCTCTGGTAAATGAGTCAGTACCCAAGTCTGATTCCTCTGCAAAGAGTTCATCTCCTCTTTCATTGCATGCTCCCACTTGACAGTATCTTTCATCTGCATTGCTTCACTAAAATATTCTGGTTCACCATTATCTGTCAATAACAAGTAATGCGAAGAAGGTGAGTACTTTTTAGTGGGTTTGGGTACTCTATTAGATCTCCTTGGCTAAGTTGCCAGTGTACAGGGTTCTAGTTGTTTCATGACCTCTTCAGGACTAGCTTGAGTTCTTTTTGCTACATCTTCCTCTGAGATTTCCTCCAGCTCCACTTGATATTTAGTTTGCTTCCCTACATCATCAGATTCTACAATAGATCTATCTTTGTACAAGACTTTTTCATCGAACATCACGTTCCTTTCTCGTATGATTTTTCCATTTTTATCATCCTAGAAACGGTATCCAAAATCATCAGAACCATATCCAATGAAAAAAAATATTTCTTAGACTTAGAGTCTAGCTTGTCTCTGTTTTTAGAATTAATAAGCACATAGGAAGCACAACCAAAGACTTTTAGATGTGAAAGAGTTACCTTCTTTCCTGTCCATACCTCCTCTGGTAACTTACCATCCAAAGGAACACACGGTCCTCTATTGATTAGGTATGCTACTGTACTCACTGCATCTGTCCAAAATGTCTTGGGCAAACCAGTATGAATTCTCATACTTCTGGCATGCTCATTCAGTGTTCTATTCATCCGTTATGCGACACCATTTTGCTGAGATGTTCCTGGAATTGCATTCAAATTCCATTCATTGCACATGAGTCCTTGAACTCCTTGCTGTCATACTCTCCACCATTATCTGACCTCAGACACTTGATTTTCAAGCCAAGTTCATTTTCAACCTGAAACTTCCACCTTTTAAAAGTAGTAAACATGTCAGATTTATTTTTAAGAAAATAAACCCATACCTTCTTGGTGGAGTCGTCGATGAAGGTGACGTAGTAATGTGAGCCTCCAAGAGATGGTACCGATGAAGGCCCCCACACATCCGTGTGCACAAGCTCCAGTTTTTCAGACTTGGATGCCCTGCTAGCTTTGGAGAAGCTGACCCTTTTATGCTTCCCAAAAACATAATCTTCACAGAACCCAACATCCTCAGTCTTCAAACCAGACAACTTTCCTTTCGCCTGTAGTACCTTCATTCCCTTTTCACTCATATGCCCAAGTCTGCAATGCCAAACTTCTGAGTCAACATGAGAATCAACCACTGCAACTGTGTCTCTTGTATTTGTTGTCATGTACAGGGTACCCATCTTACTGCCATGTGCTATAATCATAGCGCCTTTGGTGATCTTCCAGGACCCACCTACAAAGGTAGTGACATAACCTTCACTATCAAGTTTCCCCACATAAATCAAGTTTCTCTTCAGCCCGGGTACATGCATGACATTATGCAACTTCCATGCAGTCCTATTTGCTGTCATGATTTTCACATCTCCCTTGCCTACAATATCTAAAGGTTCGTCATCAACAATATAGACCCTACCAAAATTACCAGCAACATAATTTTAATGCAATCCTTTTGTGAGGTAGAGTGGAAAGATGCTCCAGAATCCAAGATCCACGATTCTATAAAACTGTCAACACTCAGGATTAAGGCATCCTCTATTTTTTCTGTTGTTGCATTCACATACTCTTCCTTTTAGTTTTGATTGTGATTCCGATTTTGGTACTTCTTCTTCGATACTTTGCAATCTCTTTTCAAGTGTCCTTTCTTGCCACAGTTTCAACAACCATCACCACGGAATCTTGACTGACTTCTTCCTTTTCACTTGGACCTGCCTCGATTTTGGCCACGTTGATGTGTTCTTCCCTTGCCTTCAACATTCAAGACAGAACTTGAGGATTCACCTGATTCTTTTATGCGAACGTCTTCGCTTAGAATCAAGTCTCGAACCTCATTCAACTTCAGCTTATTTGAGCCGGAAGAACTGCTCACATCAGTCACAGTCACACCCCAACTTTCTGGTAAAGAGGAGAGCAGAATCAATGCCCGAACCTCGTCCTCAAAGTTGATGTCCACTGAACTCAATTGACTCGTGATCAGGTTGAACTCGTTGACATGATCTGTAACAGAAGCACCTTCGACCATTTTCAAATTAAATAAACGGTGCAACAAATATACCTTGTTAGAGGCGAACGACTTTTCGGACATATTTGATAGCGCCTTCATCAGCCCTGCTGTGGTCTTCTCGTTAACGATGTTGAAAGCGACGTTTCTGGGCAACGTTAACCGGATGATCCCCAATGCTTGTTTGTCCATCAAATCCCAATCTTCCTTCTTCATCCCTTCCGACATCTTACCATCAAGGGGTTGATGAAGTTTCTTCTGATACAAGTAATCCTCAATCTGCATCTTCCAGAAACCAAAGTCTGCCATTGAACCTCTCGATCTTGACCTTTCCTTCTTCTGCAGCCATCGCTCCCACTGCTCCCCGAACACGAGCAAGGCTTCTGATACCAATTGTTAAGAATCGGAGTACATGTAACGATGGACAAAGGCAGAGGAAAAAGAAAGAGCGGGGGAAGAAGGGATCAAACCACACGAACACAGAAGATTTTTACATAGTTCGGAGAGACGATGTGTAGCAACTCAAAAATGTTTATATGCATTTATACAAAAAAAAGGAATAATGAAAGATGAAAATAAAATAAATTATGAATATTTTTCTGTTATGTCTTTAAAAGTATAGAATACATAAACATGAACCCTATTCCACGTATTAACACGAAACGGCGAGATTCGCGATACGATTTCGAAAAGACGAAGACGTCGGCATCCGATTTTTATTAGCTTTAATTTAATCCTAATTAATGGATGATGTCATTCTTACATCATTGAATAAATGAGGTCATGGATGGGGTCACTCTTACATCATTGACTAAATGAGGTCATAGATTATGTCATCCACATAGTGGAACAAAGTTGGTGTAATGGGGTTGGTGTAATAGTGGAATAAGGTTGGTGTAATAGTGACAAGGTTGGTGGAATAGTAAAAGTAGGCGGGAGATTTTGGCCTATAAATAGGGCTATGCTCTTCCCTACTCAAAACACAAATCACTTGAGAGGAATTGCTGGAGGGAGAAAGCTTGAAGTTGGAGGAGTGTCGAAAGCGTTCTTCGTTCTTAAATTTCTTATTCTTTGATCTTCAACAAGGTAGGTGTTCTCTCAGGCTAAACTCAATTTGATGCATGCATTAGATGTAGATGTATAGTTACTTTGATTCTATACCATTTTTCCTAAATTTTATTGAGTATTAAGCATGCTATCCATACAATTGGATATACGATTTTAACCGAGATTTTTAACCGCCGGAAGATCCGTCTCGGATTACGGTGTCTTTTAAGACCGTGTTCCGGATGCACCATCTCCGCCCTGATTGTGATGTTTTCAGGTTGTAATTGAACCAATATATCATTTAGCGTTTTAGATATGTCATGTTAAGTTGTATATCATTTAAATTCACACACGATCAAGTTAAGGTTATGAAAGATAATAATTCTATTCCATGAACTTATATTTCGTCCAAGTTCTTGTTACCTTCATGATATCTTTGATCTTCATGACTATATTATATCTCTGGCATGTTAAATGGAGTAAATATTATCTATTAAAATTACATGGGCTTAGTTGCATAAATCATGATTGATCCGAGTTATAACGATTTTTGTGTTATCACGTTATCGTATTTTCAACCAGTCGTGTAAATAATTAGAATTCCAAGGAAAAATGGTGTCTAAGGAAAGAGGTCCACGGGCAAACACTTTAAGTAGATAAGTGGTTTATTAATTAGGACCTCGCGAATGCGAGGGGAGCCTCCCACTGTCCTACCTCTTACCTGGCCGTGATTCTTCGGTTTTCTAAGTAAGCACCCGACTGTGAAAAACTTGATCTAAGCCTGTTTAACAAGGTTTTTCGAGAGAACCGATCAAGTCGTATCCGTCAATCTAATTCTTTTACCGACTTAATGTCGTTAAACATGATGCCTTCTTATTATTTTAATGTCGTTAAAATATTATGCCTTAAAATCGTCCTTGAACTTCTCTTATATCTACTTGAAATCTTGTACTACTGGTCCCTTGAATGATAATTTTGCTAGATCTGTACTTTATTCATAAGCTCTACCTTGAAATTCTTTGGCCATACATATTATGTGGATGTCTAAATATACTTGGGATCTATGATCCATAACCCAATGCCTGGCGTTAATGGGGCCCGGTCTGGTCCTGGGGGGAGCGCCTGAAAGTACTTGTGCCCATGGGAGTTGAATGACCTGGTGTGGCATTGCACCGAAGTGCTTGACTTGCTAGATTAATTTATGACATTCCACAGTTTGTGAATTTCTTGACTTGCTTGAATAAATGAAGTACTTGACTTGTACATATTTGCGTACAATGGCCAAATCCATGATATTACTTACTACATGATCATTCTCTACTTGAACTTTACTCTTGACATCTTGTCTACTTGTGACTCCAATTACTGCATTACTTTACTCTCTCTCTTATGCTTGTTCCATATTTTATTTACGTTTCTCGGCATAGTACATACCTTTATCCAAACTGTTAATTACTTTAAGTTGCCTGGTATAGAGATATAAGTCCTACTGAGCATTTCGCTCACCCTACGTTTTCCGGTTAACATTTCAGGTAGGTCCGATGATGAACCCCAAACTCATGGGAATGAGCTAGAGTGATCGAGGAATCAAGTTTACCTTAGTTACCTAGGTTTATGAACGGTTGCTCTTACTAGAATTATATTTTTATTTTGAAGTTGTATCTTGCCTCGTAAGGCTTAAGAATGTTGTAAAATTTTATTTTGATGAAATAAGAGTATCCATTTCTTCTTATCTATTCTTGTGGTTTGGACCCCAATCTTCGTGCTCTGATCGACTTGAGTGTTTCGACTCGTCGCGCCTCAATATTCCGTGTCGGGGCGTGACACGATGTGCCTTCCTACGTCCACGGCCGCATTGGGTTCTCTTTCCTTTCACAAAAAGAATACACAATTACAAGAGATGCAGCCTTAAATACAAGGAGCCTAGGGCGATGCGCCATGGGTACTATTACAATAATACTCCCAGTTGGATCAGCGTAAAGATAGGGGAATGCCTACCAAGATAAGGATCAGACTCCACACTCTTCCAACAAACAGGGGGTTACAGTGATGGTATTTTTGTAACATTTCATCAAAAGTAATGATACATGTGCTAATACTTCTCCAGGAGTGAGATTTTTTCCATTTCAATTATAAAAATGCTTTATATGCAAAAAACCCTTTGTTTTTATGTGCCCTTCCCGACTTCATGACAAAAGCTGGAGAGGGACTGGGTAGTTGAAGCCTACATATCTCATGCTATCTGTTTTAATGAAATGTGGATTTATGCACCTTCCAAAGTAGAAGCTGGACAGATTTCCTGGTTGTACTTTCTTTGCCCTTTCTTTCGTAACTATATTTTATATTCATATGCCTCTTTTGTTAGGTATTTTTATCTTAGCGTTGAACTTTTAGTTCTTGGTGTCAATTTGAGTAAATGCAAGTCTATGAGCAAAGTCATTAGATCCTTCCAGATTATGTTTAGTCCACCATTGTCCTTTTCTTTCAGGCTATATGAGAGTATTGATGAATTTTGTGGCCTTCAGTCTTTGCTTTACAAAGAAAAAGCTCTTTGTTGTTCTTTATTTCATCAGGTATTTCCTGCCATGACTTGGAACCTTGCATCTTGTTGATCTTTTGCTTATGGAGTTAATGATACTAAATTGTTAATCTGTTATTGACTTCAGCTTTGTTTTTGATGGTTTGGATGGTTGGTTTGCTCGGAGGCTAAATCAAGGTAACAATGTCTAGACACATACACCATTGAATTATTTTTTAAACCTCTACTTCTTCTTGTTCTATAGTTTGCTCTCAATAATGTGAAAGCATCTGATAGTGATGTTTGTGTAGTATACCAAGTATCTTGTGCTTTGGTTGAATCTCAAAGACAAAGGACCAATTCCCTTGCGACCAAGAAACTCAATATGGTTGATTTTGTCTCTCGTTCTTGAGGATCTGTAACCTCCTATGCTTTCAGAGTTCTACATTTATATTGGAAAAATTGTTACCACTCCAACATCCTGGTAATCAGTGCACAGAAACAAATACACAGGCATCTTAGGATTATGGCTTTGAAACGGGTTGAAGGTGGATGTGGGTGTAGTTGTTTCTGATACGGATTCCATGAACCGCTTCTCCATCTGACTTCATTTCTAAATCAAATTGGAGTTATTGAATTTCCCATTTGTTTCTATTTGTGGTGACATATTTGGCATGAAAATAAGTAGTAGGATTCTACTACTTTTAGAATTCTTCTGTCAAAACCCGCAACAAGGAGTAATCTCCATCCAATGATAGTATTTGATGATGTGTAACGTATGATTAAAATTCTCTATTTTCAGATTTTCATTGCTTTTAGATGGCAAATGAGAAACATAAACCTAGATGTGATTGGATGACAAGCATGAACAAACATGAACAAACAAAATGGCTTTACGACCCTCCATGAGTCAGAAAATCATATCTTTGTGAGGCCATAAAGATAGAATGGCCAGCACCCAAACTCAATGTATTTGAAGAAACAACTAGAAGTTAAACTGAAATCCTCACATCTTGGTGATGTCATCTATCTTTGGAATTCCTTTTTTTTTTTTGCATTGGCAACTTCCCAGTGCATCAACAACTAGAAGTTCCACATCAATATGGCACAAATTAGCTTCAATTCATTTCTAATTTTCACATTATTTTCTCCCTCCTTACTGCCACAATACTGAATGTAGAACATTGGACAGCAAACTATATTTATCTACATTATAAAAATGTGGAACATACGATCATGGGTCAACTCTGCATCCATCATATGAAGTGGAATTTCACCATGGATTAAAGAGAAAAGTCCCCTTGAATTCCCACCTCCATCGTTTCTTTGTTTTATATATATATATATATATATATATATATATATATATATATATATATATTTCTAGTCTATGTTTGAAGGTGCACTGGGAAGTCAGACAATCAGCATCAGATTTGATGACCCACCTTGTGCCCTTGTGCTGACATCATGGATTGTTCGATTCAATAATCTGCCATTTGTTTTCCAGAAAATACACAAGATGTAAACAACTGTCTCCCACCAATCAACACCCCCCACACCCCTCCCCAAAAAAAAGGAGGAGAGAAGAAGCTTTAGAAATTTCATTCAATGGATTAAAACTGATCTGTGCAAGACATGTAGGTTTCATAATCCTTTGTTATTTCACTTTGATCGGCATAATGTGGCTCCACCATCATCTGATTTCATAGTCCGTTGTAACTTCTCTGATTTCGTAGGGGATACATGTTTAACATGCCTGCAAGGGGGCATGTTAAACCTGCAGTTTAGGGATAGCATGGTTTGCGGATCAGTTAGCTCTCAGTGACATCTTGCAGAGATGGGAGGAGGAGGAGGCAGTGGTGTAAGGTGAAAAAGGGAAACAAAGAAAGAGAAATGGCAGTTGGACGACCACAACCACCATACTGGGAAGAAGTGGAAGAAAGCAGAGAAGAAGGTGAAAGGAGGAGTAGGCCAAGTGGTGCCATGGTTTGCCGTCCCGGCCCGACCCGCACCGACCCGCACGACCCGACCCGACCCAGGCGGGCGCCGGGTCGCACGGGCTGTGGGTCGTGGCCGGGACGCACTGGACCGCACGGTCCCGTGCGTCCCGCCGCGTACCGGAGCGGGTCGAGGCGGGCCCGGTGTGGTTCGTGCGGGACGGCGCGTACGTGCCGGGTCGCCCATATAGCGGGCCGGGGTGCGGGCGGGTCTGGCATCCGCAGCGGCTTGAAGGCGGTGGCCGGCAGGTGTGGGCGGTGTAGAGCGGCGGCGGACGGCACCGGGCGGCGGCGACGACCGGCGATCGAGGTAGGTGCCCTAATTTTTTGTTTTAGGGTGAGGAGGGGGGGGGGGGTGAGGGGGGGGCGTCTGCACTGGCACCGCCGCCGGTGGGGGGGGGCGGGGAGGGAGGGGGGGCGTGTGCACCGTGAGAGGGGGAGGGGGGGGGGTCTGCCACCGCGGGGGTGGGGGGCGGTGAGGGGGGGGGGCTCTGCACTGGCACCGCCGCTGGATCTGGCCGCGGGGAGGGAGGTGGGGGAAGGTGAGAGGGGGGGCGTCTGCGGGCGTCGCGGCCACCGTGAGAGGGGGGGGGGGCGTCGCACTGGCACCGTGAGAGGGGGAGGGGGGCGGAGGGGGGGGCGTCTGCGGGCGTCGCGGCCACCGTGAGAGGGGGAGGGGGGGCGTCGCACTGGCACCGGAGGGGGGGCGTCTGCGGGTGTCGCGCCCACTGTGAGAGGGGGAGGGGGGCGTCGCATTGGCACCGTGAGAGGGGGAGGGGGGGCGGAGGGGGGGCATTTGCGGGCGTCGCGGCCACCGTGAGAGGGGGAGGGGGGGCGTCGCACTGGCACCGTGAGAGGGGGAGGGGGGGCGGAGGGGGGTGAGGAGGGGGGGGGGGGCGTCGCACTGGCACCGCCGCCGGTGGGGGGGCGGGGAGGGTGAGGAGGGGGGGGGGCGTCTGCACCGTGAGAGCCACCTCCGGTGGGGGGCGGTGAGGGTGAGGGGGGGGTGTTTATTTTTTTGGTTTTTTAATTAAAAAATATAGGAAAACATTTTATTATATTATTTAATATTATTATTAATATATTATTTAATTCATGTTATATAAGTAACATAATTTTTGTTTAATTGATGTTGTATAAATATCATTTTGATGATGTATTATTTAATTCATTTTGTAGAATTAATATAAATAATATTTAATTCATGTTGTAGATATAAATTTATTTTTTGATGTGTTATTCAATTCATGTTTAAATATTAGATTTAATTTAGATGTATTAAATTTTAAATTTAGTCTTGCATGTTGTAGAATTAATGATATTAATATCATTATTAGTTGTAGATGTAAAATATTTTTAAATGCATAATGTATATTAGTTAATTTAATTGCATAATGTAAAAATGTAATGTATATGGATATATTTTTAATGTAAATATAAATTTAGTGTTGAATATTTTCTAAATAATTTAAAAGTTAATTTATATGTATAATGTAAATTATTTAGAGATGTTTATAATTTATATGTGTCATGTAATTTAATTAGAGATGTAATTTTAAATATCTAATTAGTGATAAATAATTTTAAAGTTAATGTGTATGTATTAATTATAAATATTAACCTTATATGTATGTTATAGGAATAATGATATTATTTGGAACTAAATTATATTAAGATGTATTAAATATTGAATTTAGTCTTGCATGGTACGCAAATCATGAAATTATGTTCATTGTTAGTTGTAGATGGGAAATAATATATTTTCATAATTTGTATTTCTTAATTTTAGGAGATAGCACTCTATGGCTCCTAAGGAACGAACAAATGATATTGGGTGGTCACACGGAGTTTTGTTGGATGGCAACCGTAGGTGTTGGCGTTGTAACTATTGTAAAATAGAACACCGGGGAGGAGGGGTGTCTCGGTTGAAGAAGCATTTGGCAGGAGGAGCCGGGGCAGGATACTCTGAGGTTGCTGGGTGTACCCATGTGTCTAGAGATGTGAAACTTACAATGGCTAGGCACCTGCGGGAGAAGAGAGCTGAGGTGCAAGAAAAGGAAAAAAAGAAGAAAAGGGATCAAGCGGCAGTGAGCGGCAGCAACGAGGAGGAATGTGCATGGACACTCAGTGACGAAGATGAACAAGCACGTACTGAGCAGGCTAATGTGTATGTCAATGTGAACGATCCATACGAAGCCGAGTTTCGTGAGGCAGTACGTCAGAGCAGGGAAGAGTCAAGACATCCCGAGGAGACGAGAGTCCGTAGTCGCGAGGCGGCGAGGATCGGAGCATCAGGGAGTGGTGGTTCATCTACGACTAGACAACCACGAGGCATAAGGAGTTTATTGACTGGTGACTCGGGGACACAAAGAAAAAGGACACAATCGATCAACATTGAAGATGTGGAGCCCGGTGCACTATCCCGAGAGCATGGCAAGCAAACGAGGATGGACGATGCGTATGGCCAGAAGGGACCTAAATGGAAACTTGGTCAGGCTGTTGCAAAATGGTGGCACCACGCGGGTCTGCCTTTCAATGCAGCCAATAGCCCTTACTACAAGCCAATGTTTCAGGAAGCACAGGTCCTTGGGCTACACGTGCAGCCACCTACAGCGAGAGAATTGGCTGGCGTATACCTTGATGAACAAGTTGCTGAGATTAAGAGTTACATTGACTCATTCAAGCAGAAATGGACAAAGTACGGAGTCACACTGATGTGTGATGGATGGTCAGGTACCACAAAATCTAGCCTGATCAACTTCCTTGTTTATTGTGACAGACAGGTATTCTTTCACAAATCAGTGGATGCGTCTGGTCAAATTCATAGTCATCAATATATTTTGTCATTGATGGAGCAAGTGGTGACTGAGATTGGGGAGGAGTACATTGTGCAAGTGGTGACTGACAATGGGTCGAACTATAAGAAGGCTGGGGAGGAGCTAATGAAGAAAAAACGGCACATTTTCTGGACCCCCTGTGCAGCACATTGTGTAGATCTGATGTTGAAGGAGATTGGGCAGCTTCGTATGGTAAAATCTGTGGTCGAGGTGGCACAAAAAATCACGAAATATATCTACAACCACACACTTGTATTGGCATGGATGAGGGAGCATTGTGGCGGTGAACTGTTGAGACATGGCATCACACGATTTGCCACCAACTACATCGCATTGCAGAGCCTATTGAAGCACAAGGATGGGTTGAAGCAAATGTTTAGAGGTGAGACCTGGCTGAGTTCCTCTTTTGCTGCTTCACGTGAAGGGGCGGGGGTCGAGGGGATTGTCAACACCTCGAATTTTTGGGATAGAATGAAGGTATTAGTGTCATTGATAGAGCCACTCTATGAGGTTCTACGATGCGTGGATGGGGATAGAGTACCAACCATGTGGTTGGTGTACAGTAAAATAGAAGCAGCCAAGTGGAAGATCCTTACAACGTCCAAAAAATATGGACCCACCATTCTAGAGATTGTGGAGGACAGATGGGACAGACAAATGAGCCGCGATCTTCACATGGCAGGTAAACACTTACATTCTCGTCCAATCAATGAGCTGTGATTTTCAGTTGATACTAATATGTAATTCATTGTCTTACGATTGCAGCGTACTATCTACATCCGGCCTTCCAATATGCTCGGGCCCTTGCTTATGACGATACGTTGATAGAATCGGTCAACATTGTGGTAGACCGATTGTCTTTCACCCCAACAGATGCTGCTGATGCGTTCAATGAGGTATACTTGGATATTTTAACATTGACAATATTAAATGAAATATACACTTCATATTTTTTGATAATGCAGATGAAAACATTTAGAGAGGGAATTGGTTCATTTGCGACACCTAATGCCATGGCCAGTCGTGATAGACTCGAATCAGGTAATGTGTCTTCACAATGTACCTTCTATATCTCGAGAAGTAATTTTTACATCTAATTATTATATTGTACGTGATCTGTCTTAAACACAGCTGAGTGGTGGCTAAATTACGGCACAAGTGCACCCGTATTAAGGAAGATCGCAATGAGAGTTCTATCGCAAACATCCTCGTCGAGTGGGTGTGAGCGGAATTGGTCGACGTTCTCCTTCTTGCATACTAAGCTGAGGAATAGGCTAACACACCGCAGGCTAGACAAAATGGTGTATGTTCATTACAACATGAGGCTAAAGGTCCGGCATGTACAAATGGATACAAGGAGAGGAGAGGGAGATTACGACCCAACGGATGCTGTGTACTTGCGAGACGATGATGACCTTATGGTAGCATGGGTTGCAAGAGCCACCACCGAGCGTGGTGAGGCAGAATTGGACGAGGAGGCTGAAGAACCTGGCGAGACACCACGGCCTAATACTTTTCTCGCATCAGCTGTACAAGAGGCAGTCGGGGAGGGAGATGATACCCATGTGCATTTGGGTGGTGACGAGTCAGCAACGGGACGTGATGATGAAATTAATTTAGATGAAGACCTCGTCATTGGGGGTGGAGACACATCGTATGCGTACGATGATACAGCATGGGAGCGATTGATCCAACCCCCATTAATTGAGCGTCAAGAGCCACCTCAGGTGAATCATCATCATCATCATCATCATCAGAGCCTTATCCCAATTAATTGGGGT
Organism: Amorphophallus konjac; assembly: GCA_022559845.1. Lineage (NCBI taxonomy): Eukaryota > Viridiplantae > Streptophyta > Magnoliopsida > Alismatales > Araceae > Amorphophallus > Amorphophallus konjac. Next base: position 21,810 of record JAHNEJ010001380.1, read on the forward strand.
CGGCTACATGAATCCTGTTCCGCCAAAGATTTCTATCAAGTGCAATATTCATATTTAAACTCAAGGAACTAATGTCCTTCCTAATAACATCGCACCATCTCATTTTAGGTCTTCCTCGAGCTCTTTTACTAGCATCCACTAACATTTGGTCACATCTTTTAACCGGCGCTGAGTTAGGGCGACGAAACACATGTCCAAACCACCTGAGTCTATTTTCTCTCATTTTGCTATCAATTGGAGCTATCCCTAAGTCCTTACGGATGCGCTCATTCCTAATCTTGTCTTTCTTAGTCTTGTCACACATCCATCTCAACATCCTCATCTCTGCTACACACATTTTGTGGATGTGTTCCTTTCGTACTGCCCAACACTCGGTACCATATAATAAAGCAGGTCTCACAGCCGTTCTATAAAACCTCCCTTTGAGTTTCACAGGCATACGACGATCACAAAGGACATCTGATGCACTTCTCCATCTTAACCAGCCTGCCTTAATCCTATGCGTAACGTCATCATAAATCTCCCCATTCTTTGTATGATAGACCCTAAATATCGAAAGTTACTACTCTTCGGAATGTTATGTCCATCAATTAGAACCATGTCTTCCTGAACCACTCTCCCATTACTAAAATTACAGTGCATAAACTCTGACTTACTCCTACTAATTTTAAAACCTTTAGACTCCAAGGCAAGTCTCCAACGCTCTAACTTAGCATTTAGAGCATCAATACTCTCATCAATTAAAACAATATCGTCTGCAAATAGCATACACCAAGGGATATCCTCATGCAATTGTTTAGTTACTTCATCCATAACTAAGGCAAAGAGATACGGACTTAGTGCAGAACCTTGATGCAAACCTATAGAAACGGGAAATTCACTAGTCTCCCAGCAATAGTTCGAACACTAGTAATAGCACCGCCGTACATATCTTTAATCAAATCAACATATCCTTGAGAGATTCCTTTCTTTCTTAATGTCCACCAAATCAATTCTCTCGGTACTCGATCGTACGCCTTCTCTAAATCAAGAAAAACTATATACAAATCTTTTCTCATCTCTCTATACTTCTCCATTAGCTGCCGTAGTAAGAAAATAACTTCTGTAGTAGATCTATTTGGCATAAAACCAAACTGATTTTCCGATACAGTAGTCAGACATCGGAGGCGTTTTTCAATTACTCTTTCCCAAAGTTTCATAGTATGACTCATATGCTTAATTCCACGATAATTATTACAACTTTGAATATCTCCTTTGTTTTTATAGAAAGGAACTACAACACTTTTTCTCCAAACTTCTGGCATTCTCCGTTCCTTTAAAATTTTATTAAAAGATTTAGTTAGTCACTGAATACCAATATCTCCTAGGCCTTTCCATACTTCAATAGGTAAGCCATCTAATCCTAAGGCCTTGCCCACTTTCATTTTCCTTAAAGCATCCTCCACTTCTGACATCTTAATACGCCTGAAATATTGATATTTATCAAATATTGTGGACTCTTGGGTACCTTCTAGAGATAAATCCTTGACGGAATCTCCATTAAGTAACTTCTGAAAATAGCTATGCCACCTCCCTTTAATCTCAAGATCCTTAGTTAAAACCCTTTGATCTTCACCTTTAATGCACCGAACATGATCTAAATCTCTAGTTTTCCTTTCTCTTAATTTAGCAAGTTTAAATATGTCCTTTTCACCCTCTCGGGTTCCTAATTTATTATATAAATCTTCAAATGCCTTTGATTTAACTTCGCTAACTATTTTCTTAGCTCTCTTTTTAGCGATTTTATAGGCTTCTAGGGTTTGGTCATTTTTGTTAGTTTGCCAAACTTTAAAGCATTCCTTTTTTACTCTAATGGTATTTTGATTTCCTCACTCCACCACCAAGTTTCTTTGTCTAAATTCTTTTTACCTTTAAATTCGCCTAAGAGTTGTTTTGCAACCCTCGTTATACAATTTGTAACATTATTCCACATTACATTAGTTTCTTGTTCTAAATTCCAAATATTTTCCTTTAATAGATGATTTTTAAATGTTTCTAAACTTTTACCTTTTAAATTCCACCATTTAATCTTGGAATAATTATTTATAATGATCTTTCTTTTGAATTTAGGGATAGTGACATCCATTACTAACAACCTATGTTGAGGGGCTAGACTCTCACCAGGAATAACTTTACAATCTTTACATAAGACTCTATCGACCTTCCTAATGAGAAAATAGTCAATTTGACTTATATGTGTTCCACTCTTGTATGTTATTAAGTGTTCGTCCCTCTTCTTAAAAAAAGTATTAGTAATTGCTAGATCATAGGCCACAGCAAAATCAAGAATAGTGTTACCCATATCATTTCTATTGCCAAAACCAAACCCTCCATGAATCCTCTCATAGCCTCTATTATCTATACCCACATGACCATTAAGATCCCTCCAATAAAGATTCTCTCTTCACTAGGGATATTTTGGATCAAACTATCAATAGCCTCCCAAAATTGCTTTTTAATGCTCTCTTCTAATCCTACTTGAGGTGCATATGCAGTAATTATATTCAAAATATCCTCACCTAAGTTAAGTTTAATTAACATTAGTCTATCCCCCGATCTATTTACTTCCACAACTCTGTCTTTTAAGTTTTTATCTATTATTATAGCAACACCATTTCTAGAGTTATTATTACCCGTATACCAAATTTTATATCCATCAATGTCTTTAGCTTTATGTCCTTTCCACCTAGTTTCTTGTAGGCAAGCTATGTTAACCCTCCTGTCCTTCATTAACTTAACTAATTCTAAACCCTTACCTGTTAAAGTTCCTACATTCCAAGTAGCTAGACGGATCCTATGTTTTTGGACTTGCTTCTTTACCCGTGTGCGTCCAACCCCACACGAGAACCCTTGCCTATTTGACACCGCAATCGGGCGCCATTGCGGCGCGTCGCTTACCGGGAACGCCCTAGCTAACCCTTGCTCACTTGTCATTCCATCCGGGTTCCGATGTAACGCGTCGCTTACGGGGAACGCCCTAGCCAGCCCTTGCTCACTTGTCATTCCATCCGGGTTCCGATGTAACGCGTCGCTTACGGGGAACGCCCTAGCATTAGCCACCTCAGGTGAATTAATACATGAAAATCGAATCGCAAATTTCATTAGATAGCGTAGTCATATATTGATGTATGATAGCAATATATTGCAGGTCGGTCCGACAAAGGATAACATTGCGGGAGAACAGTGGTCCCGAGTTGCTGCACCGCGGCATTCAATATCTGCGGAACCAAGAAGGTTATCCACTTCAAGAGAGGCTAGGGGGAGTTCCTCATTTAGAGAGGTGAAATTATATTGACAATGTACATTTGTTAATATATAATTCATTGGTAATTGAATATATTCTTGGTTCAATTGTGTAGTCTTCGGTAGCATCGAAACAACCATCTCAGTCTACTGCGTCCCGACGCTCAACATCTAAGGCTAAGACACACAATCAGTCGTCTCAGGTATACGTACAGACTTACACAATAGAAAGTAAGTTGAAAATTTATCTAAGCAGGCTTCTGCTTCTCAGGCATCTAGAGGGACACAACATGCAGCAGGTAAGTCGCCCCCTGCTCCACAGAAGAAAAAATCATCATGGACCACATTATTCACCAGCAAGAAGGACAAGGGACCACCGTTAAATCCGATAGATATTGCAGAAATGGAGACATTAGATCCCAATGCAGATGACGACACTCCCGAGCCCTCTGTTGAGCCCCGCATTAGTGGGAGTCATGACTCCGATGCTGATAGTACACCGACAGGGTCTTCATCCCATGGAGGTGGTGGTTCTCAAGGTGACCAACGGAGTCCTCATGAGAATACTAGTGCTGGTGGTAGAGAGTACAGCAGTGGTCATAGTAGAGGTCGTGGGGGCCGTCAACATGGCGCATGGACAGAGGAGCAGCACTTCACACATGCCACGCAAGATGAGGACCACGGTGCTCCACCCGCAGGGACGAGGCGGGCAGCTGATCATTGGGATCCCTACTATGGAAGTTCGGTTGCAGACAGTACCAGCTATCAAGGCATGTTGTCTGATTTTGAGAGCATGAGTATACATGACTCCCAGGGATCTGGAAGCTCGTATGGACGGTCATGGCAGCAGCAGCCGATGTATCATGACGACTCATATAACATTAGTTCATTTTTCCCATCGTATCCATATCCTTATGCCGCAGCTGCGCCAGTAGAGGTTGTGTACGCACAAGCTTCGCAGCAGTATGAATACTACGTACGCATGTACTGGGAGAACTATTCAGGTTCAATACGCTATGAAGACTATCTGTCTATCTGCGTACCACGTTTAATGTCAAATTGTTTGGAGATGGGCACTGGCCCAGTTTGGGTCCATACTCTTAATTAGTATGTATCATTTGGTTATATTTATAACTAACTAATAATTAATTGTAGATTTCTTCATATATAGAGTTCTGTACTTATCATTGAAATCACTAATGTAAATTTTTACATCATTTGTAGGTCATCATGGACGGACGGCGTCACCCTGCGTGGGAGCATGGATACTCTGTTGAGGGTGATGGACATGTGCACTGTAGATACTGCGAACATCGCGTCACCGGCATACACAGGTTTGCGGAGCACCTTGCGGGAGTGGGACGCGATGTTCGTGCATGCGACCGAGTTCCGGGAGATGTTCGACATTCCTTTCGGACACAGTTACAGGATAGATACGGTTCTCGTAGCACACCGAGGACATCTTATTCTACGTCCCGGGTACCTCCACCACGAGCACAGGGCGGAGCAGGATCTTCCTCCACGTCCAGAGTTCGAGCAGCACCAGTACCAGCACCAGTCGCACATGATAGAATTGAAGCTATAGATGTAGTGAGGACTTTTTTTACAGATTTTCATGTACCCTCCACCGCAGCACACGACCCATCATTTGTGCAGATGGTTACATATTTTCAGTGCCACCCACATGTACCTCCATCCACTAGGATAGAGTTAGATTATACGGGTGATCAGTCTCATGTATCTGATGATGAGTTTTGGGATTCGGGCTTCACTGATGATGAGGATTAGTGAGTTTTGGGATTCAGGTTACACAGATGAGGAGGATGAGTGAGTTTTGGGATTCGGACTTCACAGATGGACGAGGATTAGTGAGTTTTTATATTTTATACTTCATGAATGAATGTCATTATTATGTCACTGTTTACTTTCATCTATTTAGTAATTGAAATAATTTTTTATGTATTATATATAATAGGATGTTTAATTAAGCGGTGTAATATGTAATTTTTATATAATTAATTATGTGTAATTTAGTATGGATCTATTATCATAAATAAACTCTACATTCTAATATTTTTAAATATATATAACATTTAATCTTTCAAAATAAATTTATTAAAAATTTTAAAAAAAAATCAAAAAAATACGCGTCGAGAGTCCAATGGGGCGGACCGGGTCGCTGTGCGACCCGCCCGACCCGACCCGTCCCGCGCCGAGACCGGGTCGGCCGGGTCGGACGGGTCGGCAAACCCTGAGTGGTGCAATGGTACTAACAATGACGGCAGCAATGACAGTAGCATTTGCAACCACTAAGAAGGTGATGGAACAAAAGGGTGTTCCTATCCTTGTGCCCTCACACAACTAAAGATGTATCTGTGATATATGAGGGTCTAATAGTCCATGACATAAATTAGGTAAATTGTGAGCAGGCGTGACCTAATTGCTAATGCTTTGAGTTAAATATTAATGGATCATCAAATCCAAGTATAGATTTCCTAAATAGTCTATAAGTTGATCAATCTACGAGATATAGAGTGGTAATCCTTCTACTCTGCCCCATAAAGATCGTCGTCTCTGAAGAATGGCTGAATTTGTCTCCCAAATGTATACATTCAATGAGGATATTCTTGGAATTTAAGCAAAAAAATCCAATAATGAAGTTCTTTAGGGACATAACTTTTATTAAAGGGGATTATTAAGGTGCACAAATTTTGGTAGTTGGCCATATGCTGACTATGAATTTGTATTTCTTTTAATGATTAAAAGGTAGGCACAAAAGAGCTGATACATTCTATGTTGGCCTTTAGCAAGTAGCATAATCACACCAGCCTCCTGAGGTGGCCATCTCATCTGGGTTTAGAGGGGAGGAGACAACAGTAGAGCTGCCAGAGAAGGAGCCGAAGTTGGAGGCAGTGGCAGCTGCAGCATTGGGTCATTCCAAACACATAGAGAGCTCCCCCTCCCCTGACCAAGAGAGAGAGTTAACCCATTTAATGCATCTTCCTCCAAGTAAAACCTGCATGAGAATGTCTAAAAAGAGGGACTAATTGATGCTTTATCTGGCATTCTCTCAAGGGAAAAGCAATTTCTTTGGAAAATCAGAAAACCAATGCTGCACGAGTGGGGTGGTAACTCATTGACCACTTTGGTCCAGGAAGCAGAAGTTGCGGCACTTAGTTGTACTGGGCTTAGCCACTTATGAAATATATGGTACAGAGAGGATGATACATATGATCACATCACACTAATGAAAGGAGAAGTGTTCTATTACTTGCTTAAGGCTTGCAAAGAATGCACAACCAAATTTATACACCCTCTGTACTAAATATGGCTAAGCTCAGCACAGATGAGTGTCACTTCTTCATCAGGGCTGGAACTATTCGATGGGCTTTGGGCTTTCACGCCAACCATGCAGCTGTTGGTTAAATTTCTCGTCTCTAAATATGCATTTTATCATGCTTGAAGGTTGGCTAGTGCATCATTTGTACCTTGTTTTTGAAGTTACTTACATGTAGGAAGACATACTAGATGAGTTAAGCTCTCCCACTCCCCCCAGCCCCCTCTTTTCACAGTTGCACAAGGTACCTCCCCTTTGGAGAACTGTGATAGCACTTGGCACTGGAGCCCCCTAAGGTGTTGTCAGCACCCTCTGATGGAGGCATCTCAGCTGGTTGATGATGACCCGGCCACTGACTACATTGTCTTCCAGGGCAAATGATTTTTCCACCTTGTGTGTCATCCTTTCAAGTTTTCCTGTGGCATCTGTTAGATTTTATTATTGCTTCTGTTGTTTAATGTATGGCTAATGTCACATGCAAATATGCAACATTTAATAGCCTTTGGACTGATCTTTCATCATGTCACTAGTTATCAATGGGTCAGTTGTTTGATTTAGTAGACTTGTTCTAGGATGCTGGGTCAGCTAGTTTCAACAGATCCTATTCTGTATCTGCCAATCTCCTGGAACCATGAGATGGATTTTGGTTGTAGGAAAAGAGGGGTATTTTTGTAACAAATAGGGATTTTTTTAATACAGTGAGTTCTGGGTTTATTTGTAAATTTCCCTTTCATTCTTGGTCACCCTCTTATAGGAGGGTAGAGTTGTAATTGCTCATAAAAAGGATTTGATATAAGAGGAGGGTGAACTGCCTAGGAGAGATTAATCGCAACCTCTCCTCTTTCTCTTTCTTCCATTGGTCTCTCTCTCTCTTCTAACATGGTATCAGAGCAGTCTGGCCATGGGATCGGAACACCTATCTTCTCAGGCGGCACCCCTTTTAAGGGGGTCTTCTTCCTAGCACAAGGTGGAACTCCCTTGCTTCTCTCCATTTTTTGACTTCTACAAGGCCACACCCACAAAAAAGGGAAAAACCCTAGACAGCGGCCGGTGCAGGGGATCAAGACAGACTCTTCAGAGGACTCTTTTGCAGATCAGGGCAGACCTCTCCAGTGGACTCTTCTGCAGGTCAGGGCAGACCCTCCCGCAGCGGAACCTGCTGCCCTTGCCCTGCCCAGGCTGACTTTGATGTTCCTCCCCAGGCCGAACCTGCTGCCTCTGCCCTGCCCAGGCCGAGACTACCGCAGGCAGATCTGCCAGGGGCCTCTCCCACGCCTGCTACTCTGGCCAGGCCTTCGGCTGAGGCTACTGCTGCTTCTTTCAGCCGCTGCTATCCTCTTGTTGTTCTGGGACGTGTGACGCGTCATCTCTTTAAGGTTTCTTCAGGACAGCACCAAGGTGACACTTCCTGTTGCAGTTGTACTCTTTTTTCTGTGACCAGCGGTTATGATCAAGTGTGGTGAACATGGCGAATACCTCGTCTACAACATCAGATATGTCTTCTCCAATGGTTCAGCCTGTGTCACTGGCATCACTGGCCAGACTACACTACAAATCATATCAAAGAACTTGACGGAGCACAATTTTCCTTCATGGGCTATTGCTGCTACACTCTATATCGCCGGTTGTGACAAATTGGGCTTTTTAACTGGCAATCAGAAAATGTTGGATCCTTTATACCCTCTCTTCTCTGCTTGGAGACAGGATAGCAGTATGGCGATGTCCTGGCTTCTCAACTCTGTCAGCCCTGGAATTCAACTGACAATTTTGCACAAGTCTACTGCTGTAGACATGTGGAAGACCTTAGCTAGCCTTTATGGTCGCAAGAAAAATAAGGTTTGCTTGTACCAGTTGAGCCACAACATTCAAGAGTTAAAGCAGGGCTCACTTTCTGTCATGGTCTACTTTTGTGCTCTCACTTCGTTGTGAAATGAGTTGGATGTCTATCGAACTGCGAAATGGACATTCCTTGCAAATCAATGGACCTATCTGGCTCTTCAAGATGGTAGGATTGTGAAGTTACTGAGTGGGCTGAATTCTGAATATGATGCTTTATGAGGACAGACTCTTAACATGATCCAACTCTTTCACTGGAAGAGACCTATTTTAAAGTTTTGAGGAACAACGACGATAGGTCATGAGTAGCAAGCTTGTCAATCTGCTCTTTCCGATGTTGGGGGATACTTAACGCTTCCCAGTGCTACCAGTAAGCCTCCTCTAGCTGGAGAAAAGAAGCGGGGTGACAAGAAATGTACTCATTGTGGCTGCATGAATCATGATTCAGATTTCTGCTGGGAGAAATATCTTGAAAAGCTGCCTGTAAGTTCAGAACAAATAAAAAGGGAAGCCATGGAGTAATGTAGCTGTGACTCAATCTTCTGTTGTCCCTGGTGCCTCTGCTTCAGATGGATCTCCTACCTCAGCATCACCGACACTCTCTTGCTCAAATATTCTCACTATTTAGTCTCTTCTTGTGCAGCTTCAGGGCACTTCCCACCAAGGTTTGCCGTATCGTACCATATCGGTGTGTATCGGCCGTGTCGGATCGTGCCAGCGTAAAATTGGCATGTCGGTATGCCAACATACCCTTGATGCGGTACCAAGTTGCCGACGGTCCAGCGGTGACTGCGACGGCCAAGGGGGAGGCCAGCCGTAGTCCGGCGGAGTGGGTGGTATGAGACATGGTATTCAAAACCGCTCGGTACATATCGTATCGGGCCGATTTGTACCGGAATCGGTCCCTACTGGGACGGACAATTTCGCTTTCGGTGTCGATTTCGGCTGGGTCTGAAACTGAAACTGAATAAAATATATATTTTTGGCCAACTGCAGGGCGTTCTATTTCGCCCGGTTAGTTTCGGATCGTTTCGGTCCGAAACCGATACGTTTTGGTCGAAACGTTTTGGTTTCGGTCGAAATTGCCATCCATGGACGGTTCGACATGTTTTATATTGGTATCACCCGGTACCACTTAAAAAATAATAGTAAAAAAAGAAAACAACGTGAATTGGGTTATTCTGGCCGATTCACCATCGAGACCGCCCAATATTGAAATCGGGATCCCTCTCATGGGCTACACTATGTGTCCGCTTGTGAGTGAGATCCCCACCCCCACCCCCGCGATGCTGCCTGCTCCTTCCTCTGCCGCCGTCAACCAGAAGTCCCTTGGGAACAATTTCAGCTTGCACAGAGCAACTTCATGTAAGGGGCTCTTATTCTTCTCATTGGGAGCCTTGGGGTCAGCACATTGGAGACCAAGTTTGGAGAATCCAGCGCAAGGACATGCACCGTTCTTGGGTCAATGGAATGAAACGGCGGATGCATTGTTTAGTTATGGATATGCACCAAGGAGGGACCAAGATGAAGATGGATATTCAAATAATCTTCCACATTCATATGGCTATTATTGAGTATGTACTTTTAAGTTTCAAGCTGTCAATTTTTCAATGCATTATGGTGAAGAAATCATGTTTATTATGGTTCTAAATGTTTGTGTTCAATCATATTGGATTTTGCATTCTATTATGTTTTCCTATTTTTGATTTATATATATTTTTTATAATTTTAAACATATATATATATATATATAAATATATATATAAATGTATAATTATATATACTTATATAGGGGTGGGGGATAGGCCGGATTGGTACTGTACCAGTCAGTATCGGTTCATTCCGATACTGGTACTAGTTTCGGCCATACTCGGTACGGAAATCGGTACCAGTTTTGAATATCTTGGTTTGGGGAGAGGGGAAGGAGGCACTAACAGGTGTACTTGGGAGGAGGCGAGGCGGCCCCGCCGCCGAAGAAGATGGCATCATTGTCGTCATGGCGGCCACTGCTCTGTTGGTCATTGTTTAGGAGATCGCCGGGGAAGCCTGAGTCGCCAGCGGTGGCAGATCCGAATCTAAAGGCTGATCCAAAGGTGATCCTCTTGGAGGCGGACATGGGGGTGGCCTTACCCTGAGGGTGGAGGTTGAAGCCCTTGGAGAGGTTTCTGGGGAAGTCGTCCATCTTGGCCTTCCAGGTTGGTCACCTCCTCCTCAGGGAGGGGATGGTGATGGTGATGCCGACTACGGAGGAGATTGGCAGCCATGGTTCGCCGGATTGTCGCGGCACGGCCGGTACCATGCCGCTAGGAAACCGACACACCAGCATGTCGGCACGGGCGCGATCTGGCGAACCTGTTGTCGATGGCCTGTGCAGGAGTGGCAACGTGACAGCGCGTTGCTCGGTTGGGTCCGATGGTCTGGCGTTGGCCAATGGTGACGCCCGCGGGGTACTGGACGTCGTTTGGTGGCGGGTTGGGCGCTGCGAGGGCGTCATTTGGCGCCTATGTAGTGAGAGATGAGAGGTGACCGAGGCGACCAAAGAGTCTCCTCATGCTCGCCTAGGCGTTTGAGGCAGGATTTTATTACAATAATATATAATTTAGGAATTAAAAGATATGTCTAAATATCATAAAATGCATTTTCCTGAAAAGTAAATATCAAAACAATGCATATACAAAGCCAATAATTTTTTTAAATTCATTCATTCCTAAACAAGAATAACACTCATATTGTCATACATGCAAATACACTAAACGAGAAAAACAAGTGCAATATTATAACAAACTAAAACAAGTAAACAACCAAACAAGGCCCCTCTTTGTGCTTGAATGTAAGACAGAGAGAGAGAGAGACAGAGAGTGAGAGGGGATCAACCCCTGTGTGTGTGTGTGAGAGAGAGAGAGAGAGAGAGAGAGAGAGAGAGAGAGAGAGAGAGAGAGAGAGGTCGAGCCCCTGTGTGTGTGTGCATGTGAGAGAGGGAGAGGGAGAGGGGCCGAGCCCCTATGTGTGTGCGCGTGCGAGAGAGAGAGAGAGGTACTGGTGGGGGACAAAGAGTGGCCGTGAGCTGCTCGTCACCGTCCGATGCTCACTGCCATAGCAGGCTCGCCTCATCCCTCTTCTGATCGTCGGTCGTCGTTCCCTTGTGGGCTGCAGGGGGGGAACGACAAAGGGGAGTAGGGAGCTAGGGTTTCTTCGATCAGGGGAAAAGGAGAGAATGATCGGGGAGAGAGAGGGGCTAGGCGGATTAGGTTATTTAGATCCCCTTATTGGGTGATCGCGGGTTCCTGGGCTACTGGTAGTTCGCGGGCGATACTGGGCCAGGGCGGGTGAGGCGGCCCAAAAGCACACGAGGTGTTCGCTTCGGCGATTTGGGTTGGTACGAGGTGAGCTATCGTCACCTTACCTCGCCTCATCGGCGAGGCGAGCACCTCAGGCGCTTTTGATAACAGTTTGGCACCGTTGTGGGAAGGGGCGGGCAAAGGTGAGAGGGGGCGGCGCTCTTTTGGGGGTTCTATTGGGAGCTTGGGACGTTGGTGGCCGATCGACGATGGCTAGCGGCGATGGAGTGGAGAGTGTTCGGGCTGGCGATTGGCGACAACGAGCGGCGGAGTGGAGGGCGGGTGAGGGAGGTAACTAGGGTTCTTGATGAAAGAGTTCGGGGGGGGGGGTTGGAGGAGAAATGGGTTTGGATTATTTTATAAATCAATCCCTGTAAAATTGAGTTTCTTGTTATTTGGGACTCAAAAAAAAATCTTCCCGATCTGGTACAGTACCATACCATATCGGATCGTACCTAAAAAACCGTCATGGCCGTGCCGAACGATATGGCAAACCTTGCCGACAGTGGGGTCGACCGGCAAGTGTAATGGAACCCCACCTCCTTCTCGGGGAGGGGACGACTATGGCAATGCAGATGACGAAGTAGAACGGCAGCGGGGTCCCCCGACCCCTCCCTCTCTCCTGGAGAGGGCAAAAGGGAGGGAAAAAAAGGTGGCAGCATGGGCTGTGGTATAGCCTTGTTGTATCGTACCACCGGAGCACCAACACGGTGCGTATCAGCGGTACAACGAACCTTGTTTCCTACTCATTCTCCTCTTTCATTGCCGTTAGGTATATATGTTGCTGCCTTGAGTGCTACTAATAGATCTCCTGGAATTTTGAGTGATAGACTCTAGTGCTACTGTTTACATGACTAGTATATCCACTTTTTTTCATTCATATTCTTTGTCTTTAGGTCGAGACAAAGTCACTGTTGCTGATGGTACTCACACTACTATTGTTGGCAAGGTTCCATTGGACTATAGATCACTTGACCCTCTCTTCTGCACCGCATGTGCCATCTCTTTCCATTAATTTATTGTCGGTGAGTAGTCTTATGAAACAGTCAAATTGTTATATGACTTTTTTCACTACTCGTAGTGTGTTCCAAGATCTGGAAAGTAAGCAAAAGATTGAGATTGGTCGTGAAGTAGATGTGTTTTTCTTCTTTATGTCGGGGGGACACAATTTCCTTCCAATCCTTTGCGTCATCACATGTGGACAAACAAGCTCAGGAGATTACTTTGTGACATTTTAGATTTGAACATCCGTCTTTTTGTTATTGAGAGTCATGTTTTCTTCTCCTTTTAAGTACATTGATATCTCATCCCTGTTATGCCAAACTTGTCAGTTGGCAAAGCATTATAGAACTACATTTTCTTCTTCAATAAATAAAAGTTCTACTGGTGGGGACACCGCAGTAGGTGTTCGAGTTTACCAACGTCGCCGCCGGCACCCCAGCACGTTGATCGCGTCCTTGTGGCTTTGATGGAGTTATCTAGTGTAGTGTGATCTGTTTTTGTTGTTTATTTTGTGTTATTGTGGGCCAGGTTGTTATTGTGCCAACTATGTTGTCTTTTGTATTAATGTGAGAGGTATGCTAGAGGTTGCTGTGTTGTAGCCGTAGGATCTAGGTTTCTTATCTTGGTTTGATCTAGACCGTTGGTGTATTGCTTTGGCCCTATATAAGGGCTTGTTATGGCTAGTGATAGGTTAATGTTGGATTTGTTTTTCCTTAAACCCTAATTGTTCCTGAGAGAGGAAAAACCCTAGGCATGTCATGAGTGGCGGCCAGGTCATGAGAGGTGACCCTATCCCTTCCCCTCCGCCGCCGCACCACCACTCTCCCCCTCCACCGCCTTCCAACTCCGTTGTGACCTTCCCCCCCTTCACCATTGCCGCTGCCTCCTCCACCCTGCACCGTCGTGCCACCGCTCCACTCCTCACTACCCCCTACCCCATCACTGCTCCCTTTCGCCCTCTACACACATTGCCGCTGTTGCTGTTGTTCCGCCTTCCCCCACACCCGCCACCTCCTTCGAGCACCACCGTGAGCTACCTCCCCACCATAGTTGTTAAGGAGACCAAGGCGGTGCCCCACCGCCTTACTGCTTAGGCGACTAGGCGAAACGCCTAGGCAAAACCTAGTTTATGGAACAAAGTACATACCATGAGGACAATTGGTCTATATTTTCTACCATGTACATTCTATCTTCAATAAATACAAAAATAGTAATAACAATTATTTAGCACATATATACATGTAAGTAGGCAATAAAATAGAAGAAATGGCAAATATTAACAAGATAATGAGAAGAGAATCAATGAGAATCTGAACATACCTGTTAATCAAAATGTAATTTTTAACTTGAAACATTCATAAGCAAATAATAAAAATCTGAGCATACCTACTAACATAATTTTTTTTAATTAATCACTTGTCAATTGTCAAACATAGTCATTGCATCAGATTAATTTAAAAATAGAATAAAAATAAAAATATAAATCCCAATGCCAAAACCTGTGTCCTCATCAAGAGAAGCCCCAGCAAGTGGATCCTTATATGCTCTTTCTCTTTTGTCAATGGCATCATCTTCTTTTTTATCGCGCTCATCTTCATTCAAGTCAGCATCATCTTCAGTGTCTACTTCAGCATCTGCCCACTCATGTTCTTCACCATCTTCTTCATTTCCTTCTAAATCATCTTCTAAAGCATAAGAACTTTGAGTCAAAGCACTATTTGTTCCTGTTGGAAGCAAATTTGGCTTTGCAAAAACACCTCCTCTTTTATTTAAGTGGAGCAGAAATGGGCCAACTTGGAGATGGAAGACCCGTACGGGGTCGGAGGAACCCGTACGGGGTCGGAGGGACCTGTACGGGGTCGCCCCACCTCGGGACGGGCCGCGCGCAGTCAGGGGGACCCGTACGGGTCGCCCTCACCCGGACGGGTCCGCCCGGAGGTGGGCAAACCCGCGCGGGGCCGCCCCTGGGCAGGCGGACCCGTCTGGGGTCGCCCGACCCCGGGTGGGACCCACCCGGGGTCCGCGACCCCGGCAGGTCCTGCCCGGGGTTCGCGACCCTGGGAGGGTCCTCCCCGGGGGCGTGCGACCCCGGGCGGGTCCTCTCGGGGGCGCGCGACCCCGGGGAGGTCCCGGACCGGCCCGGGGACCTCCCATCCCGGGGAGGTCCCATTCTCCCGCGCACGTACTAAAAAAATTTGAAAATGTGACCTCCTCGGGGTCATTTTCATCCCGTTGGACCCGTACGGGGATCGAACACTCCCGGGGAGGTTCCCCACTTCTATAAATAGACCCCCGGAGGTCCAGAAGAGGAGATCTACGATTTACAAGCTACAACCTACGGAAGACACTCGGAGCGTTTTGTTCATTTGTTCGTTTGTCTTGGCCCGTGAGGGGTAAGTCCCCGGGTCTTGTGTATGTGCCCCTATGAGGGTATATTTGTAATTTTGCCCCTCAGTGGGCCGTGTTGTTGTTTTTAAGTCCTAGAGGAGAGACGAAAAAACACACAAGGGACAACCTACGGAGCATCCAGCATTCAGAGCTCTTTTGTTCGTTTGTTTCGGCCCGCGTGGGGTAAGTCCCCGGGTCTTGTACTTATGCCCCTACGGGGTATATTTACGTTTATGCCCCTCAGCGGGCCGTATTTGTAATTATGCCCCACAACGGGCCATGTTTGTAAGTCTTTACGTCCCAGGACGACTAAGTCATGTATTTCTGCCCTTATAATGGCGAAATTACAAAAATGTCCTCCCTGAGATCGTAAAAGACCCAAGTCCTGTAATTTGCAGTTATACCCTGCGACTTTTGTAATTGGGGCTACGCCCCTATCTCCCGCTCCAACGCGGAACTCTGTACAATCGACAACTCGCCGACAACCTTTGTACTCATTTGGAATACAAAAGCACTCAGCATGTGTTATGTATGTCCTCGGAGAAAAATTATAAGAAAACCCCGACTTTTATAAAATTGTGCATATGCCCCTTCTTTGGCAAACCTAACACACGAGTCTTTTATGAAGCCAGTGTCACTCCTTCAACCCAGAGATGTTGTCAGCTCAACCCAACACTCAGAGGTCATCCCAACCCTAGGTCTGTGTAGGGTACGGTAAAATTACCAAAATACCCCTGTGACCTAAAAACGGCCTACCTGCCCCCGTAACCCTTCAGAAAGAGCCTCAACGCCTTGGGAAGTCAGGAATCCGGTCCTACTTCCGTTCCAGCTCAGAAATTTCAGAAGTGTCCCTGGCTTGGTAAAATTACCAAAATACCCGAGTTGGTAAAATTATCAAAATACCCTCGGGGTCCAGAAAACTTCTCTCGACTTCAAAAATGCCTATGGCTTCCGCATATTTGCGCTTCCATTTCTAAATCTTAGGGTTTTGCTCAGACCTAGCCCTAATTCAGTCGTTTCTGTTGGTCGGTGGTGAGTGAGTGGACATCATGAGCTCTTCAAGAGAGTTTGCCCTCAACATCAGAACCTTGTAAAAGACTTTGGGGATTTTTTTGACAATCAAACAAAGGTGTTCGGATGTTAGGCCGATGTAAATCAACACTGACTACGGTCAGTGGGGAGAGGTCTAGCACTCGAACCCAAATCGTCTGATACTATGCGCACACACGGAATAACCCTCTCTATGCAGAGGAATGTCTCTTTTCAAAAAGAACATTTATTTTTCCCACGTGAAAATATTCCGTGTCTCAGACTGGCA
>JAHNEJ010001381.1:0-42268 GCA_022559845.1 Amorphophallus konjac
GGGAGAGAGGGAGGTGAGACGGAGGAAGAGAGAGGGAGGTGAGACGGAGAGAGAGAGGGAGGTGAGATGGAGGAAGGGAGAGGGAGGTGAGAGGGTGAGGGAGGGAGGGAGGGAGAGAGAGAGAGAGAGAAAAAAGAGAGACGGTGAGAGAGGAAGAGAGACAATGAGGAAGAGAGAGACGGGGCGTGTCGACAAGGAGACGCTGGAGTGTACTGGATAAGTTGCAGGCAGGGTGTGCCGGGTAGAGTGGGTTGAGGGGTAACGGCAACTGAGGCAAGATTTGTTCGGGGGAGGTTTCTCTCTCCCATAGGACGCATGTGAGGAGCTCTCTTTTACTTTATTCATGGAATGCATGCAAGGAATTTTTCTCTTATTCATGAAATGCAGGCGTGGGGTTTTAATTTAACTTTCTTTTATTCATGCAAGTCATGTTCGGGGTTATGTTCAGTAGTCTGTCATAAAGATGCTGGTGTTCCGTTTATTCGGGATCTCCGAGGTTTCTTTGTTATTTTGGCGAAGGCATTTTGTTGGTGTTTATTCTATTTATCTGTTGTTTCTTTTTGCATTGTTACTTTTCTTTTAGTATTACCTTTTTTATTATGCTAATTCTGATGAAAATTCGGCAGCATCTCCCCTTGACTCGGATGGTAAGGGAAGTACAGGGAACACGCCCACATGGAGTGGCAGAACCCGACAATTTGAGGTGGGCGCTAGAGGCAGCAGCACCTTTGATGAAACTTCGGGAAGCCCGGGAGAAAACAACGAGTAAGAAACATGGGGTTGAAACGGGCTAAGAATGCACTGACTAGAAGGGGGTCCAGGTGCGCCGGGAAAAGATAGGCCAAGAGTGTGCTGGCCAAGGCAGGCTGGGAGGTGTGCCGGCCAAGGCACGGGCTGAAGAGTGTGCCGGGTAAACGGGCCAGGCAAGGGTGTGTCGGGAAGGGCACGGTTGAGGTGGGCCGGTTGAAGGGTGTGCTGGGTAAACGGGCTAGGCAAGGGTGCGCCGGGAAGGGCACGATTGATGTGTGCCGGTTGAAGACACAGCTGAGTGTGCTAGTCGAAGGCCAAAAGGAAGGGGTGTGTACCAACCAAGGCAGGGGCCAAGAAGTGTGCCGAGCGAAAGAGGTTGGGGCTCACCGGATCTGGAGCAATTGGCAGGGCCACCGGGTTAACGCATGGAGAGAGGTAAGCCAGGGGCTCAGTGGGCTAACGAAGGCCAATAATTAGAGGAACCAAATCAGACCAAAGAGGAGTTTCTCCCATGGGGCTGAGGAGATGATGACTGAGGCACGAACCGGGAAACCAAGGAGACCCGGGGAGATGGGGTTTTTTGCAAGGACCTAGCCTTGGAGTTCTGCTCATCGTATTGAGCGAACCCTGAGGCTACTATCCCAGGGGAGCTCTTTTCCTCCCAGAGGGAAGGGTTGGAGAAGAGAGAGGTAACGGAAGGGGCACCTCCCACGATAGGATGAGCAAGGGAAGAGAAATTACTGCGCCAACCAACGATAGATAACGAAGGGAAAACATTAGACGACGACGAATGCAAGCATATGGGTACGCACATGCACAAAACATGAACACATAGCGAGCTTTTTATTCTTATAAAAAGGATTAGCCTAAGAGGGGCTAATACATCGTGATAAACAAAAAGGGAATGGAGAGAAATAAAACAAGATACAGTGGGAGGAGAAAGAAGTGCTAGCTCCTCCCCTCCCATAGCTCACACTCTTCTCTCTTTTCTTCTTTCTTCTCTCTTCTGTCTGCGCTCAGACGGTGGTGACAGAGCAGCATGGGAAGGCAAGAGGTTCTCCTCCTCCTCCTCTTCTTCTTCTTCTCTTTTCTGTCTCTCTATCTCTCTGCGTGTCTGTCTTCACCGTGGAGTATGGGCCTTTTATACCCCAGCAGCGGTGAGATCGGTCGAAGGCGGGAAGCACCCGACGGAGACGGCCATTAAATGAGGATTTGACTTCTCCCGTCCTCGGTGGCAGGAGGAATAGCCTGCGTGCCTTCCTCCCTGGGCGACACCTCAGCCAGCTTGCTACGTGCCACGAATTGTAGGGGATGGGCATCATGTTCGTTCTGTCGGTTGCACTGGGTGGCAAAGTGTGCCACTGAGTGGCCAGGAGCCCGTGCCGCTGGAAGATCCAAGAAGTGTGCCACAGAGGGGCTGGCAATGTGTGCCGCTGAAGGGGCTGGCAAGCGTGCCATTGAAGGGCCAATAAGGCGTACTGCTGGAAAGGCCTGCCGGGCGTGCCGTCAAGGTTGGCTTAGGGTGTTGTGCCATTGGAGGGCACGAAGGGTGTGCTGTTGGGGCACTTCAGGAGTGTGCCGCTGGGGCATCGAAAGGGTGTGCCGCAGGAGGCTGCCCTGGGTGTGTGCCACTTAAGGGCACGGACATTGTGCCGCAGAGGGCTTCAAAAAGTGTGCCGCTGGGGGCACTTCAGAGGCTTCCTTTTCTTCTTCCCTTCTTCTCATCTTCTCTTCCCTTTTCTCCTCTTCTTTATTTCCCTACACGTAATCATGGGGTGAGAATTTTTTAGTGTCCACTAATGCCCCCCAGCCGCAGACGGCGCGAGAGAGGGATGAGAGAGCGGGGCCTGCGGGTGCAGACCGACTGAGAGATTCATCAGCATGATGAAGAGAGCGGGTCCACGGACCGAAGTTAAGGTCAAGAAATTGGGCCACGTGGGCCAGAACCCGAGAAGCAGGCTATGAAAGCCGAAGTTACTGGAAAGCGGGCCATGAAAGTCGAGGTGAATAGTGGGCTGCAAAGAGCCGAGGTTGGGAAGCAGGCTGTAAAGAGCCGAAGTTGGTAAGCAGGCTACGAAGGCCAAAAGTTGGGGAGAAGGGTTTATTCCTCTGAAAGGCATATTCGTTGCCCGAATGGACGGAGAGGAGCGTTTGTTGATTCAAAAGAGGTATTCATTGCCTGAAGGAGCGGAGAGAAGAGTTTGTTCCTTTAACGGTCTGGACGGTAGGTCCGAGTCAAAAGGGGTATTCGTCGCTCGAAGGGACGGAGAGAAGAGTTTGTTGATTCAGTGACCTAGATGGAAGGTCCAAATCAGAGGAATATTCATCACCCGAAGGGACAGAGAGAATACTTTATTGATTCAATGACGTAGACAGAAGGTCCAAGTCAAAGGGATATTCGTCACCCGAAGGGATGGAGAGAAGAGTTTGTTGATTCGATGATCCGGACACAAAGTTCAAGTCAAAGGGATATTCGTCACCCGAAGGGAACGAGAAAAGAGTTTGTTGATTCGATGATCCGGACGGAAGGTCCAAGTCAAAGGGATATTCGTTACCCGAAGGGACGGAGAGGAGAGTTTGTTGATTCGATGATCCGGACGGAAAGTCCAAATCAAAGGGATATTCGTCAGCTAAAGGGACGGAGAGAAGAGTTTGTTGATTCGATGATCCGGATGGAAAGTCCAAATCAAAGGGATATTCGTCACCCGAAGGGACGGATAGAAGTGTTTGTTGATTCAATGATCCAGACGGAAAGTCCAAATCAAAGGGATATTCGTCACTCGAAGGGACGGAGAGAAGAGTTTGTTGATTCAATGACTTGGATGGAAGGTCCAAGTCAAAGGGATATCCGTCACTCGAAGGGACGGAGAGAAGGGTTTGTTGATTCAATGACCCAGACAGAAAGTCCAAGTCAAAGAGATATTTGTCACCCGAAGGGACGGAGAGAAGAGTTTGCTGATTCGATGATCCGGACTGAAAGTCCAAATCAAAGGGATATTCATCACCCGAAGGGACGGAGAGAAGAGTTTGTTGATTCGATGATCCGGACGGAAAGTCCAAATAAAAGGGATATTTGTCACCCGAAGGGACGGAGAGAATAGTTTGTTGATTCGATGATCCGGACAGAAAGTCCAAATCAAAGGTATATTCATCACCCGAAGGGATGGAGAGAAGAGTTTGTTGATTCGATGATCCAGACAGAAAGTCCATATCAAAGGGATATGTTCGTGACCCCGAAGCGATAGGGAGGTGGCCAGGTCGTTGACACGGGGTGGTGTCAGTGCAAGGAGAGAGGGTTGATTCCTCACCCGACCGACAGGCTCAGGCCAGGGTGAAAGGGTATTTCTTTTTTTAATGCACCAGGGGTATCGGCTGTATGAAGGGTCTTTTGATTCTTTGGCTGGATGGAAGGTCCGAACCCGAGTGGAGAGAATCGTCTAGTTCTCTAGCCGGGCAGAAGATCTGATCTAGAGTGGAAAGAATCTTTTTGTTCTCTAACCGGATGGAAGGTTCGATCCAGAATGGAGAGAATCATTTAGTTCTCTAGCCGGACGGAAGATCCGATCTAGAGCGGAAAGAATCTTTTTGTTCTCTAACCGGATGGAAGGTCCAATCTAGAGTGGAGAGAATCGTTTAGTTCTCCAGCCGGACGAAAGATCCGATCTAGAGTGGAGGGGTCTATTTGTTCTCTAGCTAGACAGAAGGTCCGATCTAGAGTGAAAGGATCTTTTGTTCCCTAGCCGACCGGAAGGTCCGATCTAGAGTGGAGAGAATTTTTGTTCTCTGGCTGGACGGCAGGTCCGAGAGTACCGGCTGTGAAGTCTGAACCCGAGAAAGTGGGCCTCAAGGGCCAGAATCGGTGTTGGGGAAGTAGGCCGTGAAGGCTAAAATCGGGGAAACGGACTACAAGAGCCACAATCGGGAAGCTAGCTACGAAAGCCAAAATTGGGGAGTAGGCTATGAGAGCCCAAATTGGGAAGTGGACTATAGAAGCCGAAGTTGGGAGATTAGTAAGCCACAAGGGCAGGAAGTAGGCCGTGAGGGCCAAGATTGGGTTGTACGAGCCAAAACTGGGAAAGCAGGCTGCGATAGCCGAAATTGAGTTTATTTTATTATTATTATTTATTTCTTTATTCAAGCATACATGCACTCATCAGCAGGCATAACATAAGTATAAATAAGGTAGTTCCCTCTATAGGTGATGGGGTAGGGACATCGCCCATAATTCGCAGACACGGTGCGGGCCAGAAAGCACAGCTAAAGGGGTGGTGCGCTCGTCAAGAGGATATCGCATGTCTTGCATGCACAGCTTAAATTCACACATTTCACCCGAGGCAATTCTCTGTGGAGTGGGGGAGCAAGCGTGTGAGCAAAAGGCCCTAAACATAGGGATATGCAGGTTTTCTAAGCGACACTCGAGGATTACCCTAGCGCCTACATATGGGTTTCAGGCTTTTGATTTCGGTAGCTTCGCATCGCCCCCATCTGTTTATTTTGGTAGCGGATTTCACCCTTCGGCGCGAGTCTCCTCATTTATTTCAGTGGAGATTATAGACTACTAGGATTCATCCTTGTCACAATTCTATTACGGATTGCACCGTTTGACGCGTGTTTCCTCATGTGTCTCAATGGGGATTCCCGACTACTAGGCTTCATCCTTATTAAAATTTGCTTCACCATTTCGCGCGAGTCTCCTCATTTGTTTCAGTGGAGATTCCCGGCTACTTGGATCCACATTCGACTAATTCATCATTTTCTTTTTTTCCTTTTTTTTAAAGTGGGGGCTGGCAGCTCTTTCCTCACGATTACCTTTCACGCGAGTGCAGAAATTCAAGCATCCGTAGAGTGCTAATAAGAGAGTCGGGCAATCCTTATGGTTGAAGACCCTTGAACACATTAAGCGTGAAGTGGGGAGTGTTGCCTCAGGTTTATTTTGTGAGTTGGACTTAGCAATTCAGCCATGACTCTTCCCCTTGACGTGCGCACCCGCCATAATTGGGTTCCCTTCGAGCGTACGCCGTGACGCACGTGCATCCAGAATCGGGGCGATATTATTTAGCAAGAGAACATGGTCCTAGAAAATTCCAAGGAGGTGTATTATTCTATATTAAGCGAACATGCAAGCAGGGTAGCCAAGCAATTCTTCTTCTTCTTTTTTGTTTGTTTTTTCTTTTTGCGTAAGAACATACTGTCGTTGCGTATAAGTGTAGTGGTAGTAAAAGTATTGGGGAAGCAGACCACAAAAGGCCGAAAGGACATTAGGGAAGCGGGCTGTAGAAGCCAAGGGACATTAGAGGAGTGGGCCATAAGGGCCAAAAGATGCCGGGAAGTAGGCCACAAAGGGCCAAAGGTTGGGGGAGCAGGCTACGAGAGCCAGAATTAGGAAGCATGCCACGAAGGCCAAAGGTTGGGGAAACAGGCTACGAGAACCAGAATTGGGAAGCAGGCCATGAAGGCCAAAGGGAAGAAGGCTACGAGAGCCAGAATTGGGAAACAGGCCTCGAAGGCCAAAGGTAAGCAGGCTACGAGAGCCAGAACTAGGAAGCATGCCACGAAGGCCAAAGGGGAGGCAGGCAGAGTTGGGAAAGCAGGCTGCAAGAGCTAAAATTTTGGGCAGCAGGATGCGAGAGCCAAGATTGGGAAGCAGGCTACAAGAGCCAGAGTTGGGAAGCATGCTATAAAGCCAATAGATTTCGGAAAGTGCGGTGGGACGGATGGATTAATCCTAGTAGTGGGCCTTGGCCGAAATGGCTAAGCCAGAAGGTGTTGGATAGCGGGCCATGGAAGGCCAAAGAGATATTATGGTAGTAGGCTACGAAGCCAAAGGGATGTCAAAAACAAGCCATAAAAGGCCAAAGGGTAGCGGGGAAAGGTAGGATGTTCGTCGGCTTGGACGGAAGGTCGTGACACTGACTTCATGAAGGTTTTTGTTCTCTGGTCGGGGGAAGGATCTGAACCAGAATGAAAGGTTGATTCTTTGATTCTCTGGCCGGGAAAGGATCCGAACCAAAGTGAAAGGTTCTCTTGATTTTGTTGGGTGGCCAAGGGCCGTAGGTGGAGTTGCTTGTTGGCTTGAAGCCCCGATGGCTGGATGTTTTGTTGGTTTGACGCCCCGTTGGCGGAATATCTGTCGGCTTGAAGCCCCGATGGCTGAGTATCTATCGGATTGAAGCCCCGATGGCTGAATATCTTTCGGTTTAACACCTTGTCGGTGGAAGGTTTGGTCGGTTTAACGCCCCGTTGGCGGAAGGTCTTGTCGGTTTAACACCCCATCGACGGAAGGTTTAGTCGGTTTAACGCCCCGTTGGCGGAAGGTTTAGTCGGTTTGACGCCCCGTCGGCGGAAGGTGGAGTTGCTTGTTGGCTTGAAGCCCCGATGGCTGGATGTTTTGTTGGTTTGACGCCCCGTTGGCGGAATATCTGTCGGCTTGAAGCCCCGATGGCTGAGTATCTATCAGATTGAAGCCCCGATGGCTGAATATCTTTCGGTTTAACACCTTGTCGGTGAAAGGTTTGGTCGGTTTAACGCCCCGTCGGTGGAAGGTCTTGTCGATTTAACACCCCATCGACGGAAGGTTTAGTCGGTTTAACGCCCCGTCGGTGGAAGGTTTAGTCGGTTTAACACCCCGTCGGCGGAAGGTTTAGTCAGTTTAACACCCCGTCGATGAAAGGTCTTGTCGGTTTAACACCCCGTCGATGGAAGGCTTTATCGGTTTAACGTCCCATCGGCGGAAGGTTTTGTCGGTTTACCACCCTGTCGGTGGAAGGTTTTATCAGTTTAACGCCCCGTTGGCGGAAGGTTTTGTCGGTTTAACACCCCGTCGGTGGAAGGTTTTGGTCGGTTTAACGCCCCGTCGGCAGAAGGTTTTGGTCGGTTTAACGCCCCGTCGGTGGAAGGTTTTGTCAGCTTGAACGAAAGGTCGTGATGCCGACCACATGAGAGGTCTATTTGTTGGATAGCTGAAGGCCGAAGGTAAAAGACCATAACTGCCCTAAGACTTTCTTTCTTTTCTTCTCTTCTTCTTTTGTGTGAAGAGGCGGGCGCAAAGACCACGTATGCCCCGTGATTTTTTATTTCTTTTCTTTCCTCCTTCTTTTGTGTGGATAGACGGGTGCAAAGACCATATTTGCCTCATGACTGTTCTTCTTGTTCTGCTCTTCTTTTCTCATCAATGCCCCTAGACTGGGGTGTATTCTTCTTAATGTGCCCCCTGATTGGGGTGTAGCTTTTCTTCTGTGCCCCCAAGCAGGGTGGTGCGGACACCCGAGCAGTTGAGCGGCGCGACACGCCGAGCCACCGGTACCGCACCCGAAGTACGACTCGAGCCACCTCAGCGTCCATCTGGCTCGGAGACAGCCCGGAGACTCCGCCTTGAGCCTCCCCATTTATCATATTTAGTTAAACTTTATTTATGTGTAATTTGTGTTTATTTCATTGTATTCGATTTGCTATTTTGATTGTAAGAGGGGCTTATGTACAATTTGGACCCCCGTGGGCCCCACGGGCCCCCCCAGGCCCCATCCCATTGAGCCACTGTTGGCACTCAAAATATGATCCCTGGCGACCAAGCCGCAAAGACAAATGATACGGCCCACTGAAGCACAGAAGCCGATGAAAATCAACTTATCGAGGGTCCCTCGAGCTGACGAAGCCCCAAGCCACCTTGAAGGGAACACCGGGGACCTCACCTCAGGAGAGTCAAAGTCAACCCGCAACCAACCGGCGGTGCGATCAAGCCTGCCCAATGATCCGGCATCGACTCTGTCATGCCGCTACCCCACATCCGACGTCCGATCAAGGACGACGGTCTACCTTATGATTCTCCGAAAGAGGAAGAATGCCCTCGGCCATCCACAACAAGGGGCCGGAGGTTCTGTCAGCAAGAAGATCCCGATCACCCGACACGGGTTCGGCTTCTCGCCCTAGTGAGGCCATTAGCGGCCGATGGATCGCCGTTCAAGGCGGAATTACCCAGGATGCAATGCCATCCTGCAAGGAAGCTTCGGACACAGGTCCGTCTTGATGAGAGGCACCAATCACAGTGCCGAAAGTCGTACCGACGGGACACCCGTGTGTCCGGACCGGAAGCACACGAAGTTCTAATCAAGGCCGTTCGTCACGTCAAGAGCTTCGTCAACACTCCGTCAAGGCTCCCCGAGAGCCAGGGCGAGAGGAACAGTCCACTGGAGTCTCCGGAACCATCCCCGGACCCATCGGCCTAGCCGTGCCTGGAGAACGGGTTAAAACGGCGCCCCTTAATACGGCGCCGTCGAACCGGCGCGCAAAAGCCAGAAGGGGCCTTTCCCCGGCGCCGTTAAAACGGCGCGCAAAAAGCCAAGGGGGCTGCTCCCCGGCGCCCTCAACCCGGCGCGCCCTTCTCCACCGCGCCGGATTAACCACATGCCATATATATGGCATGCCTGGAGGGGGATCCAAAAAGAAAAAAGGAGGCCAACAGAAAAAGAGAAGAGAAAAAAAAGAGATCGGAGAGGTCTCGGAATCCAAAGAGAAAAAAAAAGAGAATTAGAAGAAAGAGAGAGGTCCAGGGAAAAGGGGAGGAGGTTCTTCGTCTGAAGAGGTCCCCCGTCTGAGCTTCCCGGCGGCCGACATCCTGCTCCATCCGAGCCCCCCGGAGTCGAAGAAGAAGACCGTCTGTTTGTTTGCCGAGGTCGGGTCTCCATTTTTTTTTTCCGGTTAACCCCTCTGCTCTTCTTTGTTTTTGTTTTCTGGCACAATGTAAGTGAGAGATCGGGGGAGGGGCGATGATACGAGCCTTTCCTCCCCCCTTTTTTCTCTCACCTTTTCCTCTGCTATGCTTTGGCTTCAACTGTAATAGTTCCTTTTCTTCTGTTAATGAAACGGCTGCCGATCGACAACGACGGCGTCGGAATCCATGTGCTCTGCATATGTATGAATGTGGGTTGTACATGAATCAATGAAAGTCTATCGTTGCTAATGTCTTCTGCCCCGTGCGTACCCTCTCTCATCCTCTTGCGAGTGTACCTCTGATCGCTCTATTTAATATGTATCTGCATTCACTCGTAGTTGGTTTCCTCCGATGCTGGGTGTGCCTTCGGGCTATAGAAATCATCTGTCCCCCCCCCCTTTCCCCGGGGTTCTCTCCTGCTTTAAGTCCGATGCAACAACCGGATTTCGTGTTGAACGCTCCACTGGCTCTGCGAACAGAGATGCACTTGTGTGCATATCTCTGTCTGTCTCCGCCCAGAGATGAGGACCCTTCACTGTCCCCTGTGTGCCCTGCTTCATAGGCCAGAGGGGCAGGGAGAATCTCTCGGATTGTCCCTAATGGTCCAACGGCCAGCCTCATGGGGTTTGTTTCCTAATGCCGTATATATGTATACAGAGCTGTACCCCGGGCTATGTGCCGACCACAGCCCCTAATGGACTTTGTGGTGACCGTGGGTCGGGTGCCCCTTGTAGGCTTGCCTCGGGGTTTCCCTCCCATCTCGGTCGTCCCGATTCGGGTGTTGTGATGACTCGGGTCGCGTGCCCCTCGTAGGCTAGCCCTCGGGGTTTTCGCTCCCAGAAATGAGTCGTCTCACTCACTCACTGTTACCCACGGATTCGGTGCCCCTAGCAGGCTATGCCTCGGGGTTCTCCCTTTCCGTCCGGGTCTTCGCCGGCCGCCGTTGTGCTACCCGGCATTTAGGGGTTTGCTCCGCCACGTGAGCATCCTCCGCTTCTCCCCGACAAATCCTTTAGGATGGGGAGATGCTGCCGAAATTTTGGCTCAAACGAGTGTAAACTCGGAGCAATTGCTGCGCTCGAGTGTGAACCTCGCGCGAACCCGTGACTTGGCTTTGAACGGTTTGGGACCGATCCAATGAATAATTAATTCAATAAAGTCCTCAAAACCCCCAAAATAATCTAATAAAATCCATAAATAAATCAACAGAATCTCGGTTTCCGCGAAATCGGGCTAAAACGGCGCGATCACGCGTTAAAACGGCGCGGCCTAAAGCGGCGCGCCCTATCCGGCGTGCCCTATCCGGCGCGCCCTCCCCGGCGCGCCCCTACCTTCCACCGCGCCGTTTTAACGGCTTTTCCCCCTTTTACCTACGTTTGACCGCGCCGTTTTAACCCCTTTTACCTACGTTTCAGGGCGCCGTTTTAACCATTCCAACCCGTTTCTTCGCATGCACTGCACCGGTTTCGTTCCGAGTCGTGTCATCGCATAATTCTAATCCTTTTTCCTATTCATGGGATGATTTCTCATACTAATCATGGAATTTCATAAGCTCTTTGATTGAATAAATTGAATAAACTAGCTTTTCAAGCTTGAATTGATATGTCTCGAATCTTTGGCATCATGATTTGGCCCAAGCATTCGTGTCTCATTAATGTATGCCCGAGTGGGTGCACCCTTGGTATATCAAATGACATTGTCAGAAGGCCGGGTTATGCCTGACCGGAAACCTTGTCACGCGTGAAGGCGGCTTTCGGGCCTAAGTACTCCGCCATGTACCAGGCCCCACCTCAATAAACCCTGCGTATTCGGTCATGACATCTTGCATGATTGTTCGCATGCTCTGTATCTTTTATTCCGGCTTCGACAGCCCGCTATCTCGGCAACTAATCAAAGGTGTTCCCTCCTCGTGGGGGATGTAATTAACGCCATAGCCTTTACGGTATGGCGGACTGCTGGTCCCGACCGAACCTCACTCTCGCCCGATAAGGGTCAGAATGAGCGCATCATAAATCGTCACTCATGTGACTGGCACGCCCGTGTCGTCAATCAGTCAGTTGATTACTAGTTAGTCAATTGATTGATCGACCCACGAAATAAATGAATGAAAAATACCAACGAAAAGAAAAGAAGGAAAAGACGGTCGAAACAGCCACCTCAGCCCATGGGCCCCATGTGGGGTCAGTCAACATGTCAAATGGAGGCATCTAGAAGTTTGAATGGTAAAAGGCACATGGGAGACAAGTGGACTTCAAAGTCCAAGGTGGCTACCAACTTGTCCCCCCTTGCCACCATAGTCAATAGGCCGCCCCCCTCCCCTTATTTTTTATTTATTTTTGTGTGTGTGTGTCTCATGCCATCCCAGCCCTTCATCTCCCACTCCTATATCCTACGGTTGTGGATGGATGTGAGATGTAACCTATTTAAGCTTGTATTTTCCATTTTGGAAGAATTAATGCCATTTGAATCAAAGTAATTCTTGGAGCTCCAGCTTGGTGCGCCCCCTTCTCCTCTCCCTCTCCCCCTTGGATGCTGTGAAGGCTTCCATTCTGAGGTGTGACTCTTCGTGTATTGGTTCCGACAATCGCCGCCGCCGCCACGAGCCGCTACCGCATCGCCAACGCCATCAACGGAGTTCTGCCTGCGCAGTACCACAGCAGCTTGTTCGAAATTCACAGGCCTTTTCTGAGCTCATTTGGCTACCAAATTTGGAGGCGTTGTTCCTGGGATGTTCCTCTCCACCCAAAACAATCAGGCCAGCATTCAGATCATGTTTGATAATTTTTGATTTTCGTCCACTCTTCCATTTTGGTTCTGCCAGAGTTCTGTCCAGGTTCACCTCTGTCCTGAGTTTCATGTCTTAGAGCCACTTTTTGAATTCTGTTAGTTCGCCCAATTTTACTGGGGGCTCCATCCATCCACCCCTTCATCCACAATTTTTCTCAATTTTTGATTGGCCCATCTCATATTTTCTAAAAATCGTTATCAGACCCATCTATAGTTCTGTCCACCTGTTCCCAGATCCGAACACCAGTCACCCACAAAATCATAATAAATCACAGCCACCTCCAAATCAAATTCTAAAAATAGTCCACATTCCATGGTTTGATTCCCTACAACTCCTAAGAAGAGCTCAAGAGCTGAATCGGAGGTTTACGAGGCAGTCAATGGTGGTTCTCAGACAAGTGCCCTATAGATCTGAGATTTCGATTACTGTATGATAGGGACTTGTAAATTCAATAAAGTTCTGATCCGACCAGATCCAGCAGATGTCTCTGGGTTTGGATTGAAGCATTTGAAGAGAGCTTTCCAACGATAGCTCATGCGTCCCGATCCGACGTCGGGATTGATCGCAGCGGCCGTTTTCGCCGGAGCGCGCGCCGGAAGACAGCAACCAAAATCCGTGGGTTATTAGTTCAAGAGTTGGGAATCGGGGCCGATCGACCCCCGATCGGTGTTCCTGATCGACCACTGTCCGTGGAGGTGCGCCACCAGGGGTCCCCATCACAGTGGGTCCCACCCCCGTAGATCCGGAGGACAGCGCCGTCAGTGGGCCCCGCGGGCCCGTAGAAGCCGCCGTTCGGAAAGCACGAAAACGCGGAGTTCGGCACCGCCGGGCGACATCAAGATGCTGCCCGTCAACCCGAGTTGCGTGATTCCCGGACCCCACATGTGACCTTTTACCTCCCTGCGTGGAGTGAGTCGACTTAGTGTATTGCTGTAATCATTGTTAACCGGGAGTCCGTAATTCGGCCGGGGTTGTCTTCGCCACGCCGGGTGCGTGGAGGTAATGGTCCGAACCTCTTGGCGTTCATTTTCTTAGCTTGTATATGGTCTTTTGCCGCTGCCAAGAGTGTAGGTACTAGCCCGTGTGTCCATGTCACCGCTGTGAGAGCGAGAGTGACCCGTCCCGTGACTCGATCCGAGTCCGGAAGTTGAGTCGGACTACCCTTGACCTCCCCGGTTCCTTAACCGCGCACGGTCTGCGCTTTCCCTCACTTGGGACGACGAGTGAGCTTCCACTTCTGTTAGCGACGTTTCGCCACTAGGAGCTCGTAGTGTCGGGCTTAGTGTCTCCCTGGTGTGTGTTGCTGGTCGTGTGTTCATCTAGAGTCCGAGGGTGGCACCATATAGTGTCGTCTCCCGTGTCTGTCCCGCATCACGGGGTGTATCTCTCGTGGCTTCTAGGCCCCGGAGATGGGGTGTGAATTCTTGTTTCTTATGCCCCGGAGCGGGGTATGTTTCTCTTTGAATGCCCCTAGGCAGGGTATAGTCTTTGCCTCTCATGCCCCCATCGCGGGGTGTAGTTCTTCCTCCAATGCCCCTAAACTGGGGTAGGTTTTTTGAATACCCCTAAGCCGGGGTGAATTCTCCGTGGCTTCCATGCATATCGGGGTATATTTCTTCCTTAAGTACCCCTAAGCTGGGGTGTATTCTTTTATGGCTTCTATGCCCCTAGGCAGGGTGTATGTTTCTTCTTCAACTGCCCCTAGAGCGGGGGTGTATTCTTTTATGGCTTCTATGCCCCCATGCAGGCTGTATGTTTCCTCTTCAAATGCCCCTGAAGCGGGGGTGTGTTCTTTGTTTCTTATGCACCTAGGCCGGGGCGAAGCTTTGTCTCCCATACCCCCATGCGGGGCGTGTTTAGCTTCCGGTGCACCCAAGACAGGATGTGTTGTTGTTGGTTTTTTTATCCCCCAACCTCGATGTATAACTTCTTGCTTCTCATGTCCCTTAGCTGGGGTGGATTCTTGCTTCTTATGCCCCCCATATCGGGGTGAATTCCTCTAGTTCTTGCGCCCTCCCAGGGCTAGGTATATTTCCTTTCATATGCCCCCGGCACCGGGTGTATCTTTTGCTTCTCATGCCCCCAGACCAGGGTGGATTCTACTTCTTCTACCCCTCAAGACAAGGCGTATTTCTCTTCATATGTCCCCCGGAGCGGGGTGCAGTTTCTTTCTTTATATTTCCCCTAGCTCGGGGTGTAGACTTTTCTGCTTCTTATGCGCCCAAGGCGGAGGGTGTTTCTTTCTTCGTGTGCCCCCATGGCGGGGTGTGCATCCTTTCTTTTTGTTTCGTATGCCCCCATATGGGATGTGTTTCTGGCTTCCTGTGCACCCAAGGCAGGATGGGTTTCTTCTTTACGTACCCCGCAGTCGGGGTGTAACTTCATGCTTCTTATGTCCCCAGGCCGAGGTGGATTCTGCATCTTTGCTTCTGTGCCCCCACGCGAGGTGTATTCACTTCTTGTGCACCCCGGGCGGAGTGTGTTTCTTTCTTTGTATACCCCCAGGCCGGGATGTGTTTCACTTTTCACGCACCCAAGACAGGGCGTGCATTTCTTTCTTCGTGTGCCCCCTGGGCTGGGGTGAGTTCTTCTGCTTCTGGTGCCCCCCAAGGCAGTGTTTATTCTTTTCCCCATATGCCCCCATGGCGGGGTATGTTTCTTCTTCAAATGCCCCTAAGTCGGGGTGCGCCTCTTTCTTTGTGTGCCCCTAGGCAGAGCTTCTCATGCCCCCAGGTCGGGGTGTAGTTCTTCTTCAAGTGGGCCTCTACACCGGGATAAAAAAATTTCTTCGAATACCCCCGTGATGGGATATGTTACTTCTTATGTCCCCATGGCGGGGGTGGATTCTGCTGCTTGCTCCAGAGCGGGGTATACTTCTCTTCATATGCCCCTTAGCCGGGGTGTGTCTTATGCTTCTTGTGCCCCTGAACCGGGGTGTAGTTCTTCTTCAAGTGCCCCTAAACCGGGGTAGATTTTTTTGAATACCACTAAGCCGGGGTGAATTCTTCATGGCCTCTATGCCCCCATGGCGGGGTAAGTTGCTTCTTCAAATGCCCCTTAGGCGGGATATACCTTTCTTCATATGCTCCAAGGTCAGGATGTATGTCTCTTTGCTTCTGTGCCCGAAGAGCGGGGTGTATTCTTGCTCTCTTTTCTTTTATACATCCCTATGGCGGGATATATTTCTCTTTATGTGCCCCTAGACCAGGGTGTAACTCTGTTGCTTGTTGTGCCCCCAGGTCGGGGTGTATGCTGCTTCTTATACCCCCATGGCGGGGGTGGATCCTGCTGCTTCTTATACCCCAGAGCGGGGTATGTTTCTTTTTATGCCCCCATGGCGGGGGTAGATTTTGCTGCTTCTTATGCCCTAGAGCGGGGTATGTTTCTTCTTTTGAAAGCCCCTAAGCCAGGGTGTCTTCTTTTGCTCTTTATGCCCCGAGGTCGGGGTGGAACTCTGTTTCTTCTTATGCCCCCAGGTCGGGGTAGATTCTTCGTCAAAATGCCCATAAGTCAGGGTGTAACTTTTGCCTTATGTGCCCCCGAGTCGGGGTGGACTCTCTTCATGTACCCCCAGGACGGGGGTATATTCTTTATGGCTTCTATGCCCCCAGGCGGGGTGTAACTTCTTGTTTTCATGCTCCCCCATGCGGGGTGTGTTTCTTCTTCAAATGCCCCCGGAATAGGGTGCGGCTTCTTATTTTCATGCCCCCCGTGCGGGGTGTGTTTCTTTTGCTTCATATGCCCCCAGAACAGGGTGCAGCTTCTTATTTTCATGCCCCCCATGCGGGGTGTGTTTCTTTTGCTTCATATGCCCCCATGGCGGGGTACATTTCTTCTTCAAATGTCCCTAAGACGGGGTGCAACTCTATTTCTTCTTATGCCCCCAGGTCAGGGTAGATTCTTCTCACGTGCCCCCCGAGTGGGGGTGTATTCTCTTCATGTGCCCCCACGAGCGGGGTGTATTCTTTCTTGCCTCTTATCCCCCATGGCGAGGTATATTACTTCTTCTTATCTCCCATGGCGGGGTATATGCATGCTCTCTTCAGGAGTGGTGGCCGTGCTTGGCCTCATTGCTATAAAAGTATCCCCCACAGCGGGCAGGTATTCATCGAGCTACAGTTGTGACTTGTTGGATCTTCTAATAGCCACTCGAGAGACCGTCTTATGCCGGCTAGAGGCAGTAGAAAGGTGGAACGGACCAGAGCATTGCACCCCGGACTTGGACCCTCCCAGAGTCGGGCGGGATGCCAACCTTCTTCTTATCCTTTTGGTCGGTGATGCTTGCCATTTTTTTTTGTCCTTTCTTTTCTTCTCTTCTTTTTTTGTGTGTAATAGACCAAGGTAGGTGCACAGGAGAGCGCTCACCCCCTCAGGGAGGGGATGAGTGGTTTGCTCCACCACGTCAATCCCACAGTGGTAATCTTTGTTCAGCACGGGTGTCGACGGATATGGCCGTACAACCCTCTCTCGCCACTTCTCTCTCTTCTCTTTTTTTGCTTCTTTCTTTTCTTCTTTTCTTCTTTTCTCCTTTTCTTCTTCTTAGGGATGGGGGGGTGGTTAATCTCCCTTCCCTTCTTCTTTCTTTCTCTTTCTCCAGCGACCTTCATGATCCCTGGAAGCTACAGGTGCCTCGGAGTAGCATCTTCGAGGCCACAAAGACAATTTCACCTAGTCCGGCTTTCCTCCCCATAGGGCTGACAAAGACAGCATCTGCAATTCATCAAAGCAGACAAACATCATTTATTAGGAGGCCATGAGGCCCTGAATCCATGCGAAGAGATGAAGGGTGGTTTAGGTCCTACCGGGCATGCCATACTTATGGACACACTTTTTATTAAAATCGTGGAGTATTCATTTTATTAGGTTTATTAAGTGCGTGGGCGTGCCAGTCACAGAGTGACAATTTATTTGGGCTTCGAGGAAGCCCATGGTGCGCTCGATCTAACTTAGCCAGACGATTGTGTGGTTCGTGTCGGGACTAAAACCCGCCACGCCATAAAGGTCACATCGTCATTTACATCCCCTCGGGGAGGGGAGCACCCTTGATTAATCGCCGGGAATCAGGGCCTCATGGCCTAGATATTATATCGAGAGAAGCAAGACGGTAACGACCTCGAATCAATCGGACAGCCCTATGTCTAGGGAAGCAAGCATTCAGAACATGTTGGTCATTCAGGGAGACCATGCAATATTCGGACGAATGTCCAGTTTTAGAATATCATAATCGTCACGAGACAGCCGGAGCATCTTTATGCCGGGGCACGTCAAATTTATTATTCAGGGGGATGAGAAACATTCGGTTAATTCTTGGTTAGAGCGATCGAAAAGCAGGAGCACATGTATGCCGGGGTACGACAAATTTATTGTTCAAAAGAATGAGAAACATTCGGTTAAATCCCGGTTAGAGCGGTCAGAAACCAAAAAGTTTGTCGGCCCGGTGCAAGATCAAACTGCGACCATACTACGGTGGGTCCCCCGCGGTCGAAGTCAGGCTCGCGTGGGCATCGTCAATATTTCGGGTGCCAAAGGGGCAACGGTGGAATATCTCGGGATCAGATCCCAGAACCAATATGTGTTTAGAGGGAGCGGGCTATAAGCTGAGGATGTGGGTCAGACAATGACCATGATCGGGGTGGATTCGAGGTCTAAGCATGACCCATAAAGGCCTTATTGATATTCCCATGCAAAGGGTTCGGGGGTGACGAGAGCCTTCTCGTTCCATTCAGATTTTGTCGGTCAATCATAGACCACTTTATGTTCGGACAAAGGTCCGTATTGAGGGTACGACGTAGACGAAAATAAATTCATATGCATGTATGCCGAGTTCACGATAATTTTAACGAGAGAGCGGAAACGAATCCCAATGGAACGAATCCGGTTTGACGAACTATCAGCCCAGAACAATGTCGGATCACGGCCATATCGGGGTGGTTCCCGAGATCCGAACCCGACTTAGAGAGGGCGGCATTGATATTCCCTTTACACCGGGTCACGAGAAGCGAGGTTGCATTATAGGTTTTTTATAATCATTTTATTATTGTTTGAATTTTTATTATTTTCTTTGTTATTTTATATTTTTTTGGGTGAGTTAGTTATTGTTAGTTATTTATTTTATTATTAGTTGTCTATTTATTATTTTTTGTTGAGTTTGTTATCATTATTCCCTATTTTATTATTATTATGTATTTATTTATTTATTTAGACTTTTGTTATTATTATCATCTATTATTATATTTTTATTTATTATTATTATTATTTGTCCCTTTTTGTGAATTTATTGTTATTATTATTATTTTGTCGCATTTAGGGCATGTGTGGGAGGGTCAGTGCACACATGAGGTCTGTGCAGGTTTTGGGTTTAAGGTCCTTGCAGGTTAGGGTGAGGTCGGTGCAGGTTCATGCAAATGATGGGTCCGTGCACATTTAAGATAAGGTCAGTGCAAGCTTGAGTTCAAGGCTTGGACAGGATCCTTGCCTACTTGTGCTTGGGTCAGTGCAAACCTGCCATAAAGGGGGGGGCAGCTAAGTCAGTGCACCCCTGAGGGCAAGGTCAGTGCACAAGAGGACCAGGGTCGGTGTAGCTCTGGGTCTGGGTCGGTGCAAGTCTGGCATAAGGGGCCCAACAAAGTCAGTGTGCCCCTGAGGGCAAGGTCAGTGCACAAGAAGACCAGGGTCGGTGCAGCTCTGGGTCAGCACAAGGTTGGTGCAATGGCTGAGGAGGGAGACGCTGGGGTGAGGTGAGACGGAGGGAGAGAGAGGGAGGGTGAGACGCTGAGAGAGAGAGAAATAAGACGGTGGGAGAGAGGGAGAGTGAGGCGCTGAGAGAGAGAAATGAGATGGTGGGAGAGAGAGAGAGAGATGAGACGATGGGAGAGGGAGAGATGAGTCGATGGGAGTGAGAGAGGGTGAGACGTTGGGAGAGGTGAGACGAGACGGTGGGAGAGAGAGAGAGGGTGAGACGCTGGGAGTGAGAGGGGGTGAGACTGAGGATGGGAGAGGGAGGTGAGACGGAGGGAGAGAGAGAGCGGGGAGACGGTGAGGGAGAGAGGGAGGTGAGACGGAGGAAGGGAGAGGGAGGTGAGACGGAGGGAGAGAGAGGGAGGTGAGACAGAGAGAGAGAGAGAGGGGAGAAGGAGGAAGGGAGAGGGAGGTGAGACGGTGAGGGAGAGAGAGAGAGAGAAAAAAAAAGGGAGAGACCGTGAGACAGAAAGAGAGACAGTGAGGAAGAGAGAGACGGGG
This sequence comes from Amorphophallus konjac, assembly GCA_022559845.1. Taxonomy (NCBI): domain Eukaryota; kingdom Viridiplantae; phylum Streptophyta; class Magnoliopsida; order Alismatales; family Araceae; genus Amorphophallus; species Amorphophallus konjac. The sequence continues at coordinate 19,485 of JAHNEJ010001381.1, forward strand.
CGTGCCGACAAGGAGACGCTGGAGTGTGCCGGATACGGTGCAGGCAGGGTGTGCCAGGTATTGTGGGTTGAGGGGTTAAGGCAACTGAGGCAAGATTTGTTTGGGGGAGGTTTCTCTCTCTCATAGTACGCATGGGAGGAGCTCTCTTTTACTTTATTCATGGAATGCATGCAAGGAATATTTCTTTTATTCATGAAATGCAGGCGTGGGGTTTTAATTTAACTTTCTTTTATTCATGCAAGTCATGTTCGGGGTTATGTTTGGTAGTCCGTCATAAAGATGTGGGTGTCCAGTTTATTCGGGATCTCCGGGGTTTCTTTGTTGTTTTGGCGAAGCCGTTTCGTTGGTGTTTATTCTATTTATCTGTTGTTTCTTTTTGCATTGTTACTTTTCTTTTATTATTACCTTTTTTATTATGCTAATTCTGACAAAAATTCGGCAGCATCTCCCCTTGACCCGGATGGTAAGGGAAGTACAGGGAACACGCCCACATGGAGTGGCAGAACTCGACAATTTGAGGTGGGCGCCAGAGGCAGTAGCACCTTTGATGAAACTTCGGGAAGCCCGGGAGAAAACAACGAGCAAGAAACATGGGGTTGAAACGGGCTAAGGATTCACTTACTAGAAGGGGGTCCAGGTGCGCCGGGTAAAGATAGGCCAAGAGTGTGCCAACTAAGGCAGGCTTGGAGGTGTGCTGGCCAAGGCACGGGCCGAAGGGTGTGCCGGGTAAATGGGCAAGGCAAGGGTGTGCCGGGAAGGGCACGGTTGAGGTGGGCCAGTTGAAGGGTGTGCCGGATAAACGGGCCAGGCAAGGGTGTGTCGGGAAGGGCACGATTGAGGTGTGCCGGTTGAAGACACAGCTGAGTGTGCCTGTCGAAGGCCAAAAGGAAGGGGTGTGTAGCGACCAAGGCAGGGGCCAAGAAGTGTGCCGGGCAAAAGAGATTGGGGCTCACCGGATCAGGAGCAATTGGCAGGGCCACCGGGTTAACGCATGGAGAGAGGTAAGCCAGGGGCTCAGTGGGCTAACGAAGGCCAATAATTGGAGGGTCCAAATCAGACCAGAGAGGAGTTTCTCCCATGGGGCTGAGGAGACGATGACTGAGGCATGAATCGGGAAACCAAGGAGACCTAGGGAGATGGGGTTTTTTGCAAGGGCCTAGCCTTGGAGTTCTGCTCATCGTATTGAGCGAACCCTGAGGCTACTATCCCAGGGGAGCTCTTTCCCTCCCAGAGGGAAGGGTTGGAGAAGAGAGAGGTAACGGGAGGGGCGCCTCCCACGATAGGATGAGCAAGGGAAGAGAAATTGCTGCGCCAACCAGCAGTAGATAACGAAGGGAAAACATTGGACAACGATGAATGCAAGCATATGGGGACGCACATGCACAAAACATGAACACCTACTGAGCTTTTTATTCTTATAAAAGGGAGCAGCCTAAGAGGGGATAATACATCGTGATAAACAAAAAGGTATTGGAGAGAAATAAAACAAGATACAGTGGGGAGGGGAATGAAGCGCTAGCTCTTCCCCTCCCATAGCTCACAGTCTTCTCTCTTTTCTTCTTTCTTCTCTCTTCTCTCTGCGCTCAGACGGTGGTGACGGAGCAACACGGGAAGGCAAGAGCTTCTCCTCTTCTTCTTCTTCTTCTTCTTCTTCTTCTTCTTCTTCTTCTCTTTTCTGTCTCTCCATCTCTCTGCATGTCTGTCTTCGCCGCGGAGAAGGGGCCTTTTATACCCCGACAGCGGTGAGATCGGTCGAAGGCGGGAAGCGCCCGACGGAGACGGCCATTAAATGAGGATTTGACTTCTCCCATCCTCGGTGGCATGGGGAATAGCCCGCGTGCCTTCCTCCCTGGGCGACACCTCAGCCAGCTCGCTACGCGCCACGAATCATAGGGGATGGGCGTCACGTTCGTTCTGCCGGTTGCACCGGGTGGCAAAGTGTGCCGCTGAGTGGCCAAGAGCCTGTGCTGCAGGAAGACCCAAGAAGTGTGCCGCAGAGGGGCTGGCAACGTGTGCCGCTGAAGGGGTTGGCAAGCATGCTGTTGAAGGGCCAATAAGGTGTACCGCTGAAAGGGCCTGCCAGGCGTGCCGTCAAGGTTGACTTGGGGTGTTGTACCGTTGGAGGGCACGAAGGGTGTGCCGCTGGGGCACTTCAGGAGTGTGCCGCTGGGGCACCGAAAGGGTGTGCCACTGGAGGCTGCCCTGGGAGTGTGCCGCTAAAGGGCACTGACATTGTGCCGCTGAGGGCTTCAAAAAGTGTGCCGCTAGGGGCACTTCAGAGGCTTCCTTTTCTTCTTCCCTTCTTCTCATCTTCTCTTCCCTTTTCTCCTCTTCTTTATTTCCCTGCACGTAAACATGGGGTGAGAATTTTTTAGTGTCCACATGACCCAATGTCCCGTGAGCAACCTTGCACAGACTTTGTGCGTGCAAAAGATGAGAGTTGCACAGACTAAGTTATGCACATGCGAGACTTACCTAAGAAAAGTGTATAGACTTTATGTGCACGGTGTGAGAGTTGCACTGACTTGATCGCATGTAACGACAGCTGTTGCACCGACTACGTGAGCCTAGAGCTCGCATGCACCGACTTGGTCGTGTGCAGCAATGAAGAATGCACCGACTTGATGTAAGCATGCACAGACTTTATTTGCTTGAAGTGCAACATATGCACGGACTCAATACAGAGTGAACTAAGTGTTGCACCGACTCCATTCTATGTACAGACTAGGTATGAAGATGCAGACAACATTTATGAGAAGATCTGATAAATGAAATTCATCAAAATACACACATCATCATATCAAGACAAAGTAGATAAAGTCAACTCTTCAGTCGACGAAGTCAGGCAGAACTGTTGCCAATCATTCAGAACAATTCAGCACAAAGCAGTACACAACTGCTCATCAATCCAGAGGAGACCCAACATTCTTCCCCAACATTCAGTCTCAGAGGAGACCCAACATTCTCCCCCTTTTTGATGATGGCAACCCTAATGGCAAATCTAAATATAAATGCCATAACGATGATGTATTTCGACGAGTAATAAAACATGGTCAGATGATATGCAGACTCTCAGATGTTGTGCAGACTATATGGACATTCTCCCCCTGAATAGGTGACTCCTCCCCCTTAATCAAAATAGCATGAAAAACTTTATCTTTCCTTTTCCCCCCCTTTGCCAACAAAATCTCTCCCCTATAAACACTATCTAGAGAAGGATAAGATAAGAATAAGATAAGATCATAGAATATAATCTCTCCCCCTTTGCCATCAGCAAATAAGAAGTAAGGGAGAAAGAGGAAGATCAGAAGGGATGCAGGAAGAGGTAGGAGACAAGATAACACTCTATGCAATGGTTCAGAATATAAGCAAATTATTGGACAATTCTTTAGATATAAGAATCAATCATTGTTCCATCTTGATAGATATCAGCTTTAAGAGTTATAGAAGATAGAGTGAATTCACTGATTTTCTGAAATAGGGTTATAGAATCCGTTTATAGCAATAAACCTAAATCATATAATCATGAAAGACTAGATTAAGACTGTATCCTACTGATTTCAGAAACAGTGAGTGTCCTGGAGAGTGACCTGAATATGTATTGAAGTTAAACAATTGACACTTTAGAGATTTGAATTTCAAGGGTTACAGCAAATCTTTGTCACATAATATGATTTTGAATCTGAATTTAGTGAACAAACAAGTGTCATTTATACCATTGACATTAAGGGCACACGTGGGTTAGACGCTAGTACCCCCAGTTACTAGGCATAAACTACCATATCTGTCTCTGATTAAAAGCTACACAGATGATTTACACCTTTGACATTAAGAGTACACGTTTATCAGACGCCAGTACTCCCAGTTACTCAGTGAAACCAGCCCTATAGATCTGACCATATGAATAGATGTAATATGATGCACTTCATGACATGAAGTCCTCTCCACTTCTTTTATGGAGGGTTCAATTTCTCAGTGCAATTCAGTCATTGCTCTGCCACTTTATTCATTTCTTTTACTGATAATTTTATTGTTGCTGCCCTTTTTTAATTTTCAAAGTGAGTTGTTTAAAGACAATACACTTTCTGAGTTTCTCAGCCTAGTCTTCACTAAGTCTGTCATTTTTCAGATACTGTGAATATCTTATATGTCATAGTTATGAAAGAGAGGTTGAGAGCTATAAAAGGTTTTCTACCACCTTATTTTCTGAAATACAGTCTTTAAACTCTTCAGTCTATTAAAATTAAACCTTCAGTTTATTCAAGAAGCAAATATGATTCTTATAAGAGAAGACTTGTAATAATTGCAGCTCAAAATAATGAACCAATTACAAGGTTGTCATCCATTCAGAATCAGGGAATAGACGATAAAGCACCGAAGCAGCTCATAGGAAGTATCAAGAAGAGTGATCAAGATACAATGTGACAGAAGTAGATATGAACGAGGTCAATTGATGCAATTGATGCCATGTAATGATAACTTCTGAGTGTGAAAAGAAAGTTTGAGAAGGTTACACCAAAACTAGAATGATTAAACTCCTCCTGACATCATCATGCACCGACCTTAACATGCATAAAGCAAGCAATGCACCAACTATGCATGCGTGTGGAATGCAAGTGCACTGACCTGTTATGTGTAAGACATAAGGTGCACCGACTTAAGTGCTGCTTGGACACAAGGTGCACTGACCTTGTATGCAGAATGCTCACATTGTGCTTCGACTAAGTGCAAGACATGCACTGACATATACTCGGTGCAAGACTCCCCCTATCTATATGCCTTTTTATTTAACAATGCATCTATGCACAACAATTATTCAAAAATTTAGAAATTATTTATTCAGATATAAGTAGACACACATTTCTTTTAGACCAAGTCAAATATCAATTCAAGAATGAAATTAGTAAATCAGAATTCATTTTCATGTTAAAATTTACATAGCCCCAATTCTCTTCTTAGGAACTTAAATCTTTCATTTCCAAGAGGTTTTGTAAAAATATCAGCAATTTGTTTTTCTATTTCAATAAAATTTAATTCAATTTCATTCTTGCTTACTACATCTCTAAGAAAGTGATGTTTTATTTCAATATGCTTAATCCTAGAGTGATGAACATGATTTTTAGACAAGCATATGGCACTAGTATTACCATACAAAATTGGAATGCATCCCAAATTTATTTGATAATCATTAAGTTGGTGCTTAATCCATAGTACCTGGGCTGCACAATTTCTGCAGTGACATACTCTGCCTCTGCAGTGGATAAAGCAACTGTGTGTTACTTCTTGGAAGCCCAAGACACTAGGCAACCACCTAAGAACTGGTAATATCCACTAGTGCTTTTCCTATCAATCCGACACCCAGCATAGTCTCCATCAGTGTATGCTAATAGGTCTAGCTCACACCTAGCAGGGTACCAAAGACCCAGCTCTTGGGTGCCTGATAGATATCTAAAAATCCTCTTGACAGCACAAAAATGTGACTCTTTAAGACTAGCCTGAAATCTAGCACATAAACATACAGCAAACTGAATATCAGGCCTAGATGCAGTAGGATAAAGAAGGGATCCGATCATACCTCTATACAGCTTATTATCAACTGGTTTACCTTTTGGGTCATCATCAAGACTTGTTGGTGTACCCATTGGTGCTGTAATCTCCTTGAGGTTTTCAAATTTGTATTTCTTCAGTATATCCCTTATGTTCTTGGATTGAGTGGTGTAGGTTCCTTCTTTTGTTTGGGTCACCTGCAGTCCAAGAAATAACTTCAGCTCACCCATTGAGCTCATCTCAAATTCATGTGTCATCAAATCAGAAAATTCCTTACACATTATTGGGTTAGTTGAACCAAAAATTATATCATCCACATATATTTGAACAATGAGAATGTCTGGATGACATACCTTTGTGAACAAAGTTTGGTCAATTTCACCTCTAGAGAATTTCTTATCTGTAAGAAACTTGCTGAGCCTGTCATACCAAGCTCTAGGAGCTTGTTTCAAACCATAGAGAGCTTTATTCAATTTATAGACATAATTTGGAAAGTCTAAACATTCAAATCCTGGAGGTTGTCTCACGAAGACATCCTCTTTTATTTCTCCATTCAAGAAAGCAGATTTTACATCCATTTGTTGCGGAGTGATTCCTAATGAGCATGCATAAGCCAATAGAATCCTAATGGCCTCTAACTAGCTACAGGGGAAAATGACTCTTCAAAGTCAATTCCAAACTCCTGATTGTACCCTTGAGTGACAAGTCTGGCCTTATTCTTAATAACATTGTCCTGCTCATTGGTTTTATTCCTGAACACCCATCTGGTCCCAATGACAGTCCCATGATCAGGAGGTGGAACTAGGTGCCATACCTTGTTCCTATCAAATTGATTCAATTCCTCGTGCATGGCATTGATCCAATGCACATCACTGAGGGCACTGTCAATGTTCTTGGGTTCAACATGAGAAACTAATGCAAAAGCATTTAGTTCATTCTGAGCTCTAAAATAACCTCTGGTCCTAGGAGGTTCATGCAAGTTACCAATTACATTATCTACGGGATGATATCTAAGAAATCTTACATTGATAACCTGATTACCTTGACCCTCATTTACCTCCCCCTGAGTGCCAGGCTCCTTTGCATCTTCATCAACAGATTGATCTGCAGAGCTTCCTTCTTTCAGAATTTCTCCATCATCTTGTTCCCTGCACAGACTATTTTCAGGTTTAGTAATGGTTTCATCAAATATTATATGTGGAGACTCTTCAACTATTTTAGAATTTAAGTTGTACACTCTATATGCTCTAGTGGTTTCTGAATATCCTAAGAAAATTCCCGATCACTTTTAGGTTCAAACTTATCAAGGTCTCTTTTAGCATTGACATGAATAAAGCATTTACAGCCAAAGACCTTGAAGTAAGCAATTGAAGGTTTCTTACCCTTGAGAATTTCATATGGTGTTTTCTGGGTAAATGGCCTTACCATGGCTCTGTTGATTACATGGCATGCAGTATTGACTACCTCAGCCTAAAACTTCCTTGGTAGGTTACCTTCCACTAGCAGAGTACGACCCATCTCCATAAGTGTTCGGTTCCTCCTCTCCACTACTCCATTTTGCTCAGGTGTCTTAGGCGAGGAGAACTGATGTGTGATTCCATTGCTCCTACAAAAATCATCAAACTGTGAGTTTTCAAACTCACCACCATGATCCGACAAAATATTATGAATTAAATGTTTATTATTCTATTTTATTTTCTGATAAAACTCCAGAAATTCAGTGAATGTATCATTCTTGTGTGTAAGGAAAAACACCCAAGTAAATCCAGAGAAGTCATCAACTAATACAAATCCATATCTTCTTCCTGATAAGCTGATTGATCTTGTAGGTCCAAACAGGTCCATATGAATCAGCTCATAAGGCTTGGAAGACATGTTCTCAGTTTTGGATTTGAAAGACTTCCTAGTGTGTTTAGGCTGGGTGCATGCTTCACATACAATATTATTAATTTTAAACAACATTTCAGGGAGTCCTCTAACCATGCAATGTTTATTCAGTTTATGGAGAACAGTATAACTGGCATGGCCTAATCTACGATGCCACAGATATGCCAAGTCCTCTTTATTTGTAGTGAGACAAAGATTAGTATGAGCTATATCATCTAGGTCAACTAGGTATATGTTATTGACTCTTTTACCAGAAAATTTAACCTTATCAGAATTAGCCTCATAAATATTATAGCCTAAAGAGTCAAACACTACCTTGTGACCTTTGTCACAGAGCTGACTAATACTTAACAAGTTATAAGTAAGGCCTTCAACCAGCATGACTTTATCAATGCAGTAGGTAGAACACTTACCTACCTTACCTGAACTAACAATTTTACCCTTGGTGTTTCCTCCGAAGGTGACAAGGCCTCCATTCTTCTCAACCAACATGCAGAACTTTGCCCTGTCCCCTGTCATATGCCTGGAGTAGCCACTATCCAGGTACCACATGTTGTGCTTGGCTACCAGGAATACCTGCAATGACAATCACGCAGAGAAGTTTGGAACCCAAAAATGTTTGGGCTCCATAACTGAAGTAAAGCTACTCAAACATGACAACACATTCCTAGGAATCCACATTTGTTTTAGAGTTGTTTGTTTAGTGGATTTATTTGTTTTCTTTTGTTTATGGTTTTTCTTCTCAGCATTAACAGTTTGAAAACTTCCAGGTCTGTTCTGTGTCCCGGCACCACTTTTATTTGCATGTCGAGCTTCTTTGTCCCAGTGCCTAGGCCAATGAGCACTCAGAGAAGTGTAGCCAGTGATAGTCCTAGGCTGACTGTAGGAGGTGTGTTTCCTGGGAATCCATGTCCTAGATTGCCTGACCCAATTTCTGACCCGAGGTCTGTAACTCTGAGTGTGATATGAATGGTATCTAGACCTGCCTTGTACTCTATCCCATCCAGACCTATTAAACTGATATGGCTGAACCTGATGGTAAGTATGATGGGTCTGGACTCTGGATTGGTAAAATTGACTCATTTGACCCCTATTTGAATTGTGTCTCCCAGACACCTTAGATGCACCTGAAGTGTGCATGGGTGTAGATTTACTCTTTTCCTAAACTTTTTGTGGAGACTTTCTGAACCTAGCCTGAGGTTTAGGTGTGAGTGAAGGTTGACCCCTAACCTGAAACTTACCCTGAGGAGTGGGACAATGTGTGCTCACATGGCTCGGCTCACCAATTTTCTGTTTGCCCTTGTCCTTGGCGCTAGGCATTTTGGAATTAGCAAGGTTTTCTGAATCATTTCCATAGTGCATTTTGATGAGAGGCCCTTTTTCTTTTTCAGCTACAAATGAGATGGTCTTCAATGCAAAACTCTTTTTAGCTGTTGGATTAAATCCTAGACCTTCTCTCCTAAAGTTAACCTTAGACCCCAAAAGGGCATTCATATTCTCAGTCCCTTGGGTCATGTTCTCAATAACTTGAAGTTTATCATTGTTTTGATTTTCTAGATTTTCAATTGATTTCTTAAGTTCAGTGTTAACACCCAGCACATCATCATACATTTCATTTACAATTTTCATTTCATTTTCATATTTCTGCAATCTCAATTTCAAATCATCAATGACATTTTTCTGTGTTTCATTTTCTTCCCTCGCATCAATCAAGGCATTTTTCAAATCATCAATTTCAGCACAAGATTTCTTTAAGACATCATTTTCAGTTTGAAGATAAGTAATTCTATCAGTAATATAGTATCATTCATGAGAGAATTAACTTTCTTCTTTAGATGCTTGTTTTCTTATTTGATGTCATCTACTTTATCTAACAAGTCACCATATGCATCCTCCCAATCAGCAATAGTATAGTGTTCAAAAGGAGATGTTACCTCATCAGCTTCATCTTCTTTATCATCATCTTTGGCCATCAGGCAAATTTTACTTTCCTCTCTATCACTCTCAGAAGTGCAGCTTAGGTTGCCCTCGTCCTCGTCGCTCCAGGTACTCACCATAGCTCTCCCTTTGGTATTATTCTTCTTTGATTTATCTTTCATCTTTTGGAGCTCCGGACAGTCTGCCTTCATATGGCCAGCTTTCCTGCAGTGATAACAGACATTAGTATCAACCTTTTTGGCAGGGTTATATTTATACATGGTTTGTCTCCTGCCTCTTTGATGTCCTCCTCCGAGATATCTTCCCTCTTTTCTCAAGAATCTTCTGAATTTTCTAGTCAGCATTATTAGCTGATCTCCTTCAAATTCTGATCCAGAAAGACTCTGATCACTGGGAGATCCGCTGTGACTGGATCAGCTAGAGCTTGCCTTCAGTGCAATGGGTTTCTTCTTCTTCTGCAGCTCCTCAATTTTTGGCAGGTTCATCTCATAAGTCATGAGTGAACCAATCAACTCATCAACCTTAGTATTCTTCAGATCCCTAGACTCCTCAATCACTGTAGCCTTAGTGTGCCAAATTGGAGTTAGGGAGCGCAGAATCTTCCTTACTATCTCATAATCAGAGTAAGTCTTTCCAAGACTTCTGAGACCATTAGTTATGATTGTGAGGCGAGCATACATCTCAATAATTATCTCATTCGGCTTCATTCTGAACACTTCATACTCCGATACCAGCAGATTCGCCTTGGTCTCTCTAACTTGAGAAGTCCTTTCATATATCACTTCTAACTTATCCCACATCTCCTTTGCTGTAGAGCAGGATGATACCCTGGAGAATTCTGTGGGGTGAAGGGCGCACTGGATGGCATTGATCGCACTCCAGTTCAGTGTTGACTTGCGGATTTCTTCCCTTGCCCATACATCCTCATTCTCATGTAGCTCAAACGGTCCCTTGCTTACGACCTTCTAGATCTCGTAATCCTTCGCCCTCAAAAACACTTGCTCGATTCTTCCAGTATGCATAGTTGGATCTATCGAAGTACGAAGGCTTAGTGGTGGAGTGTCCCTCTACTGTCATCCCTTTAGAATCCATGAAAGCTAGCTCTTCAGGATGTTAGTCCATGCAGAAGAGTTAGGCTCTGATACCAATTGATGTAGGATCTAGAGGGGGGTGAATAGATCAATCACCAATAAAAAATTCTACACCCAAAAAAAATTCTACAGTAGTTATTGGTGCGGAATTAAATCGAACTACTGTAGGACAGTCAAAAAGCACTTAACCACAGTTTGAGAGAAGCAACTCAAGCAATCATTCCTAAGCATTCATCTAATGCGAAGTAGTGTGGAAACTGAGATGGACACAGATCAGAATGCAACCACACAAGAGAAGGGTTTTTAGGTGGTTCGATCTCTATCCAGAGATCTACATCCACCCCACACAAAACCTAGTGTGGCTTCACTGCTGATTACACAGCTTTAACTCCGCTGATCCACAGCATCGGGGAATACCTTCCCTACAACCGCTGATCCACAGCTTCGTGGAATACAATCCCAGACCGCTGAGCCTCACAGCTTGCTACTGTTGACACCCATTTTATGACCAATAAGTTGGGTCATCTCCTTATTCATTCTATATGATGCTCTGAGTTATTCCCTTTCATTGAGCCTTCTTGATTAGTTGGAGGTTTATTTCATGGGTCTTGATTCCTTGGTTTGGTTTGATTCTTTGGTTTCTTGTCATTTGATGAAGCTTAGCAAGCTTTTATTTTCTTTGGATCTTTATTGTCTCTAACGGTCCACCTCAGGGACGTTACATTCTTCTGACGCATCAGCCCACGACCGTTAGATCTTGAAGAGTCCTATGGCTTAAGGCCTTATTCCAATGCTTATCCTTTTCCCTATCCGTTGATTCTAACGGTCTGCCGTGCAACCGTTATATCATTGTAACGCGTCATCCCATGGCTGTTACATTCATTCAGAGTCCAACTATTTAGAACTTCTTCCCGTTGATCTTATCTTCTTAAGAGATAAGGTTTTGTGACGGTCTTCCCCTGGCGCGTTACGTTCATGTCGCGGTCTGTCGTGCAGCCGTTACATCCAACAGAGAGTCCTGGCTAGTCTGGTCTTTTCTCTGCCACTTCGTGGTCGAATTGAGAGTTTGATCTTGTGATTTCTCTTCCAAATATGATCCTCAGAACCTTCTGTTTGTTTCTATGGGCTCTTGGGAGTATTATCTTCAAGAGTTTGCTAAGAATTATCCTCCTTTCTTGCTGGATTATCCTTTGCTCGACCGAAGAGTTGGAGGGTCTATAAATAGCACCCTTAACTTCGTGGCCTGAGGGGGAGAAATCTGGAGTTTGCGTCGAAGTGCTGCCACATTCTGGAGCCACATTCAACCAAGGAGAATTGATTTCTACGTCCATCTGCATCACAGTCAAGGGAGTACTTCGGTTTTGGGTTTTAAAGTTCATAGTTTGCACACTTGTGTTCCTCCCTTGTTCCTCTCATCATAGCATTGTCCCTCTTCCTTCTCTCACGTTCTTCCACTTGTTTTGATCATCTAAACATCCTTCCTACGTTTTAAAACACCCAGAGGGGTTAAAAAAAAAACCAAACTTCCCCGGTATTCCCCTTTCCTTTTGAATGATATTAAGTTCATTTGAGAATTGATGCTACGTTGTGTGAAAGGCTAATCTGGGGTTATTTTCTTGTGTTCACGTTCTTTGGCAGGTTTACAGGGTTCATCAGACGAGGCCCAAGCTTTCTAGCCGACTGGAAGGTTTGGAGTTTGAAGGATTCACAAGTTGGTGCTGTAGATACTCTGACGGTCTTCATCAGGCGCGTCAGGCTCCTCTAACGGTTCATCAGGTGACCATCACGCTCCTGTGACGCACAGGTGCTGGACCGTTACATTCAGCAGATCTACATATTTCAGTGGTTTCTATCTCCCGTAGGCGAGTGCATCATCCTTCTATTTCTAAGGTATTATTCAGGTCTTTGGCTTGTTTTATTACCTTAGTGGCCATCACGTTCTTTCCTTAGTATTGGGCATTGATTTTCTCTCTCATATCCCATATTTCCTTTACTTGTTCCACCCACGTGGTGTGTTTTATTTATTCCATTGCTCCACGCTCCGGCGTGTGTTTTTCTTTTCTTTCTTTAGTTTAGTTCGATTGAGATAGCATTACCCATGCTAGAGCTTATTCTGATTGCCTAGGTTCATGGTTTACATGTTCATAGGTTGATTGCGATCATTGTTATTTGCTCACCATATTTATCATTCATCACATCACAAACAAAAAGGAAGAAAACAAATCAATAGATAATTTTTTGGCGATCATGGTGGGACAACTCGTGCCAATCGTGCTTTTTGATCTCTGTTAAACCTGCCATCATTTGCTTATTTGGTTTTCCCCAGGTTTCCCTTTTATTTCCCTACTGTTTCTGGTTCCCTGGCTCCTCTGACGGTCTTCTGTTCCTGCGTTACGCCGATTCTGACGATCTGGTCTTCGACCGTCACCTTCTTCTGACGCAGGTCCCCTAGACCGTTACATACTCCAGACAGGTATGCATCCCGAGGTGCATCTTAGTTCCGCAGTTTCTACTGTGATATTCTTACTTGGATGATATCTTGTCTCCTCCCTTATTATTCTGCTTATTCATATTCATTGTGTGCATACTGGTTTGCTAGATTCTTGGTTAGAATTTGCATGCACTCCGGTGCGCATAGGTTCATGCATATTTTCATATATTAGATCGCATTTTCCTACCTTAGTGTGCGGACCTCTCGTCTCCATATTCCTTGGGGCCGACTAGGAAATCACACCAGGGACCTCTATAAGTCCCCGCGAGCCGTGGATTCTCACACGGACTCCGGGCCGGTTGTACCTTTCCACCCCGTGTCTAGGATTGCATAAGTGAAGGAGTGATCACATTTAGGGTTAAACCAAGCCTTACACCCCTCTCCTATTAGGAACCCATTGTCAAGAGCGCATCTTTAATCAATCTGCTAAAGTTCCAAAGGAGAAATTATAAAATCTTGTGGCATCATCTTAAGCAACTTGGTTGACTTGAAGTGTCTTCATTTCTTTTTCACTTGCATCTTTGATAGAGATCATCTAGGTTTGATTGCTCGTTGTGTGATTGTTTGTTGTCTTGTTTGCATCTTGTTAAGGTTGTCCATTGCATGTGGAGTCACCTCCATCCGTTAGAAGCATCATCACCCGGGGGCGAGTCCCTCTCCTCATCCTATTTCAACCCACTCTTCGAATCTACCATGGCTTCCTTTGATCTTCCTCGGTCCCAAGAGGAGTCTCTCCCTCAGGGCCTTCTAGAGGATCCCTCTAGGGTTGTCTCGTTCCAACCCAGGGAAGAGCTCATTCCTCCCTCATCCTCCATTCCTATGCAGAGTGTTCCATCCACTCAAAATCCTCCTCTTCCTTCCGCCAATTCTATCCTTCAGATGATGGCTCAGTTAGACCCGACCCAGCTTCAGGCGGTCTATCAGGCTATGCAGGGGTCCAACACCCCGCCTTCTCTGATTGTCTTTGGTCATACCAATCCATCCATCGCTCAACCTAGAGCCGACGGACCCATTGTACAGCCCGTTGATCTCACTCCGGTCCAACCTAGGATGCTCCGCTTCTCCAATCTTGAAATGGGCCAGTCTTCTGGTTCGACCCAGCAATTCCTTGATAAGGGCAATACCTTTGTCCCTTCTTTCCCGTCGGATCATCATACCTCAGGCCCAGCTGTGCCGTAAGTTCTTGTTGGTCCGAATGATTTTATGCGCCCCTAGCAAGGGGCAGCCCAGGTCCAATCCATTGTGGGTCATCCTTCGATCCACCATCCTTCTTATGGGCCATCTCCTCCATCTGCTTACCCTTCCGTTCCTTAAAATCCATCCTTTACTGTCCCTGCTCCCTCCCGAGAGCAGGAGTTGCTTGATAAGTGGGCCGCCATGCAGCAGCAACTAGACTTCCTTCAAAAGCGGGTTGGCCCTCAATCTTTGGCGGACGTTCCAGTCCCGAGTTTCCAGAACATCCGGTTCCCTCCACAGTCCGAGCTCCCCAATTATAGAAAATATGATGGGAACAGCAATCCTTTTGTTCATGTGAGGGACTTCTTGTACGAGTCGGCTCAATTTCAGTACGATGATCGCCTCAATGCGTATCTATTTCGCCAATCGTTAGATGGTGTTGCACTAGAATGGTTTTATTCTTTACCACTGGAAGATGCCGAGAGTTTCAAGACAGTAAAAGATAAGTTCATCCAACGGTTTCAAGATAGAGTCGGCCCGGAATATTCATTCACAGATCTGGTGGCCGAAAAGATGAAACCAGATGCGGAATTTGCTACCTACGCAGACCGATGGAGGCAGATGGCCGCTAGAGTGCCCGGCCACATTCCGGAGGAAGAGAAGGTCAAATTACTGATTTCAAATGCCACTCCGAACTTCCGCAGCATTCTAGCTATGAATGATATAGCCAACATGCATCAACTTTACAACCGAGCGCGCTTTATCCAAACTCAGTTCAAGGATTCCCCCATACACTCGCTCTTTGAAAACCAAAAGCCCAAGTATCATAAGAAGCCTCAAGGGCCTGTTACCGAGGGGATCCAGACAAACGAGCAAGTTCAAGCCGTTGCTTTCCCTTTCCAAGCCGCACCCTTCCGCTTCCCACAAAATTCCCACACTCCACAGAACCCCGCTCCTCAAAACTTCCAAGCCACTCCATAAAACCCTCCGCCCACCTTCACCATTCCACAAAATACCTTCGCCGCACCACAGCAGCCACCATAGCCTCCACAATACCACAATGTCCCTCCACCCAACGGCTATAACAACAGTAATAACAAGCGCCCGGCTCCTAAAAGGGCACAATATCCACCCTTGCCAGAGACCCTCACAGATATCTTCTCGGCTCTCATGTCAATCAATGCTATACAACTTCCTCCGGAACGGCCCAACTGGAACCCGGCCGTTGACTATACAAAGTACTGCATGTTCCACAGGTAGCCGGGCCACACAATTGAAGGATGTTTTCAGTTCAGGGACCTAGTATATGACCTTCATGAAGGACAGAGAATTGATTGGGCCGAGATGTACAAGGCCATTGTTGAAATCAAAGAAAAGAGAAGGTAGCCACCGAGGCAGCAAGTGCAGCAGCAACAAGCACCACAGCCACAACAGCAGCCACAACAGCAACAGCAGCCGGTTCAGGACTTGGGGATCCACCAAAACCCGATGCCGAACCATCCTCCCGCTCCACAGCCTCAGCCGTCGGCACCAGCCCAGGTAAACGTAGTCCAACCCCCGGCCCCTAACATCGGGTGGTCCTTTGACGACGACGGCACCACGCCGCAGATAATGGCCTTCCACCATAATCACCGCAATCCCCTTGCTCCCTCTAGCATTTTACCTACACCACTTGTTCTCCCATTCACACCCGCTCCAGTAACTCCGCCATCACCTACAATTCTATCACACCTGCCACCAGTTACCCCCACTACCATCATTAGACCGTCACCCAACCCTCCACTCATCACCACGCCTCCACTAGCCTGCCCTCCCTCCGTACCAGCGCCCATCATCACCACCCCGCCTTCCACTAACCACATACCCATCATCCGCCTATCGCCGCTTATTACCTCCACCAACACCACTTCCCACCAAATTCTTTCTCCCACACCGCCTATTCCACTCATCCACACCACCGGGCCAATTATGTCGTCTTCTGATGCCGTGCCGGCACAAAACCTTACCCTACGTAGCGGGCGGTTGTTCCATCAGAATTATCCCACTACTTCAAATCCCCAGTCTTCCCAGCCGGCTGCCGAGCAAGAGGAAGCCGAACCTCTGTCGGGTACCCAATACGACTTGCTACATCATTTGGATAGGGTGCCCGCCAAGATATCTGTTTTAAAGCTTATCAAGAGATCCACCCTTCACCAGGATGCTCTCAGAAATTTCTTGTAAAAGGTGATGGTCAGTGAGGACATGGCAGTTGACAGTTTACCGACAGCACTGGCAACAATTTCTAAAGGGCCGGCGATCACATTTTCTGAAACCAAGCTAGCTCCTCCAGAAGCTCGGTAAATGCCACTCTGCATTTCAATCACTTTGAATAAAGTCAATATTGACGCAGCACTCGTTGATACAGGGGCATCTATTAATCTGTGCCCACTCAGTACCCTTCGAGCCTACAATATCTCAGAGGAATTACTACGGCCAACCCCCACTACTATAGCTGCATACGACAACTCGAGGAGAGCATGTCACGGGGTGGTCACTATTCAGGCAGAACTTGGGCCCCTCACTATGCCCGTGGTGTTCTATGTGCTAGACATCGACCCTATGTTCAAGGCTATCTTGGGTCGCCCATGGATTGACACTCTCAGCGCCGTACCCTCCACTGCGCATCAATGCATTAAATTCCCTTTCCAAGGGAGGGTCGTCACAGTTAAGAGCTTATCCACGGTCCAATCTGTTAAAGCTATTTTAGAAAAGGTCCTTCCCACATTATGGCCAAGTAGCCGACCAGTTATCTCTGTGCTAGATCTAGACTTTCCTTGGGCTTATGCACCTTGCAAGCCCGTCACTGCTGCAGTTAATATCAAGATGAAGCCCCAGATTCGAGATTCCAAGGGCTGGGACATTATATTGAAGCTAGGCTACCAACCGGGGAGAGGCCTAGGTGCTCAATTACAGGGAAGGACCAAGCCCATCCCTAAGGGAAGAAAGATGAACAGGCTACCGAGAGACCGCATTACCCATGATGGGTGACTCTGGGCCACTCACCTGGGACTATCGTCAGCATTTTGTCAGAGGGCCTCTCCAGCCAAGCACATTGAGCCCACAGCCAATTCTGCCAGATAGAAAAGATTCAGTTTGTCCAGTTGCCAATCCCCCTCTACAACCAAAAGGGCCAGTTGACGACATGATTAACTATAGTCAAGCCTTTGAAAGATTATTCCATGAAGGAGGCTGTCGATAGAAGCATCAAGAGGTTCGGCTCGTCCAATGGAGGCCGAAGAAGCAGCCAGTTCAACATCACGGGAGAAGGGGAGCTCGCCGATTGTCTTTTCTTGGTCTCCCTCCCATCTTCAATCATTTTTTCAGCAATGGGAACTCATGTAGTGCCCCAGAATTTATTTGATAATTTTATGGCATTATTAGCAATTAAATGGACTAATTTGAAGTTATAAATCAATATAAGGTCAAATGGTGTTAATCAACTAACCCAACTCACTTAATTAAAGTCTAAAGGGTTTTTAAACCAGGCCCATTAAGTTGGCCCATATTCTAGAAGGTATTTAAGCCTATTCTCGGATTTTTAAGGATAAACATCACTTAATAAGATAAGTTAATGGATAATTATCAAAAGAGTTTTAATTTATTTGAACTCTGTCCACGACGAATATAACGATCTATAGCCCGACCGTCATATACTTGTAACGCATGGGAGATAGACCGTTACACTATGTGTACTCCTTGAGTTGAAGAGTTTGAGGCATGTTGAACTTTGGAAACAAGATATGTAACGGTCTATCGTGAGACCGTCACATATCTCTAACGTACGGGATGACGATCGTTACATACTGTTAGTTCCGTAAAAGAAAGAACAAGTAGAAAGATCAGAATTTGATGATCTTATCCACTAAGGATCGACTTGGGAAGGCTTGTAATATTGCTAAGGACTCTTAGAGATTAGGATTTGATGAAATAAGGACTCTAAACTCGATCTAATCCTCAAACCCTAGTCTAAACTCTATAAATAGGGCATAGTTCTGAACTGTGCGACCGTTACTTTTTGGACGTAAAGAAGCAAGGTAAGGAGTCATTATCTCAGGTAAGTTCTTTAGAAGTAATTGTTTATAATACTTTAGATTAACTCCTCTCCAAATTTCACATCTTTAGGTCAAGAGGTCGTGGAGTTAGAACCTAAAGAACTTACTGGAAAAGTCATAAGAGGAGGAGAAGAACTAGGGCAAGGTTCTCAACCAAATTCAAGAACTATAGTCTAAGTAAGAGGTAAGTTATCTCATGAACGGCAAAAATAACTTGATAGGACTAAGAGCCTCTGTTTTGATTGGATTTCATGCATGCTAGATCATCAATTTCATGTTTTATTGGTTCTATGCATATCATGTATCTCTTAGCCCTAACTAAAGATTAAGACCTGACTATTCATCTAATCCATCAATACCTATGCATGTAGTTGGCCTACACTACGTTATCATGTCTAGGGATTCATGGTATTTTAATCGATCTCTTTATGTTTTATCCAGTTTCTGTTAGCAGATACTGTAACGCATCACAGAAGGACCGTCACTTTCATGTAACGGCCCTACGACAGACCGTTACAAACTCTGTGATATTTGAACTACACTGTTGATTTTAACGCGATTGGATAGACGCGTTACATTCATGTAACGGCTGGGTCTTGACCGTCACATTCACTGTGACGCCCCATCTCCAGACCGTTATAGTCTATGCTCTGTCAACCCTAGATAGAATATAACTTGCTAATTTTGCTTATTATTAAGCCTAGTTACCTAAGTTTTATCCTGATCATGTGATTTTAAGGTTATTTGACTATTCATGATAGGTATTGCATGGTTTGTTATCTCACTTTTACTTCTGTTATGTTAATGAAGCCAAAGTATATAGTTTTGTATTATAAAGCATGACTTTTTAAACATTGTATTGACGGAGTTTTCATCATGATTTTCAAATTTGAGTATACATATCTCTCTCTGTCAATAGAGTCAATTCTATAAGAACATGGCACATATTCCGGTATGTTGTCATTAGTTCACACTTTGCACTATAGGAACACAATCTTGGACATGAGGACCTCTCTATTGGATATTCCTTCTAATGGACTAGGAAATCATTGTTTCAAGGCCTCCGTAATTCTCTGCGAGTATGGGATTCCCACTAGGACGCCGAGTTGGTTGTACCGTTAAAGCCCAATAACTAGAATACACTATCATGGTTTCTGATTCTTGAAATGTAACGGCCTTTAACTGGACCGTCAGGCTCACGTAACGGTCCAGTGCCAGACCGTCACATTCCTCTGAGTCTATTTTTATCTTTCTGGACTCTGATCATTGTAACGGCCCATTAATGGCACGTTACATAGTGTAACGGCCCAGTAAACGACCGTTACATAGCTTGTTTTTGTTAACCCAAGGTTTGACCAAGGGTTGATATTCCAATGATTCTAGACAAACCTTGATGATCTAGAACTTGTCATATTGCTTAAATTGATCTAATGTAATGGAAGTAAAGGAAAATACCGTTATGCTATCGATTTATTTCTATGAGCATGACATTGTTTAAAGTCTATTTCTTGACTCCTACATTCTTATGTTGAAGCATTCATTCATTGATTTTAGTTATCATGGAATTATTGGAAGTGCTATATTCTTGGCCATACTTTACTGTTATACTGCGTGAAAGTAGCTTAATTTATAACTGAAGATGCGATCGAGCACTGATTGTGTTCAAGGACTCTATGCTAGTCCCCTCAGCTGATTACCGGAAACATACTATTTTATAAACCATGGGGTATGATGCTACTGGCGTCGCATTACGCTGGGAGTACTATTTCTATAAATAAGTGAAGATCCACGACACGACATGACACACTTGCTTGATATTCCACAGAAATTCACGAAGCACTTGCTCATAAGCATAAGATGCTAAAGTGAGGAATATGTGGCGTGCTAGTACATTCTCGATATATTCTTGTTCATGAAAGGCCAATATCATGTTCTTGTCCTATTCTTACTAGTTCATTCTTGTTCTCAGTCCATCTTATATGATAGTCTTGTTACTTTGATTTAATCGCATGATCATCGCATTGCATGATTTTACCTTATTTATTAGAGTAAAAATGTTAATCACTTTAATAGTGCCTTCATGTTGATGCGAAGATACCTATTGGGCAAGTGTGCTCATTACCTATTTCCAATCTTTTTCAGGAAATGAAAGTGAGTCGGGTTCGGATTCAGATTATTCAAGTAGCGGATCCGAGAGCGATTAAAGATGAGCGAAGACTTAGAAAGTCTATAATGTCTAGATTGAGTCAATGTAATTTTCCTATTTCTTGAGTCTAGTAGAATAAAAATCAAATTAGTGATTGTATCTTGAATATTGAGCATTATGAGGTAAAGTTGAAGTTTGATTAAATCATGTGAAATTGCATTTAATAGTGTGATTGTCTTGCGCTCTGGTTATTCTTGCTTGCAAGAGGCTTACCATGCCGGCTGTTCACGCTCCCCGAGCGAGTCTTCCGCTGTAATAAAGGCTCGGGGCATGACAGTTAAGTTGGTATTAGAGCCTAAGTCTCAGGACTTAGGGAAAAGAGTCATGTCATAGGATAAGTCCAAGATTTAAGGACCCATACCTATGAACTAAGGAAGAAATTCCACACCCATGTGAGGATTGGGTAGAACCCGGGATTAGATAACTAATTAGCTTTAAGAATTATTTTGTACATTCCAATTTCATGAGAAATAACAAGTTGTTATTTTCTCTCAGGTGCCCTATTTTACGACTGGCTCATCGTGTAGATTGGGACGGTATGCAACAAACTGTTGCCGGCCTCACCCAGACATTGCAGACTATAGCACAAGGTGGTGCAGGGGCAAGGGTTGGTGACCTTCACCGTAATTTCCGGAGTCTAAATCCTCCACGTTTCTATGGATCTTCCAATCCAGACGAAGCAGAAAATTGGATCGATGAATGAATCGTAAATTTGATGTCATACAATGCACTGATCAGGAGAAAGTCCGTCTAGCAACATTCCAATTGAATAAGGATGCCCGTACTTGGTGGAAGTCCGTTCCGGCACCTCCGGCCGATGCGCCACTTACATGGAATGCTTATCTCACTTTATTTCGTGCCAAATATTTCTCCGAACATGTGAAGGAAAGGAAGGCTATGGAGTTTGCCTCCCTTCGTCAAGGGATGATGTTAGTTGCAGAGTATGAGTTACAGTTTTCAAGACTAGCACCATATGCACCACACCTTATCAGCACAGAATTATTAAAAGCAAACCGATTCATGGACGGGTTACGGCCCGGTTTCATTCAGCAATTGGAGACACAGAATATCCGCACTTATGCGGAGATGGTTCAAAGGGCATATTTATGCGAAAGGACCTTAGAGAAGGTCGAAAGGTTGAAAGGTAAAGGAGAAGAATCTAGCCGGCATTATAAGAAAGAGAAGTTCAGCATCACGGAACCCTACAAAAGCTGTGATAACAAGAAAAGATCAAGGAACGGGAACGGAGAAAGCTCCCAAAAGAGTAATAAAAATGTGAAGGAAGAGAAGGAGCAAGTTGCCGCGGCGTGCACTTTTTGCGAGAAATTCGGCCATTCGACAGAAGAATGTTGGAAGCGCCTCGGTGCTTGTTTGCGTTGTGGAAGTAGGGAGCATCGTGTGCCAGATTGCCCCCTTATGAAAGAGCAATCAGCTAATGGAGGACGCAGGAGGCAGGCTCGCCTCAATGCAGTTATTGATGAAGAAGAAGCGCCCAGGGATCAAAATGATGGGCTCATGGAAGGTACTCTTCAAATCTGTTCTCGCCCTGCATTCGTGCTATTTGATACTAGTGCTTCTCATTCGTTTATCTCCACCACTTTTGCAAACACCTTACCAACTGCATCAGTTCCCCTACCTTCAGATCTCGCTATTACTACACCTTTAGGATCTGGAACTAAGCTTACCAAGTATTATCCCGAATGTGAGGTGGTAGTAGAAGGACACAATCTCCCCGCAAACTTAGTATGCCTTGATATGAAAGGTTATGATGCCATTTTAGGGGTAGATTGGCTTGCAGACCATGATGCTTACATCAACTGCCGAAATAGAATTATATCTTTCCGAAAGCCCGGTCTTCAAAGATTTTCTTTTCTTGGCATCAAATACAAGAAGCACCCTACCATTATATCTTCTCTTCACGCCTGCAAACTTATCTCGAAAGGATGTGAAGTTTTTCTTACTTCAGTCATTGTCATCGAATCTAAGGAAATTATCCTAGCAAACATTCCTATTGCAAATAAATTTTCTGACGTGTTCCCATCCGAACTACCTAGCTTACCGCCCGAGAGGGAAGTAAACTTTACCATTGAACTCATTCCAGGTGCAGCACATGTTTCTATAGCCCTTACAGGATGTCCCCCACAGAACTTAAGGAACTAAAGAAGTAATTATAAGAACTTCTAGACAAGGGTTTTATTAGACCTAGCACATCCCCCTGGGGTGCGCCTGTTCTATTTGTCAAGAAGAAGGATGGTTCTCTCCGGTTATGCATTGACTACCGGCGATTGAATCAACTTACAATCAAGAACAAGTATCCATTGCCGCGTATTGATGAGCTCTTCGATCAGCTTTCGGGA
>JAHNEJ010003236.1:0-65814 GCA_022559845.1 Amorphophallus konjac
CTGCTAATTCACGCGGTCGTAGCATGCCCAGATTGGCGCGGCTTCCCAGCGATGGGAGTAGGTGGTGCCTCTTCCAGCTTGTGATTCCCACCTCAGAACTTGACTCGCTTCATGAGCAACTTGCTCACGCCACGCAGCGTGCTACGGAGGCAGAAGGGATGCTCTCTATACAGGTAAGAGTCTCAGTGTTGAGTTCTCTTGTTTATGCCTTATCGTGTATCTGAGATGGTACACTTGGCAGGAAAAGGAGACGGAAGAAGCGCTTGGCCAAGCTGCGGTAAAAGGAGGCCTAGGATAGCAGAACTGGAGAGGGAACTGCGGCGTCATCTGATGACGACTCCTCTAGGGATGCTGTGGAACTGAGGATCACTCTCCAGTTGGAGAGGGAAGACCGCGAGAGGGAACGTGCAGAGACAGAAAGAGACGCAGAGAGAGAAAGAGCCAACAGATTGACTGAAAGGGAGGAACGAAGGGCCATGGAGGCCCAACTATTCGAACTCCGAATCAGCCTTGGTCTTGCTGAACAGTGGCTGAGAGATGGTGAGGAGCGCTACCGAAGAGCACGAGAGCGTGGCTTTCGTGTTGGTAGCTTCTCTGCTGCTTCCGTAGATCAACGCCGGGATGTGGGAATAGGAAGAGAGTACAGAGCGTAGGAGTACCGCTTTTCGTAGTTGGGGTAGCACCTTTGAGAGTGTTTTGCCCGGAGAGTGGTGGGACGAGTAATGCAGAGAGAGAGGGCGGAACTTGATGTAATTTTTTTTAGTTTTTGGAATAAAATACAAGGTTCGGTTTGTTTGTTTTTCACATTTGCTTCTGTTGGCTGAATCCCTGCACATATTACTGAAACAAATAAATCAGAATTTCTGTTCTGACTTGGCCCCTTGCTTAATAAGCAAATGGTCACTGTGACTGTCCTTGATGACTGGTCAAGGGGCCAAGCCTTTATTTTAACGAAGGCAAGGGAAAAATGTGGTGACGATAAATGCGACAGGCAAGCACACGGATGCAAGCGGTATTAAAGTGAGATGCTGCACGCAAATATAATCATGCAAAATTGATTTGTTTTCTTTTTTTTTATATTTGGCATTTTTTTTATTTTATAAAAAAGATTTTTTTGCTTGCAAATATGTACATTTTTTCTTTTCCATTTTTTTGTTGTTTTTATCATTTTGATTTTTTTATTGCTAACGCCCGGCAAGCACCCAAATGGCACCTAACCTTCGTGAGAACAGGGGTTTCTTACTAACCTCCCAGGTATCCTAAGTGCACATCTAAGTTGATTTGGGCCTCTAGACCCCTCGAATGATGATCCCGTCGGCTAAGACTTACCCTGATGACAATACCGTCTTGCCATGCTTAGGCTCCCAGTCGCTTCCGACCACAGGGATTCACCCAAAAGGGTTCGAGGTAAATGATTTGCCCGACCCGGGTCTGTTTCTCACAACTCTAGATGGTATATGATGGAACACCATGGAACCCTAATGACCAACCGCGCCGACGCTGACCCGGAATCAGACGCCGTCGCACCCATAGGTGACGCGCTTGCATTGGCCTAAGCCCGAGGTTAAACAAGAAGACATCAAGGTGGTAAACAGGGGTCTTGACCAGCCAGAAACACGGAGACTCCTTCGCAGCGATAGCTTTTACTTTTCGAAGTAGGCAACCATATGTATATATTAAAATAAGGTCGCAGACCCTGGGCAGTTTTCACCTTTCAGAAACTCCATCGAACCTTCATCTTTAGAGGAAGAAGGAAGAGCGTGGGGGATAAACCTCTTGAGAGGATCAGCAAAACCATTAACTCGGTGAGCGAATAAGGGCCCATTAACTCTTTCCTTTCGGACAACTTCGGACCAAATCTCAAGCATTTACATTCCACGGCCCCCTTTGTGGATTCAGACTTTTGCTTTGAGGGGTTCCGTTTATCGCACCAGGCACGGTCACGACCAGGCTTTTCTCTTGATTTTGATTTTGTATTTCTTTTTGTGAGGGATATATAGTCGTTTGACGTTTGTGGGCTCCCTTTTCGTATGCCTGCGGGGACACTGCCCTCTTCTCGTGCTCTGATCGATGCTCGAGGAAATGGATCCTACTCTTGCCCTTGGGGTTTGAGTTTTAGTTTCTCATGCTCATCGTTTTAAGGGCGCCGACTGTCTCATTTGGTCGAAGAGAAAAGAATAAAGATTACAGCTTCCAGAGATCTTCTGGGTGGAGCCCCACCGAAGGTGATGTTACCGACTTTTTTTGAATAAAATACATAAGTGAGCACATGTTAGCTTCCTTCGAGCGAGCATAGGCCGACGTGGTCGGACAGGGATTTCCACGGTTCTGGCAAACCAAGACCCGGTGCCTACCAACCCTTAATGGGCCCTATCCTAACATGAAGGTTAGATGCAGGGACTTAACTACATGGTGACTGCCAGGCATCGGCATTTTGAATTTTCCATATTTTTAGTGGTTTTCGGTATTTCTTTATTTTTGATATTTTTTTTTATCTTTTCATCATTTTTTTATTTTGTGTTAAGGGTAGTATTTCTTAAGATAAAGCCCATTCCAAGGGTGGGATAACTCGGTCTCTTCGGCGTTGATTAGCTTGTAGGCGTTGCCAGGGTACACGGCTTGAATTACAAATGGTCCTTCCCAATTGGGTTGGAGCTTAGAACGCGGACCTCCAGGTTTGACAAAAATTCTTTTTACGACCATCTCACCGACTTGGAATTTTCTCTCAACGACTTTCTTTTGGTAAAAGCGAGCGAGTCTATTTTGATACACACGCGCGTGTTCGGCAGCGGCCAGCCGTTTCTCATCCAAGAGTTCCAACTGGGCGAGGAGTGAATTACGACGATCGTCGAGGGAAAATTCCTCGTCCAATTGTACCCTGAGAGAAGGGATCAGAGTCTCGTACGGGACTACCGCTTCCATACCACAAGTAAGGGCAAATGGAGTCTGCCCGGTGGGGGTACGGATTGAAGTGCGATAGGCCCATAGAGCTTCGATAAGCTTTTCTGGCCAGTCTGAAAACTTACTAGACTTGCAGGTTTTTTGATGATTTTGAGCAATGTTTTATTGGTGGCCTCCGCTTGGCCGTTACCTTGTGGGTAATAAGGCGATGAATGATGTAATGCAATTGCGTACCTTTTGCAGAGGTCCTGTAGGTCCTGAGAAATGAACTGTGGCCCATTGTCGGTGACGATTGTGCTTGGGACGCCGAATCTGGCGAGGATGTTTTTCATGATGAACTTGCAGACTGTTGACGCCTTGATTTCTGCGTAAGCTTCAGCTTCGGCCCATTTGGTGAAGTATTCCGTCGCAGTAGGGATGAAAGATTTCTGCTTGGTGAGGGAATTGGGATCACCTAGGGGACCAATGATGTCGAATGCCCACATGGAGAAAGGCCACGGGGAGGATATTGGATGAAGTGAGGAAGATGGTGAATGGATTTTATCGGCGTGAAGTTGACACTTGACACACCTACGGACATAGACAGCACAATCTTCTTCCATAGTGGGCCAATAAAAGCCTTGGCGAATGATCTTCTTGGCGAGCATCTGACTATTCACGTGGCCACCGCACAAGCCCGAGTGCGTCACTTCTACACATTTCCAAACCTCATCGTCACCAAGACATCTTAACAGAATACCAGTAAGGCTCCTCCTATAGAGTAGACCTCCAACCAAAGTATATTTCTGAGCCACCCTTCTTATGGCTTTCTTGTCCTCTGTGGTGGCCCTTTCAAGATAAGACTGATCTTGGTAGTATTTGACAATTTCATAGAACCATGGTTTCTCTTCATCAGCCAGTTCTTCTTCGGCCTCTGCCAACATGATTTCCCTCTTCTCAAGGATATCTTCCTGCAGGATCTTCCTTGCTATCCTGTCTTTGATATTTATGTAGGAAGCGTCATCGATTGCAGGGGCGTGAAGTTTATAGATGGAAATGGACTTAAACCATATTCCTAGAGGGAACCTTATGGATGATGCCAACGAGGTGAGGGCATCGGCGAGAATATTCTGATGACGAGGGACATGAACAAAGATCAGTTTGGCGAACAGTTTGGCAAAGACAGTAGTGAGTTCTTGGTATGGCTTGAGTTTGGGATCGCGAGTGCGATATTTAGTGAGTACCTGGCGAAGGATGAGTTGACTATCACCTACGACTCGCAACTCAGTGATACGAAAAGAATGAGCGAGTTCTAGGCCAGCTAGAAGAGCTTCATATTCGGCTATATTGTTGGTGACTGGAAATTTGAGCTGGTATGCCAATGGGAATGTGAGACCTTCAGGCGACAGGAGGGCGATGCCGATTCCTCTCCCTTGAGAATTCAGAGCTCCATCAAAATATAGCGTCCACATTGGCTCATCTGATTGGTTGATGGACATTAGTTCCTCATCTGGAAACTCTGATTGGACGGGATCGAACTTGGGAAGAGGATGGTGAGCGAGATGCTCGGCTATGGCATAGCCTTTAATCGCCTTTTGCTGGATGTAGGTGATGTCGAACTGAGAGAGAAAACTTTGCCAGCGTGCTAGCCTATCCGTAAGGACGGATTTCTCCAGAAGGAATTTGATAGGATTCATTCGAGCAATCAAGTGGACCTCGTGAGCCAAGAAGTAGTGCTTCAATTTCTGCACTACCCAAACGAGGGCAGCACAGGTTTTCTCCATGACGGTGTACTTCTGCTCACAGGGATTGAGAAGTTTGGACAAGTAATAGGTTGCCCGTTCCTTGCCTTCTTCATCAGCTTGTGCGAGGACGGCTCCCACGGAGTCATCCAAGACTGAGACGTAAAGGATCAGAGGTTTTTCCGGTTTGGGTGGAATGAGAACGGGTGGACTTGCCAGATATTCCTTCAACCCTTCAAAAGCTTTTTGACATTTAGAATTCTAGTGGAATTCTACTCCTGGCTTGGTCAACTCGTAGAGAGGTTTACACCTTTATGAATGTTGGGACACAAACCGACGAATAAACTGTAACCTCCCGATTAAACCTCGGACTTCCCTCAAATTCTTGGGAGGCGGCATATCCCTGATAGCCTTGGCTTTGTCGGGATCTATCTCGATCCCTCTTTTACTCACGATGAACCCCAGCAATTTACCTGACGACACACCAAACACACACTTCTTCGGGTTCATTTTCAATTGGAACTCTCTTGACCTTTGCAAGACCTTAGCCAAAACTTCTGGATGTTCCATCCTGGTCCTTGATTTCACCAATAAGTCATCCACATACACTTCCAGATATATGTGCATCATGTCATGAAATATGGCCATCATCGCTCTTTGGTAAGTAGCTCCAGCATTCTTTAATCCGAACGGCATGACCACGTAACAATATGTTCCCCAAGGGGTAGTGAATGACGTCTTTTCCTGATCCTCTTCTGCCAAACGAATTTGATTGTATCCTGAAAATCCATCCATGAAAGAGAGGGTTTCGTAGCCTACCGTGTTATCAATCAGCACATCAATGTGAGGTAAGGGAAAATCATCCTTTGGACACGCGCGGTTAAGGTCCCGGAAGTCGATGCAAATCCTGACTTTCCCATCTTTTTTCATGACCGGGACAATGTTCGACACCCATTGAGGATAAAGAACGACTCTAATGAACCTGGCTTTGTGGAGCTTATCGACCTCTTCCTTCATTTTCAAAGCCATCTGAGGGTGGAAACGCCTTAACCTATGTTTTACCGAGATGGACCCTGGTTTTAGGGTTAAACGGTGTTCGACCAAGGTTGAATCCAGGCCCGGCATATCCTCGTAGCTCCATGCAAACGTGTCCTTATATTCCTTGAGAACCTCAATTAGTGCCTCTTCTTCAGAGGGTGATAGGTTGTCACTTATGAGGATGATCCTAGGGTCTTCCTCAGTTCCCAAGTTGACTTCTTTGGTGGATTCTTCTACGGCGGTTGACGGCTCGTCGAATCTCCTCATTCCACTAGCGTATGCGCCCGCCGCATCCTCATATTCTTCACCCTCCTCTTCAGTGGTGCATTCTTCATCCGTGATCTCGTAGACTCCATACCCTTCATCAAATGCACAGTCGCCCTCGCATTCTATTTCGGGTAGCTGGATGGGATTTTCTAACAACTGGGGGATGGCAAGAAGGGCCTGACACCTGGCGGCTAAATCCAGGAGGAATCGACGAGGGATCTGCCTACCCTTTGATTTCTTCCAAGGTACTACCCTTGGCCTATCATTCCTAGATTGACTGACAATATTTACAGAAGAAGAGGAAGACGAAGAGGATGGTGTAGAATGTACAGGAGAAGACCCCTCAGAGGAGGGGTAGAAAAGGTCGCTCATCGGACCTTGGACGGGTGGTCCGCAAGGCGGTACGCACCCGTGGGAGATGTAGGAGGTTTCCTCAACGAAGATGTGTAGATGGGGAGTTTGAAAATTGACGTTTTTTTTTCGTTTTCATTTTTAATGACAAAGCAGTGAAAAGAGGTTGGAGGAGAGAGGAAAGTGGTTATGGCTAGAGGATTGTGAGGCTCAAAGAGCAGATCATGGTTGAAGACCTGGCGCGGGTTGAAAAGCCCGCGTAGGTATGTAAGCAAAGAAGGGGACCTGGGAAGATCATCAGACAATTGTCTGGCCCAGGAAGAAGATATCAGCAAAGGCTGAGACGAGTGGATGGAGAAGATGGTGGCTAATGAGCCGTCGACGGCAATGTTGAGGACGGATGAAGATCCGTCGATGACACACTACAAGAAAAAGTGGCTATAGCGACCGCATTAGCGACCGCTTTAATCGGTCGCTAGTCGGTCCCAAATAGAGACCAATTCGGCGACCGAAATAATCGGTCGCACATCTGAGACCTATTGGCGACCGAACTAAATTCGGTCGCCAATCGGTCGCTGATCCCGTTATACTCCCCCCCTGCGACCCCCGCCCGCCCGAGCCCCTCCCCGCCCGAGCCCTCCCTCCCGCCCTCCACCCTCCCGACCGAACTAAATTCGGTCGCAAATCGGTCGCTGATCCCGTTATACTCCCCCCTGCGACCCCCGCCCGCCCGAGCCCCTCCCCGCCCGAGCCCTCCCTCCCGCCCTCCACCCTCCCGCCCGAGCCCCCTTCCCCTGCGGCCCCCTCCCCCTGCGGCCCCCTCTCCGCCCTAGCCCCCCCTCCACCCTCCCGCCCGAGCCCCCGCCCGAGCCCCCTTCCCCTGCGGCCCCCTCCCCCTGCGGCCCCCTCTCCGCCCTAGCCCCCCTCCTCCGCCGGAGTCCCCCCTTCCCCTGCGGCCTCCCGCCCGAGCCCCCCTCCGCCGGAGCCCCCCCTCCCCCTGCGGCCTCCCGCCCGAGCCCCCCTCCTCCGCCCGAGCCCCCCTCCCCGTGCGGCCTCCCGCCCGAGGCCCCCTCCGCCGGAGCCCCCCTCCGCGCCGCTCGCCTCGCCGTCGTCGCCGCGCCGCTCGCCTCGCCGTCGCCGCTCGCCGTCGCCGTCGTCGCCGGCTTCCTCTCTCTCACACACAGGTACCTCTCTCTCTCTCTCTCTCTCTCTCTCTCTCTCTCTCCAACCCGCCGCGGCCCCCCCACAGGTACCCCTCTCTCTCTCTCTCTCTCTCTCTCTCTCTCTCTCTCTCCAACCCGCCGCTGCCCTCTCTCTCTCTCTCTCTCTCTCTCTCTCTCTCTCCAACCCGCCGCTGCCCCCCCCAAGGTACCTCTCTCTCTCTCTCTCTCTCTCTCTCTCTCTCTCTCCAACCCGCCGCGGCCCCCCCCCCCACAGGTATCTCTCTCTCTCTCTCTCTCTCTCTCCAACCCGCCCCCCCACAGGTACCCCTCTCTCTCTCTCTCTCTCTCTCTCTCTCTCTCCAACCCGCCGCGGCCCCCCCCCCACAGGTACCTCTCTCTCTCTCTCTCTCTCTCTCTCTCTCTCTCCAACCCGCCCCCCCACAGGTACCCCTCTCTCTCTCTCTCTCTCTCTCTCTCTCTCTCTCTCTCTCTCCAACCCGCCGCGGCCCCCCCACCCCAACCCCCTGCAGGGAATTTAATGTGAAAATTTTGTTTAGGCCATGCTAATTTTTTGTTTAGGGCATTTCATAGTCCATGTTATTGTTAATATGATAGAATATTATTTTGTGCACTTTTCAGGTGTTTGGGTGCTTTATATTGCCTTTATTAACAGTCATATGGACCTTCCATTTTTTGTAGTAAAATACCAGTGCATGTAAATAGTCATTTTTGTGTGTTAGCATGATAATATATTCACAAACATGTGTTGTATTTGGATTGGCCTCACCTCTCCTTTCCTAATGATTAGTGTAAGGTTTTTAAGGGTTTAGTGTTTAGTGTTTAAGGTTTAGGGTTTTAGATTTAGGTTTTAGGTACTAGATTTAGGTTTTACTCTTTTAAGGTTTAGGATTTTTAGGGTTTAAGGTGTTTAGGGCTTTTAGGGTTTAGGGTTTAGGATTTTAAGCTTTATGGTTTAGGGTTTGGGGCTTTAGGGTTAGGATTTAAGGGTTAGGTGTTAGGGTTTAGGAAGGGTTTCAGGGCTACAGGTTTTTGGACTTCGATTTTAAGTGTGGGTTTTTCGGTTTACGGTTGCTAGGCTTAGGGTTGAGGGGCTGTTTAGTGTTTAAGGTTTAAGGGCTTACGGTTTTAAGATTTAAAGTTTAAGGTTTGACAGTTTTGAGGTTTAGTAGTTTATGTATTAGGGGTGGGGTAAGGGGTTCAATGTGGGTTTAGGATTTTAGTGTTTTAAATTTTATGGTTTTTAATTATTTTAGGGTTTTACAGTTTAGGGGGTTATGAGTTTATTTTTTTATGTTTAGGGTTTAACATATAGGGTTAGGGTTTAAGGTTTAGGGTTATTTAGGGTTTAGGTTTTTGGGTTTAGGGTTAGTTGTTTGGTGTTTAGGTTTGTTTGCATTTTATATTTGGCATATGAGTTTAGGGTTTTGGATTTAGCATTTGGGGTTTTTGGTTTAGCGGTTAGGGGGGTGGATTACGGTTTTGAGAGTTTAGGCTTTAGGGGTTTTTGGTTTAGTGGGTCTAGTTTCTAAGGATTTTAGGTTTTAGGGTTTAGGGTTTTTCATGTTTTTAGGGTTTATAGTTATTACAATTTAGGATTTTTAGGGTTTAGGGTTTTTCGAGTTTTTATGGTTTATAGATATTATGGTTTCATATTTTTAAGGTTTAGGGTTTAGGGTTTAAGGTTTTCAAGATTTATGGTTTAATGTTTTGAGTTTAGGGTTTAATGTTTTTAAGGTTTAAGGTTCTTGGGGCTTTTAGGGTTTTACATATAGGTTTACATTTTTGGGTTTCTTTTATTTAGGGTTTGATGTTATTAGTGATTTTAGGGTTTATGATTTTAAATTTATGGTTTATGGTTTAGAGTTTATAGTATTAAGATTTTTGATTTTTAGGTTTAGGAGTTTTAGGGTTTAAGGTTTAGGATTTAGGGTTTTTCAGATTTAGTCTTTTATGTTTGTGGTTTTTAAGGATTTTAGAGTTTCTAGTTTTAGGGGTAACTCAAGATTTAGGGTTTTAAGGTTTAGGGTTTGGGATTTTTAGTTTGAGGGTTTGGGGTTTAGCAATCGGTGGTTTAGCAGTTTAGGAGTTTAAGGGATCGTAGTGGGGTTAGGGGTTAGGGGAGGGTTTAAGATTTATAATTTTTAAGGGTTTTATGGTTTTATGATTTAGGGGGTTCGGGGTCTGCAGTTTAGTGTTTTTAGGGGTTTTAGGGCTTACGTTTTTTTTTCTATAGGGTTTACAATTTTTACGGGTTTAGGGTTTAAGGTTTAGGGATTTGGGAATAGGTTTAGGTTTTAGGATTTTAGATTTAGG
Source organism: Amorphophallus konjac (assembly GCA_022559845.1). Classification (NCBI taxonomy): domain Eukaryota; kingdom Viridiplantae; phylum Streptophyta; class Magnoliopsida; order Alismatales; family Araceae; genus Amorphophallus; species Amorphophallus konjac. The sequence goes on from JAHNEJ010003236.1 coordinate 9,776, forward strand.
TTTGAGCAAATCGCTCAAAAGTGCAATTTGCAAATGCACTTGGTTTATAATCAAAGCCGTCGGGGTCCGGGGGTCCAGAATGTGAAATACTGATCCGATCGGCATTCCGATCATTCCAACACAACCTGGGAGGTAGACGTGACTTGTCAGAGCTGACGGATTCTAAATCGGACTACCGGTTTGAGCCCGACGCTCAAAAGTGCAATTTGCAAATGCACTTGGTTTATAATCAAAGCCGTCGGGGTCCGGGGGTCGAGAATGTGAAATACTGATCCGATCGGCATTCCGATCATTCCAACACGACCTGGGAGGTAGACGTGACTTGTCAGAGCTGACGGATTCTAAATCGGACATCCGGTTTGAGCCCGACGCTCAAAAGTGCAATTTGCAAATGCACTTGGTTTATAATCAAAGCCGTCGGGGTCCGGGGGTCCAGAATGTGAAATACTGATCCGATCGGCATTCCGATCATTCCAACACGACCTGGGAGGTAGACGTGACTTGTCAGAGCTGACGGATTCTAAATCGGACTACCGGTTTGAGCAAATCGCTCAAAAGTGCAATTTGCAAATGCACTTGGTTTATAATCAAAGCCGTCGGGGTCCGGGGGTCCAGAATGTGAAATACTGATCCGATCGGCATTCCGATCATTCCAACACAACCTGGGAGGTAGACGTGACTTGTCAGAGCTGACGGATTCTAAATCGGACATCCGGTTTGAGCCCGACGCTCAAAAGTGCAATTTGCAAATGCACTTGGTTTATAATCAAAGCCGTCGGGGTCCGGGGGTCCAGAATGTGAAATACTGATCCGATCGGCATTCCGATCATTCCAACACGACCTGGGAGGTAGACGTGACTTGTCAGAGCTGACGGATTCTAAATCGGACTACCGGTTTGAGCAAATCGCTCAAAAGTGCAATTTGCAAATGCACTTGGTTTATAATCAAAGCCGTCGGGGTCCGGGGGTCCAGAATGTGAAATACTGATCCGATCGGCATTCCGATCATTCCAACACAACCTGGGAGGTAGACGTGACTTGTCAGAGCTGACGGATTCTAAATCGGACATCCGGTTTGAGCCCGACGCTCAAAAGTGCAATTTGCAAATGCACTTGGTTTATAATCAAAGCCGTCGGGGTCCGGGGGTCCAGAATGTGAAATACTGATCCGATCGGCATTCCGATCATTCCAACACGACCTGGGAGGTAGACGTGACTTGTCAGAGCTGACGGATTCTAAATCGGACTACCGATTTGAGCAAAACGTTTAAAATTATCATTCGTCAATTTCACTTCAATGAAAAACATCTTGCTTTTAATTTTCAAGAATAATTGATTTCTTTATTAAAGAATTGATTTTAATTTTTTTAAATGATATACAGGATCATCCGTCGCGAGATGTTGGACGAGACGACGACCAGGATGACACATATGCGGAGGATTTGTGATTTCATTTTAGTTATTTGTATGTTGCCATTTTATTATGGATGTATGATTAATTTGTGTGTTTGTATGTGATGAATTTGAAATTTGTGGAGATTATGAGTTGTGTAGTTGATTTATATGTTTTTATGAAATTGTTATGTAACAGGTTATTTATTTTATTAAATTGTTATTTATCAGGTGATTTATAGTAGCTTTATATTAATTTTTGAAAAAAAAAATTTAATTAGCGACCGCATGGAGACCGAATAGCGACCGCTGAAAATATTAACTTGTATACAGGCCCACAAGTGCCTATACTATATACGCTTGATGAAGTCTTTCTATAGCTTTTCTATGCTGCAGATTGTTTGTTCTCTTCTTCTAGATTACTTCTTCTGTGTTAGTCTTTAATCAAGGATACTACATTAGCGAGGAAAATTTTCCTCACACAGTTACTAGCTTGCATGAACTGCAAGTGTCAGACTTCATATTCATTTGAGTCTTTGTTTATTGCAGATTGTTTGCTCATTTCTTGTCCGAGATATGGGGATTGATTGGCGAATGGGAGCTGAATGGTTTGAGAAATGTCTTTTGGACTACGATCCATGTTCTAATTATGGAAACTGGACTTATGGGGCAGGTTAAGCTCTTTTGCAGACTTCTCTATTCCATTTTTTAAATTTTCACTTCATGGGCCTTCTGTGAATTTTCATTTTTATGATGAGAGACTCAATCATAAGGTAAGGTTCACCTGAGACTAACACACCTAAGTGATACTTCAGGAATCACGGGAGATAAGCTGATTGCTTTCACATTTTTCTATGTTCATTAATTTGCTTGGTACTAACCAAATGTATTATTTATGACAGGTGTTGGAAACGACTGGGGTGTATTTTACTGCATCTTGAGGGTTCCACTTGTGAAACTTTGGCTGCTCTTAGTGGAGATGGAATTGCATTCTATGTCTTGTGGCCACATTATCCCCTTTGGATAACTTCTCATGTTGCCGTCTCCAACTGAATGAATTTTATTGCTTTCAGGTATTTTCCATGATTCCTGGTTTTAGCTCGGAGTTGATGCCGAAAGGTCGTGAACAGGAAAGCCAGGCAAAGATCAAGCGATACATGTACGTGATGGGTTCTATGACCAATGAAGGTACTCTCATGGTGTTTTCTTCTTCCATATTGTCCATTATACATGTGAATATCAATATACTCATTCTGCTGTTTATATTTGACATAGCTTTTATTTCAATCTTGGGCGTAAGACTGGATGATGATGATAGTGCTATGGTGTCATGGTGTGTACCCATCATGCATTGTGATCAATGTCCATATAAGTAAACTAGCAGAGTACAGCCCACTTCAAGTGTTTCTGGCAGTACATTATGATTATTCCACCATTTACCTGTGAATATGTATTTGATCCCGGGCGCATGAATTATTTCTCTCCACTGTTTCATGCAAGCTTTGTAAATGGGGAAGGAGATCATGAGCTCATTAACCTGAGGTGGGAATTGCTTTTGGATGAAGTATGATCATTACATCGACCGTAGTCTTGAAGTCGGGAGTGTTTAACCTTTCCAAGTCTCTCATAATCCAACAGTCATTTACCTTTCCACTTATTTGATCCACAATCCCATTAAATTTGAGGAAGTGATCCTTGTTATGACACGACCACTCCGACGGACAGAGTGACCTCTCAAGATCTCGATCCGCACAACAAGAAGGGAGGAAGAAGAAGGAACAATCACACAAGATAGGAACACATATTTACGTGGTTCGGAGGTTACCCCCTACGTCCACGGGCGACGGCGACAGTGGAACTTCACTAGATGTGGAGAAATATACAAAGAAGTCAGCACCCCAACTTGGAGGAACAAATCCTCTCACAAGAAACTCTCTCAAGCTATCCCCCCAAGACCTCTTTTAGATCTTCTCTCTAAGAAGCTCACTCGGGCTCTCACTTGGGGGCGGGTTTCATTTTTCATCGAATTAGAATCAACAGGCAGACTGTTCTGCAGGATTTTCCATAGGTGTATAGAGATTTTGGTTAGAACTGAAAGTGAAAAGATATGTATAAATTCTATTCACTTGAGTGGGGGAGGATACAGATCTATAAATATTCATAAAGCTAGAATAATATAAGGAAAGTAACATGTAGACATGAATTAAATATGCCAATTTAGGTGAAAAGATCTCCCCAAAGTCTGGTAACTGTCATGGCAGGAAGCCAGGAACAGCACCTCTAAGCAAAGGAAGGGCAGTTCATACAAAGGAGCATAGGTCATAAGTTACCGGTCGGATGGCCGTGCCGGTCATTCCAATACGACCGGGGAGATGAAAGTGACTTGTCAGAACTGACGGAATCCAAATCGGATGCCTGGTTTGAGCTCGGCGCTCAAACTTCATTTTTAAAATACACTTATTTCAAATGAACTGTTAGGACGGGTCCGGGGGTCTAAAATCTGAAATACCGGTCGGATGGCCGTGCCGGTCATTCCAATACGACCGGGGAGATGAAAGTGACTTGTCAGAACTGACGGAATCCAAATCGGATGCCCGGTTTGAGCTCGGCGCTCAAACTTCATTTTTAAAATACACTTAGTTCAAATGAACTGTTAGGACGGGGCATTTGGTTCTAAAATCTGAAATACCGGTCGGATGGCCGTGCCGATCATTCCAATACGACCGGGGAGATGAAAGTGACTTGTCAGAACTGACGGAATCCAAATCGGATGCCCGGTTTGAGCTCGGCGCTCAAACTTCATTTTTAAAATACACTTAGTTCAAATGAACTGTTAGGACGGGTCCGGGGGTCTAAAATTCGAAATACCGGTCGGATGGCCGTGCCGATCATTCCAATACGACCGGGGAGATGAAAGTGACTTGTCAGAACTGACGGAATCCAAATCGGATGCCCGGTTTGAGCTCGGCGCTCAAACTTCATTTTTAAAATACACTTAGTTCAAATGAACTGTTAGGACGGGGCATTTGGTTCTAAAATCTGAAATACCGGTCGGATGGCCGTGCCGATCATTCCAATACGACCGGGGAGATGAAAGTGACTTGTCAGAACTGACGGAATCCAAATCGGATGCCCGGTTTGAGCTCGGCGCTCAAACTTCATTTTTAAAATACACTTAGTTCAAATGAACTGTTAGGACGGGTCCGGGGGTCTAAAATTCGAAATACCGGTCGGATGGCCGTGCCGATCATTCCAATACGACCGGGGAGATGAAAGTGACTTGTCAGAACTGACGGAATCCAAATCGGATGCCCGGTTTGAGCTCGGCGCTCAAACTTCATTTTTAAAATACAAGATGAAATTTGAACTTATATTGTGTGTGTGTATTTATATATATGAAAATGAGCTGGCTTAAACTATTGGCATACTCTTGTTAATGCTTGATTTCTTTATTAAGTCTTGTTAATGCTTGATTTCTTTATTAAGGATTTGATTATAATTTTTTTAAATGATATACAGGATCATCCGTCGCGAGATGTTGGACGAGACGACGACCAGGATGATGTTGGACGAGACGACGACCAGGATGAGACATATGTGGAGGATTTGTGATTTTATTTTAGTTGTGTATGTTGTCATTTTATTATTATGGATGTATGATTAATTTGTGATTTTATTTTAATTGTGTGTAATTTGAGGTTCGTGGAGATTGTGATCCGTGTAGTTGATTTATTATTGTTTTATGAAATTGTTATTTATCAGGTGCTTGTATGTGATGAATTTGAGATTTGTCGATATTGTTGTCTGTGTAGTTGATTTTATATTTATGTTATGAATTTGTTATTTATCAGGTAATTTATTTATCAGTTTAAATAAATTTTTAAAAAAAAAATAATGCAAAATTAGCGACCGCATGGAGACTGAATTGCGACCGAATAGCGACTATACGTTATATTTCTTTTATTAAATAATTATACTTGGCGACCGACTGGCGACCGAATTGAGACCGAATAAATCCGATAGGTTAATTTTATTTTTAAAAATACAACATAATTAGAGACCGAATAGCGACCGAATTGAGACCGACTTAATTAGCGACCGATCAGGCGACCGATTATAATCGGTCTCTTGTAACGACTGATACTGCGACCGAATTATGTCGGTCGCTATATAGCGACTAGTATATAGCGACCGACATGTTCGGTCGCTAGATAGTCTCTGTTCGGTCGCAATGCAGATTTGCGACCGATCTACGACTGAATAGCGACCGCTAGGTCGGTCGCTATCCGCGATTTTTCTTGTAGTGACAGGGTCCTTCTGGCGAGGACGAGGATAGTTTGGAATCTTGGCAAGAGTGGTAATATTCTCTGGTATTTCGGAGATCAATGGTGGTCCTTCAAGCTGCGGAGACGAGAACATCCTTTCCAGTGCAACGGAAATGTCCCGTATGTCGAACCATTTGTCCCACTCGCATTCCGGATCTTTGATCTTGCCTCTTTTGGTGATCCTCGGACATTTTTCAGCCAAATATACAGCATGTGATCCCCCATATGCTTCTCGTGGGTGATCTCCCATCTGAACAATGGGCCCTCTGTTGAAGTGGTTTGATAGAGTCCACGTGAGGGGCTTCCAATCTGCCTTGAATGGTCCTTTGAAGCCTAGGCCAAACCTGCGGTTCGGCCTAATTTCCTTTGGCGGTTTGAGCATACCCTGTAACTGTGCGCCCAGACCTTTTCCTTGTTGATAGCCGATGTTCCTCATAATCTCCCAACCTTTGGAGTGAAAAGGGAGACATGATGTTGTGGTTGCCCTGACCGGCTCCTTCGGTGCTAGTGGAACATGAGATGGATCACGTACGTCCAGCAGTGACAATATGGGCCGATGAGACGGCCAAACAGAAGGCAGAGAGGTGTTGATAGCATCCACTGTGTGAAGGACAGGTGTACTGACCACTTTAATAATTCTCCCATTGTAAAGAAACTTCAGGCACTGATGGTTGGTGGAAGGCACAGCGTCCATGGCTTCGATGTAAGGGCGACCCAGTATAGCCTTGAATGTGGGGTCCATGTCGAGGACATGGAATTCCGTGGGAATTGACATAGGGCCTAGTTCTACCTTCAGAATAATCATCCCCTGCGGCGGCCTTTTGCTATTGTCATAAGCCGTGACCGTGATCGAGGAAGGTCTTATTTGTTCCTCGTTGACCCCACACAACTGAAGAGTGCTCATGGAGATCACATTTATGGATGCACCCGTGTCCACAAGACACGGGTTTATGGATACCCCATTAATTTTTATTGAAATGCACAATGCATATTTTCGAGCTTCCTTGGGAGCGAACTCGTAGTTGTGAAACATGATGGCTGGTTGTGTGTCTGTTGGGGTCAGGACGGTCGAAATCTTCTCCACGGGGAGGTCTTCATTAACCATGACCTTTTGAAGATATTCCATCAAGGCCGCCTGGTGGGATGTGGATCTTTGAAGTAGCTCTAGGATGGAGATTCGGGCAGGTGTCTTGTCCAAGTGTTTCAATAGATCATACTGTGTTCCAAGGATAGCTCTTTCTGGTTGTTCTGCATCATCCTTCTCTGGCTGAGATTGCTCGGGATTCTGACTGTTGTGGGGGAAAGCCCTGTGGAAAATCCTTCCACTCCGGAGCACCATTGCCTACGGCTTTTGTACCTCTGTGGGGGTAGCAGTGGGTTTTAACAGGGGTTTGAGGGGTAGTAGTGGAGGAACGGTTGATGAAGCAGGGGTGATGACGGGAGCAGGGATTCTGATGAGGGGTTTGTTAGGTGGCGGCATGGTGGAGGTAGAGGGGATATTGCGTGGATTATGAAGGATAAGGGGTCTAGAAGGTGGCGGTGGAGACGAAGTAGGAGTGGGTAGGGCTTGAAGTGGGCAATGATTTTGAGGTGGGTGATGGTTAATGAGTGGTTTTGAAGGCATTAGTGGTGATACGGTGGAGAAAGACGGGGTTATGTATGGTTGACGGATGATAAGGGGTTTAGAAGGCGTAGGGGTAAATGTGGTAGAGGTGGATGGTAAAGTGGGGGAGTGAGAGAAGATGAGAGGGTGTGAAGGCGTAGTGGAGAGTGTCGGTTGATAGGAGGTCGGGGTGCGGATGAGAGGGCGTAATGGTAGTGGAAATGGTGATGGTGATACTGACGCGGGTTGATGAGAGAGAGGTGCTACCCGGGCGAGGTGAGGGGGTTGCATGACGATAGGGTTGGAGGTAGAAAGAATGGAGGTACTTTCCTGGTGCCACACCTGCTCTCTCCCGACTTCCGGGAAGGAGGAGATGGGGTTAACCTGACGATTGGGCTGTTGGTGCTCTGGTAAAGGATTCTGGATTATGCCCATGTCGGGTTGTTGTTGTGGGGCATGCTGAGCCTGCTGTTGTTGTTGTGGTTGCTGTTGCTGTTGCTGTTGTAACTGCTGCTGTGGCCTATGAGGAGGTCTCCTAGCCTTGAGAGTCGCGACGTATCTATTTGATGTTCATCATTCATATCATGGATGTAATCTTTGAAATGGAAGCAGTAATCTACTGTGTGTCCCGGCTGCCTATGGTAAACGCAGTATTTGGAGGTATCAACATTGGGGGGCCACGCGGGCCTTTCTCTGGGTAGGGCGAGTTGGTTTGATGCCATGAGGGCATTAAAAATGTCTGCTAAGGTTTCCGGCAATGGTGGATAGTAGGCTCTCTTGGGACCGAGCGGCCTCCTTTGTTGCTGTTGGGGACCATAGTTCCCCGGGGGTGGAACTTGGTTGTACTGAAGTGGTGGTTGTTGTTGCTGAGGTTGTGGTTGTTGTTGCTAGGGTTGGCATAATGGAGGCATATTATCCTGGGGTGGATTATTTTGGGGTGGAGGACGAAGAGGGAAAGGACCTGGTTGAAGGGGAAGTCGGCGCATTTGTAGAGGCCTTGGGTTGACCGCATAGTTGGCATTGTTGACCGCACTGACTTGCTCATTTGTCACGACCCCTTATGTGGCTCTGCCCGGGACACCAGCGCCTGTCTTTCTGACCACTTTGGGCTTCGGCGACTCAAACATGTTCATGATGGGGGAGTCTTTTAGCTGGGTTTGGATGTATCGGGCCCTTTCATAGAGTTCCTCCATTGTAGTAAGTTTATTCATGGCCAGGACATGTCTGAACTGTGGGGTTGCATTAGACACAATCATCTTCACTTGTTCGGGCTCGGAGAGGGTATCCCTTATTCTTTCCGCCAGAGACCTCCATCTATCAGCATAGCGGACAAAATCCTCATCGCGTTTCATCTTTTCGGCCACTAGGTCGGTAATGGAGAGTAAGGGACCGACCCTATCCCTATATTTCTGCAAGAACCTTCTCTGGACTATTTCAAAATTCTCGGCCTCGCGGGGCTCCAGAGAATAGAACCACTCAAGCGCGGGACCATCCAATGATCTCCGAAAGAGGTATGCCAGGGACCTCTGATCGTTTTGCCAATAGGAGGATTCATACATAAAATCCTTGAGGTGAATGAAGGGGTTGCCGGTACCATTGTATCTGCGGTACGTAGGCATTTCAGAGGGAGGAAGATGAATGACGGGAAGGATTGTCAAAGCAACCTCCGGGGTGGCTTTCACGTCCACCATCCTTCTCAGATTTTGAAATTGCTCGTCCATGCGATTGAACCTATTGAGGAGCGATTGGGCGAGCTCCTCTGGAGGTGAAGGTGGTACTTGCCACTGGGGGAGAAACTATCTCCCGGAGACTTGAGGGGGGAATCCCGAATGGGAGGGAGCTGTCGGACCGTCGACAGTTGGCCCTGGCTGGAGCGGTGTGTGGGGAACAACGGGAGTTTGAGATTGTGACGGGAACTGGAATGAGGGTGGTTGTTGGCTCGCTTGTCCTTGAAGCGAGGGAGACTGGATGGCTTGCGCCAGTGAGGGAGATGGAATGGCCTGCACGGACTCTTGGAGAGGTGCGATGACCGGAGTTGATTCCTGGGGCGTGGGGGAAATAGATTTCCCCTTTAGAATGGCCTGGAAGGCCCGGAGCTATTCAGAGGTAAGCTCCGTGTTGGCGAGGACGCCCAGTAAAGAAGAGATATCCTGTGGTGGGGACGTGTCCCTGGCAATAACATGCACCTCATGCGAGGGGTCATGAGAAGGACCCGAGTCCATAGCATAGACTCGCGGGTCGGCTGACAAACCACGGCTAGGGTGGTTCTCCTCAAAAGACTCGTGAGACATGCTCACAGTTTTCCCAGAACGTAAAAATATACACTAGCAAGTAGGTAGCAGAGATTATCAAACAAGTGGATGCCTTTACGCCCTTTTTTTTGTGTTTTGATTTTGATGATTTTTTTGTATTTTTAGCGAGATCCGAAGTTCACACAAAATGGGGACCCTAGTTTGTTTTTGTTTCACCGCCGTGTCAGCTAGGGTCTCTCGTCTCACCACGAATGAAATGACTAACTCCGGGGAACTTCAATGGTACAACCAGCCCAGTGAACGAAGAGGAGATTCTTCGATGTCGGGGACTTACGGAGGTCCCAGTGTAGGAGATTCTAGTCCGTTGAGAGAAATTCCCAAACGGAGAGTCCTTCCTTCACCGGGAAAGGGTGATCCTCAAAAAATGAAAAAAAGGATAGAAAAGAGGAATGGATGTATGCAATGGAATGCTGACAGATATATAGAGTAAGAAAATAACAAAAATAACAGACATATAATAAACAAACAACCAATCACAACTGATAGTGCTGTCGTGAGCACAACGGGGGCGCGCGCGGGCGCCAAGGTGGAGAGGCACGGATGGTGCCGAACTTGCAAGGGTAGCCGAAAGGAAGCAGTAGAGGTCCCACCGTGATCGCCAATCTGTGAGCGACGTCACGCGGTTCGGGGAAGAGCGGAGAAGACACGGAGCACGCGCGGGGTCCTCTTTCTTTTGGTGTTTGTTTGCTGCAACACAGAAATAAGAGAAGAGAGAGAAGGGGCCACCACGAGAGATTGCTCCGGCGGGGCGAGCGGGACAAGTGTGATATAGCAAGATATGGGGGTTAAACGGCCATAGCGGGAAGTGACTCGCCGCGGCCTCGGGGGGACGGGAATGGTGCAGAAATTAAATAACAAGAATTGAAACGGCCATTGGGGAAGTGACTCGCCGCGGCCTCGAGAATATGAACAGATGATATGATGACAGAATATAAAGAGAATACAAAGAGCGGGAATTTAAACGGCCATTGGGGAAGTGACTCGCCGCGGCCTCGAGAACATAAACAGATAAAATATAACGTATGTGAATTTAAACGGCTATTGGGGAAGTGACTCGCCGCGGCCTCGAGAATATGAGCAGAATATAACAGAATATAAGGAGAGTATAAGAACGGAAATTTAAACGGCCATTGGGGAAGTGACTCACCGCGGCCTCGAAAACAAGATGTGATCGCCAGGGGCCGAAAGACCCCAAAATAAGAAAGTGATCGCGCCTACCTCAATAGCGGGAGATGGCGGGTTGCTTCTTCCTCTCCCTCCGGCCGGCCGACGGAGAGGGCTTTCCTCGGCTACCCTTGCAAGACAACGACAAACAAATGACAAGTGGATTAGAAAGATGGAGGTGTAGTATTCAAATCCTTGCGATAAAAATAATGAAATGATGGCAAGACACACACCTGGTTGGTGTTATCTTTTAAACCCCTCTCGGACTCAAGTAGGAGGAAAATGAGATGATAGATGTAAGAAGTGTATAAGAAAAGGCGCCCTTATGAAGGGGGATAGGGGATGCAAGATGATGAATGCAAAAGAACTACGAAGAAAAAGAAAGAATTGGCTTATTGGATGTGCCGATGGTGAAATCCGGCGGAGCTCCGGCAGCGTGGGGACGACGTGGAAGCGCGGTGGACGAAGACGACCTTCCTCTCGCGAGCGTGAGCACCCGAGAAGCCGACAGAACCTGCACCTACAAAAGAACCCACGGGTTAGAAAATGACTCCGTAGCCTCTGGGCTCCGGCAGCCTATCGGATCACTTCGAAGCTCTTCCAGAACTGAGGGGGGGGCCTCTATTTATAGAGCTACGGAGGGTGGAGGCGTCCAGGACCCTGGACACCTCCATCAGGGTCGAACTAATATTTTATTCTATTTTTATTAATTTTTTTGGAATACTTTTGTGTGGGCGTCCAGGGTCCCGGACGCCTCTAACAGGTCCACCGAAAACTGACGACGGCCGCACGCGGTTTGGCACAACGCGTGGTTTTGTGAGCGGCACCTCGTGATTCAGAAATGGGCGCGTCCAGCTGACTGGACGTCTTCAAAATTTAGATTTTTTCACACACGACAAACCGTCGTTCGGTGGCCGGCGCCCGTGAGAGAGTTGATGGAGGCGTCCAGGGGCCTGGACGCCTCCAAAATATATATTATTTTTTATTTTTCTTTTGTCTTTTATGCCAAGGCTGGCATTTTAATTTTTTATATTTATTTTTTATGGAGGCGTCCAGGGGCCTGGACGCCTCCATTAATATATATATTTATTTATTTGTCTTTTGTGCCAAGGCTGGCATTTTGATTTTTTTATAATTATTTTTATGGAGGCGTCCAGGGGCCTGGACGCCTCCATTAATATATATATTTATTTATTTATTTTCTAATTTTTATCCCAACTAGTATTTTACACACACATTTTTTATTTTTATTTTTATGGAGGCGTCCAGGGGCCTGGACGCCTCCATTAATATATATATTTTTTTATTTAGTTTTGGGCCCTGAGAAAAGAATAAAATAAATTAAAAAGATGGGGGCGTCCAGGGGCCTGGACGCCCCCATTAAGACCCACCCGGGTCCTCAATCGGCGGCCGCCCGGCAGACACCTTCTTGGTTCCGGAACCTCTTGATGTGTCTGACTGGTGTTGACGCCGTCGGAATGTCGTGACGAGATGATTCCGGATGCCGAAAAAGGCAGAAGAAGACCCAAGAAAAGGAAGTGCTCAAGTGATTCGAAATGCGTAGGCCGTCGCGGGGCGTCGTATAGTAATATGAGACTTTCTTAGGAGACGTCAAGAATGGCGTGTCTACACCCGTGTGTGTTAAGGACTTTGTCCTCGTGTGATAAAGCCTCACCGGATTTTGGTAAGGGGTGAACATATAGGTTGCGGATTTGCAACTGAACCACCTTAAAAATCCTTGTGCAATGGGTCGTGCCTTGTGTGTTTGATCCTTATTCTCTATCCCCATTCACAGGCTCGTAGGTTGGTTTAAAGGTATGCTATCTTAGTCGCTTTTCAATAAACACAAGCTGGTTTACTATCCACACTGACTAGAGTCCTGTTGAACAGCTTGTCCAGTCTTATTGTGGATTTGTGTATGTGGGTGCTGTTGGAACCCTAGTTTTGATAATGGCAGTCTATGAATCATGATTAGGACTGAAATGCATATGTACCTTCATACTAAATAAACATGTTTTCTGTCTTAGTGTCAAACCAAAGGTCGATGCATATTCACTCTATCTTCTCATTTAGTCAGTGCAAGTTTTAGGCTGAAGTGTCAGAGGTCAATGCACAATTTCACTAAGTCTGAAAGGTTGATGCATATTCATGTCCTTCATTACCTAAGGTCGATGCACATCACTGTTCATTGCATGAAGGTCGATGCACATCACTGTTCATAGCAAATGAAGGTCGATGTATATCCTATTCACACCTTCACACAGCTTGGTGCACATTTTGCTGGTTTGCATATGTAGGTCGATGCACATTTTGTCAGACAGCACACAGGTCGGTGCACTTTCACATGACTGAGGTCGGTGCACGTTTGCAGTGTGCATGACTAAGGTCGGTGCACAATGGCATCCTGCATGACTAAGGTCGGTGCACGTTTACAGTATGCATGAATAAGGTCGGTGCGCATTGGCATCCTGCATGATTGAGGTCGATGCACGTTTGCAGTATGCATGAGTAAGGTCGGTGCACATTGGCATCCTGCATGACTGAGGTCAGTGCACATTTGCATTGTACATGACTGAAGTCGGTGCACATTGGTATCCTGCATAACCAAGGTCTGTGCACGTTCAAACTCAAGGTCCGTGCATATGCATACTTCGAGGTCTAAGCACATGCATAATAAAGGTCTGTGCATAAGGTAAAGTCTATACACATATAAGTCTAAGCATGTTCAGGGTCTGAGCATCAACGTCCATATGTCTGTACATCATGACCATGCTCTGAGGTATTTGCATATATATTTATATCATTGGTCTGAGCATTAAGTATGCACTCTAAGTGTTTGACTAAATGTCTATCGTCTGAATTGCAGGGTTAATCACTACGTCTCTGAAAGCAGCAGAAACTTAAGTGGAGGACATGACCCAATACTCTAATGATTGGCACGTGATCCAAGGTAGATACCATTCTGATATTCTACCATGTGGATCATCGTCCATCTGTATCTGACACGTGGCCTCTCGAAGCACTTTATGGATTGAATGTTTGGGTGGGAGTGTTCTCTTCACGCGCCAAATTGACAACTCTTTGGGGACCACAGATTTTCAGAAGACCTATAAATAGAAGACCTCAACCATTTGAGAGTGATGATCATGAAGTTTTTGAGCAAGGTTAAGCGAGAGCATGTGAAGTGATCCAAAAAGAATTTAGAAAGGGAGCCACTGTGAAAAGAGAAGAAGAAGAGAGAGTTGCAGAGAGAACTCCAGAGAAGAGAAAAACAGAGTATCGTGAGAGTAGAAAAGGTCTGAGAAGAAAGAAAGAGTGTGCAGAGAAAGAATAGAGAGAGAGATTGCGCTTGAAGATCTGTATTCTTATCAGTTCTTGGATCAGATCCAGAACTGATTCTGCTCCTGCGTGAGCTATATTTTTCAATTTTTCTTTTCTAGCTTTCTGGTGCTGTGATTATTCGTTTGTTTGTTTTTGTTATCCTTTTCAAGCTGTTAGCCAGTAGAGCAAGCTGTGATGCTCAGCGGCGGGGAAGTGTTCCTCGGATAGCCAAGCTATAATGCTCAGCGGACGCAAGCTGTGGGGCGCAGCGGAAGCAAGCTGTGATGCTCAGCGGTTCAAACTATTAGGCAGCAGTAAATCACACTCAGGTCTGAGTGTGGGGTGGATGTAGGTGAAAACCGAACCACCTAAAATCCTTGTGCATCATGTGATTTCTGTGCTTATCATTCTGTCATAGATTCACGGTAGATGTTTGATTAGGCCCGTTGTATGTGACTTTTAACAGTGAGCATCTGATTTCACCTAACTATCATCTGAGCGAGCTAAAAGTACTTCTATACCAAGTATATCAAAGGCTATAGTAGGAAGGTTTGGTCACACCAATTGCCTTGTATTTGGTAGATAGTATTTCATTATTACTCAACTTATAGATAATTAGTGAAATCATTCGAACACTGTCTATCTAAAGTTTATCATACTACCATCTATCTGAAGGTCATCATAGTTGATTGATTTTAAGCTAGTTAGCAAATCTGCATAGAGTAATTCTAGTTTTATTCTGCTCAAATCATTTGAAGAGAACATCAATTCCGCAATTGTTAAAAAGGGGATTCATTCACCCCCCCCCTCTGAATCTCTATGTAGCACCATCGTTATTACAACAATTGGTATCAGAGTAGGTCTCTGACCTTACAGATCCAACGATCTGCAGAGGATCCTGCCGTGTTTTGGTGCATTGCTCATCCATTGCCTTTTAGCTAAGTAATTTGAATATGTTTAACTATTTTTCAATGGCTTCTCTTCTTGTTTTCGATGGTTCAAATTTCAGTAATTGGTTAGGCGGCCTATGTGCTTATATGAATTCCATCGATTCTAATCTATGGAATTTGGTTTCAAAAGGTCCACATAAACTGTCTCATGACCAGACCAAATGGTCTAATGAGCACAAACTGAAGGATAGTGAGAACACTATGGTTCTCAATATTTTAAAGGCTGTTAATTCTGACTTATTTCCATTTGCCTTCAGGTGCACATCAGGAAAGGAAATCCTAGATGAGGTGATTGACATTCATGAGAAGAAGGAAGAAGAATGCCTCATGGCAAGAAGAAGTGATCAAAAGGAGGAGACATCATCTCAGGTAAGCTCTGGATCAGAAGAACTTTCGTTTGATGATTTAGTAAATATGTATGAAGAGCTTATTGATAGACATAAGAAACTAAAATCTGAAAATAAGAAATTGAAAAAGAAATTTGATCAGATTAGTTCAAATGTCTCTTGTGAAAATTGTCCGAAACTGAGACAATCCTTTGATGAATGCTTGTCTAATGTTCATACATACAAGAAACAATTATGTTCATTGCAAGATGAAAATCAAGAACTTAATCTAAAAGTTTCTGAACTGGAAGAAAAATTGAGTTCAATCAATGATGACTATGTGTTAATCAATGAACCAGTTCGGAATGAAGAATTAATGAAAGAAAATGAAGAACTGAAGCAGTTGAACATTGCTATATTTGAAAGGCTTCTTGATTTAGAAAAAGAAAAATCTGTTAGTACTGAAGAATCTAAAAAACTACGCAATCTGGAATAAGAAGTTGAGAAATATAAAACTACAAATAAAGTGCTAAGTGAGTGTGTTAATTACAGTGAACAAGAGATTGCCAGTTATGAGATACATATTGCATCTCTAGAAAATGAAATTCATGATATGAAAAACTCACTGTTAAAATCTGTCAAAGATAAAGGAAATATGAAAGTTGTCATGGAAAATGAGGATGATAATTCAAGAGAGTGGATAGATGGCATTTCTGGAAACAAAGAGAAAATGAGGAATCAACTATATTCCACCTTTGTGTAAAGTTCAGAAAGTGCTAGCACTTCTAAGGTTTTCCCTAAACAAATTGCTGCTCAGAAAATTCAACAAGAAAATAAAAATCAGAAAACACTGAAAAAGAATGACAAATTGCATACAAATAATTCTCAGGCTAAGAAATTCCCTACTGTTAAAAGAAATAACATTGAATGTTTTTACTGTGGGAAATCTGGCCATATGATGAATGATTGATTTATAATGAAGAAGGATGGTTTGAATAGTGGTAGAATTCATGCTATGAATTCTCATGCTAAAAAACCTTCTTCTGTTCAAAAGAAAAGAATTCACTATTTTCATTGTGGCAAAATAGGCCACAGGGCTGCTAAATGCTGGTTTGCCAGTGTTCAAGAGAAATTCATTCTTATTCTGGTTATAATAAATCTCCTATGAACCATGTGTTTGATAGAAATAATTTTGATTCTAGAAGAAAGCACATTGTGTGCTTCGAATGTGGAAAGTATGGCCACACAATCAATGATTGTTGACATGTTCAAGGGAAAAGAGTTAATTCTAAACTTGCAAACTTCCCTACAAATCAAAAAAAAATTGGTAGAAACAAATATGTTGTTAAAGGAAAATTGAATGCATATTTTGAGTGTGGAAAGTCAGGCCATAGAGCTGCTGACTGTTGGCTGAATAATCATAAAAGATTGAACTTGCATGTGAAAACCAGAAACATTCATGCTTATGCACATCAGTTTCATACTAATGCTAATATGCACAGAAAGAACCCAAAGTCTGTTACTTCATGTCATTACTGTGGAAAATATGGGCATTCTATGCATAATTGTTCTGTTATGAATTCTGATGATCTTCTAGCCCAAAAATTATGGAAAGCACCCTCTAGTGGTGCCACTGACAGTTTAGGACCCAAGAATTCTTGGGTACCTAAATTTGCAAAATGAGAATCTATTTTGCAGGTGTGCCTTGGGGCTGAGGAATAAAAGGGGTTAATTAGCCAAGGCACCCAAGTATGGTAAAACCCCAACTCTGTGTTTTACAGGTAAGAGTATTTGAATGTTCAATAATCTTCCTTAGATTGATGAATACCATGCTTAATTTGTTAATCTGAATATCATGCATACATGTTCACATCTTAATCTGTTCTTTTCATTTTATGTCTATATCAGTTTAAGATTGAATTGAACGTCATATTCTGAAAATCTGAACTGCATGTGTCTGATGTCTGCATATATCATTTGCATGATTATCGAGGAGCTTCTCGATGCATATGTCTGTTAGATCATGCATACATTTTCACATATGCATATCCAATTGCATTGTCATGCATGACCATTATGGTATATCAAATGGTAAGTTACTAAAGGACAGATGTAATCTGTCTGAAAGTTCTTACTATGTGTGAGGTGGTCTTTAGACTATGTCCTTTGCCTGGTATCATAGGTCAAAATGCACATAGGGTAGTCTAAGACATAATTCATTGAACCTCCTTGCATAATGTCTCTTGCATATGCTGCACTCAGAATTCATTCATTTAATGCATAAAGTCAGGGGGAGTCTGTCTAGATAATTCGTGTGTTTCATGCATATTTGGTTAGATTTATCCCTTGCATGGTTTTCATGTCATATATAATGGTTTAGTGCATTTAGATAGTGAAGAGCAGCTCATAAGTGCTCATCATTAATGCTAACAATTGATATCATAATGCTTGACCATTGTTTGCATTCACATTTGTCATTTTAACAATTGGTATCATGCATATATTCAGGGGGAGCATAAGAAAAATTCTTGAACTACATGACTATCTTTGTTCATACTGATTATTCTTGCTCTTCCAGGAATTTATCTCAAACATTGGTATCAGCTCGTCTCACTTGCCTTCATCCGCTGTAAAATCATTTGAACTTATATCCTATTGAGTTTGAAACTTATTGATTACTGCTCCTGCAGTTGCTGAGGGGGAGCTACCTTGAAAGATTCCTATTCTTTATTGTAATAACTAGACAGTATATAAAAAGGTTTAGCTGGAATGATAGGTCAGGCCTATTTGGAAGGTTAACCCTTGCGTGAGTAGATTCTTGGATCCAACCTCCGCCAAGTACTGGTCTTAGTTGTGATTGGTTTACCAGCTTACCTTGAAATTCATATTCCTTATTAATATCACTTAGTTGTGATTGACAATTACTGTCACCACTGTCCTTAGCTGGTTTGTCTGAAATCTCACTTTTGATGAACCTTGAACACATCTAACATGTTATTAGCTCACTAATTTCAAATGATTTTCAAACTCTCTGAATGTTCCTGATTGCCATATCTTTGAAATTCTCAGTCAAACTTGAAATTCATCTTGCTGTTCTCTACACAAAATCTCTTGAAATCTCATAGCCATTTGTCTGATGCATTCTTCATCATATCTACTACAAGCTTGAAACTCTAATCATTTCTATTTCAATACATGCTTCTTAATGCTTCTATTAATTGACTGCTGCTGAAAGTGTTGACCTGAAGTTTGGAAAGATTTCAATTTGTGTACCCAAATCAAAAATTTGAAATCATCTAAAAAGATCTTCTATTATATAGATTTAAGAATGTCTGATGAATCAAATTGTTTTAAGTCTAATGTATTCATTAAGTTTGAATATGAAAGACTTGAAAATGTCTGAATCATTTTTTTAATAAATCTTAACCGACTGATTCATGTAAATTCAAGCAAGACCTTCTGAAAATCTAAAAATTTAAAAATTATGACTTGCTTTGGTTGAGATACATGAAGTAAGTACTGTTCTTAAATATTTGAGTATTCTGAGAAATATATGAAAATCTGAAATTGTTTAAAAGAAAATTATGGTCAGAGTAATGACTTTGGTCACCGAGAAACCTGTCCAAAGGACTGTGTCATGAAGTACCTTAGTTAGCTCTGCTGAAAAACTTATGAAAATTATATGAAAATTTTGACAGAGCAATGGCATGGTTGTGTTGAGTAACTGGGGATTCCTGCCTCTAACCAAGGTGTCTCCTCACGTAAAAAGACACTTCTATTGCTAACCCTGTTCTCCTATAGAGAAATAATACGGTTATAAGAATGAGTAACTGGGTCACTTCCCCTAAGACCTGTTGTGTCTCATGTAAAAAGGTGTTGATATAACCAAAATTGCTCATTGAAAAACAAGTTGATGAGCAAAAGAAACATCTGAAAATTTCTGACAAGTTCAGATACATTCTTGACTGTTTAATCTCAATACTACTTTGTGTAACGCCTAAAGGAGTCATTGAAATTAAATGAGTAAGATTGAAGGAGGTTAAACAAGAATGTCATATGAGTGATTGGTTCATTTTTATTAAAATTTGATTTCAGATATGTGTATTGAATTTTATTGACAAACTTGATATATATCATGCTTAAACCATGCTAGAAATTTAAGACTCATTCATAAGCTTTTATAATAGAAGAGTATGGAATTACAACTTGGATTTTTAAAATTGGTATCTTATTGAAAATCCTCAAGTCTCTTCTATTCATTGGAAATTCAGCAAAAATTTCTACACTTAGATCATGCTCACTGTCATTGATCATATCTTTATTCAAATTTTTCTCACTATT
The DNA here is from genome assembly GCA_022559845.1 of Amorphophallus konjac. Lineage (NCBI taxonomy): Eukaryota > Viridiplantae > Streptophyta > Magnoliopsida > Alismatales > Araceae > Amorphophallus > Amorphophallus konjac. The sequence continues at coordinate 29,510 of JAHNEJ010003236.1, forward strand.
CTTGATGGTACTTTATCATGACATGAACTCATTCTTGACTGCACATGTACCTACTTCAACTGAATGTAAAATTTCAATGTCCAATAATTGATATCAATCTGTCTTGATTGTCCAATCTGATTGACTGATTGTTTGCTTCAATTTGAATGTCCCTGTGGTTTGCTTCAATTTGATTGTCTGCTCTGTCAAAGGGGAGAGTATCTGTTCAGGGGGAGTTATAGTTGATAGTGAATCATTTTTGCATCATAGTACAAAGGGGGAGATCTTTTTGTTAGCATCCTTTTGTAAAAAGGGGGAGAATTTGTGACATATCTTTCTTGTTCCTTCCATTTTAATGTTGTCAAAGGGGGAGAATTTTTGTGAGTCATTGGTTGGTTGCTATTCTAGGTTGCATGAACGACTGATGCATAGTCATGTATGTTGCATGTCCATGTATATTTCATACTGGCTTGATCATCATGCTGAATTTAATGCAATGACTCATAATATTGCCATCATCAAAAAGGGGGAGATTGTTGTGTCCCTGTGATTTTGAAGTTTTGATGATGACAAATATTATATATCATTATATATATATTCTTGATGATATATGATGCTGGAGAGGGGGATTTCCGCAGCCCACCACAAAGGCAGCCCAACAAGACCCACAAGGTCCAACCGGGCGAGCCCACCCGAGTGATAGCCCACAGGGCCCACTTAGGGAGAAAAGCCCAATAAATAAGACTCGAGGAACTAACTCTCCCCGGCGGCCTTCTAGGCTCGGAGGGCCCGAGACAACGGTCAGGTCCCAAGGAAGGTCCGGCCTAAAGCCCTCTCCCCGTCCGAGAGAGATAGGCTCCAGCCGACCTATCCGACCCCACCCTCGCCGGGCCATGCCTATCGCTCGGACATGTGCTAGCATCCCCGAGGCTCGGTAAGGCCGGTTGATTATCTGCAGGTGCAGCCGTTCAGAGTCCTCCACCAGCAGGAGAGTCAGGTGAGCCGCCGGACTCCAAGGGGATAACGTTCCCACGATCAGGCTATGAAAGCCCCCGTTAAAGACGTAACTCCCGCCGGGAACCCCTCAGCTTACAGGACTCCTGAAGGCGGCGCACTATTTAAGCAAGGGATGTCCTCCGGAAGATGGTAAGATGAACTAAGCATTCACACACCCTAAGCTCCTGAGCACGATTCGCTTCACCCTTTGGTGGAGAGGATTCTCGCGCATCAGCTCTCTCCTCCCCCCATTATTGCTTCCACCATAGCTCTACTGACTTAGCCATCGGAGGGTTTTGCCCCAGGGAGATCCCCTGGGCCCTCTGATACGTTTCCCTCTCTTACAGATTCATCTTCTGGTGATCCATAGCCCACTCAGGATCCTGCGCGAGATCTCGCCTCTTCATCTGGCGCCGTCTGTGAGAAACGTACGAAAAGTCGAGATGGTGAGAAGAAGCTCAGGGAGGAGATCCGCCGGTGGGGCAGGTAAGGCTGTGGCGGCGGCGGGAGGCGCCCCCTCTAGGGTCTCGCAGAGCCCCCCCTCCAACGCCAGCATCCCCACCAACAGGCCACCACCCCCCCCCAGCGGAGGCCGGGGCACCCCTCGACGGCGGCGCCAACGCCTTCCAGGCCCTCAACGAAAAGATGGACGTCCTCGTGGAGCTCATGAGGGCCCAGGCGGCTAGGGACGCAAGGTCCTGCGCCCCGTCAGGAAGTCCCCCTCGAAGGAGTGCGACGCAGCACACCGCCGGAGGCCGCTTCACCCTCCGCGGCCGACAGCTCCTCCGCAACGACGTCGGAGGACCCTCGCATGCTCCGCCTGCGGAGCAAGAGGCTTCCTCCACGCCGAGGAGAGGGAAGCAGGGGGCGAGGCTGCCGCGCCCGGGCACTAGTGCCCCGGGGGATCGCCAAGATGCCCCCCCCAGCCCCACGGTGCGACTGCAGCCAGAGCTGTCCCTCCGGCTGCGAGATTTCGAGAGACGGTTCGCAGAGCAAGAGCGCGCCCTCCGCGCCCTGCAGAAGACCTCTCTCCCGGAGGATGAGAAGAAATCCCCTTTCTTCGAGTACATCTTGAAGGCATAGGTCTCTCCTAGAGCCTCCATTCCAACCTTCAAGCTCTACGACGGCCAGGGCGACCCAGCCGACCACTACGATAGCTTCGACGCCCTGGTGACCCTTCATGGAACGCCGGATCCCATCAAATGCCGAGCCTTCGCGGCCACCCTGGTCCAAGGTGCTCAGGCATGGTTCCGGGCCCTCGCCCCTGGGTCCATTCGAGACTTCAGGCAATTCGGGCGAATTTTCAAGGAGAGTTTCGCCGGTAGCGCCCCCCCAAGGTCAGTAGCGGGGCTCCTGGCCCTCAAACAGGCGCAAGGGGAGAGGCTCCGGACTTACGTCCACCGATTTAAATCGGAAGCCCTCAGGATCCCCCGCCTGGATGTGGCCTCAGCCACAACCGCACTGACCGGGGGCACCCGGGACGAGAATCTCCGCCGCGAGCTTGTCCTCCACCCTCCCTCGACCCTTGCCGAGCTAGTGACTCTGGCACTGCGCCACGCCGAGTGCGAAGAAGTACTCAGCGCCTGCCGAGACGCAACCGGCTCGGGTCGGGAGGGGGACAAAAAGCGGACCTCCGAGCCAAATCCTGGCTCGAGTAAGAAGCGCGATCGAGAAGGAGAGCGCAAGAGAAAGTACGAGCGGTACACCCCCTTGACCGCGCCAGTCTACGAGATCTATGAAGACATCAAAGACTCGGGACTTCTCCGCCAGCCCGAGCCAATGAGGTCGAAGAACCGCAAGCGGGACAGGCATTGCCTGTTCCACGGCGACCACGGGCACCACACCGGAGATTGCCATCAGCTCCAGGACGAGATCGAGCGCCTCATCCGTCTGGGGCACCTAGCCCGGTTCACGACCGGGCACAAAGAAGACCGAGACGCCGCAGAGGAGATCGACAACGCCCCCGAGGGGTCCACATCAACGTCATCTCCGGAGGAGCGGCATCGGGCGGCGACACCAGCCGAGGGAGGAAACGTCATGCCGAGCGAGCCAGCCGAGCCTTAGAGCCCCCCAGAGGCCCGCCGATGGAGCCCCAGGTCATAGTCTTCTCCGACCAAGACCTGGAAGGGCTGAGCACCCCGCATGACGATGCCCTCGTTATCTCGGCCACGATAAATCACTGTAATGTAGACAGGATTTTGGTTGATAATGGGAGCGCCCCCGATGTATTATCTTATGACTGTTTTCTCAAGATGGGGGAAGACCCATCCAAACTCCGCCCGATCCGAACGCCCCTTTGCGGGTTTAATGGCCTGGCCACCTACCCCGAGGGAGCCCTAAGCCTGCCGGTCACTATCGGCACCCCACCCAAAACCGTTACGGTCATAGTGGACTTCATAGTGATTAAAGGTATGATAGCGTACAACGCCATTTTCGGCCGAAAAATTCTCAGCCGAATAAAGGCCGTACCATCTACCTATCACCAAAAAATGAAGTTTCCCACCAAAAACGGGTTGGGGGAAGTCCGAGGTAACCAGGCCACGGCTAGAAGGTGCTACAATATCTCGGTGGAAGCCTCAAGGCCGGACGGGAAGGATAAGGGCCCCAGGGGAGTCGAAGGAAGAGCCGTGACCACCGAGCCCGGTGGCGAGTTATTAACGGTATTCCTGAACGACGACCCGGCCCTAGGAGTAAGGATCGGCGCCGACCTACCACCAGAGGAACAGCAGCAATACAAGGAGTTTCTTTCTGAGTATGTTCGGGTCTTCGCTTGGTCCGATGATCAACTCCCTGGTATACCAGAGGAGACTGTGATGCACAAGCTCAACCTCGATACCACCGTGAGACCCGTACAGCAGCGGAGAAGGAAGCATGCGCCCGAGAAACAGGCGATCATCAAGGCGCAGGTCACCAAGGGACAAGAAACTGGTCTTTTCAGACCGGTCCTGTACCCAACGTGGCTAGCCAACGTCGTCCTGGTGCCGAAGACTACAGGCAAGTGGCGAATGTGCGTAGACTTCACCGATCTGAACAAGGCCACCCCCAAGGACTGCTATCCGCTACCGAGCATCGACCAATTGGTTGACTCAACCTCGGGCAACGAGATACTCAGTTTCCTGGATGCCTATTCGGGTTATCATCAGATCCGAATGAGCCCTGAAGATGTCGAGAAGACCGCCTTCATCACCGACTACGGCGTGTACTGCTACACCCGGATGCCCTTCGGATTGAAGAATGCTGGAGCCACATACCAGCGACTGGTCAACCACATGTTCGAGGGACAGTTAGGTCGGAACGTCGAGGCCTACATCGACGACATGCTCGTCAAGACCCCGAGGGCCCAAGACCACTTCACCGACCTCGCCGAGACTTTCGGCACCCTCCTGAAGTACAGCATGAAGCTCAACCCCGCCAAGTGCGCCTTTGGAGTAAGATCCGGGAAGTTCCTGGGTTTCCTGGTCACTCAGCGAGGGATCGAAGCCAACCCCGACAAGGTCCAGGCCATCCTGGACATGCGCCCGCCCACATGCATTAAAGACGTCCAGCGTCTGACGGGGCGTGTCGCTGCTCTCAGTCGTTTCCTGTCCCGTGCGGCCGAACGATGCTTGCCCTTCTTCAAGCTGATGAGGGGGCCCAAGATAGCATCTGCTACGTTCGCATGGGATGGGGAATGCCAAACAGCGTTCGCCGAGCTCAAAGAGTTCCTGGCTTCGCCCCCGGTGCTTTCCAAGCCCGTCCCGGGCGAGGTCTTGTTGCTCTATCTCTCGGCGACGCCATCAACGGTCAGCTCGGTCCTAGTCAGAAATGACTCGGGAGTCGAGAGGCCGGTCTACTACACCAGCAAGGTGCTCGGCGAGGCCGAGCGGAGGTACCCCGCAACCGAGAAACTCGTGCTAGCGTTGGTTACCTCCGCAAAGTGCCTCTGACCCTACTTCTAGGGGCATCCCATCACCGTGCTAACCGGCGAGCCACTGAAGAAGATTCTGGCCCATCCCGAAGCCTCGGGGCGACTCGTCAAATGGGCCATCATGCTCGGGGCCTACGATATCTCGTATCGGCCGCGATCAGCTATCAAAGGACAAGCACTCGCCGACTTCATCGCCGAGAGCACCGTTCCGGTCGAGGACAGGCCTCCGACAGCAACCGGGCCAACCTGGGAGCTGTTCGTCGATGGATCGTCCAACTCGGTCGGTAGCGGCGCAGGGATCCTCCTAAAGTCCCCCGAAGGAATAGAGTTGCAATACGCCCTAAAGTTCAACTTTCTGGCGTCCAACAATGCTTCCGAGTACGAGGCCCTTATCTCGGGAGCCCGCATGGCCCGACGGTTGGGGGCCGAGCGAGTCAGGATCCACACCGACTCCCAGCTAGTTGCAAGCCAGGTCAATGGCGAGTACGAAGCTCGAGAGGTACCTATGATCAAATACCTCCAGTTGGTCCGGAGCCTGGCCCAGCAGTTCGAGGAGTTCGAGGTAGTCCGAATAGCTCGGGAGCAAAACTCTCGGGCGGACGCCCTCTCCCGACTGGCCTCCTCCCTAGACCCGGAAGGTACACGATCGGTCCTCCTAGAAGAGCTAGAGCGCCCGAGCATAGACTCGGAGCTCCTCGCCATTGACTCGGCCACTCCCGGCGACTGGCGCTCCCCCTACCTGTCCTGGCTACGGGACTCCCGGGAGCCCTCCGACCCTCGGGAAGCCCGCCGAATGAAATACCAAGCTCGGCGCTTCGTCATCCTCGACAACGCTCTCTACCGAAGATCGTTCTCCGGGCCCCTTCTGAAGTGTCTCGGTCCCGACGAAGCAAGCCAAGCTGTTGAAGAGATTCATCAAGGCCTGTGCGGAGCACATTCAGGAGGTCGGTCGCTGGCCAGAATCCTGCTAAGGCAAGGGTACTGGTGGCCGACCCTGCAGCGCGACTGCACGGCTTACGTACAACATTGCGACCGTTGCCAGCGGTTCGACCATTTGGTCCATCAGCCGGCCACGGAACTTGTCACCCTTACCGAGCCCTACCCTTTCGCTCGGTGGGGGATCGACATCCTTGGGCCATTCCCAACGGCTCAATCCCAGAAGAAGTTCATCATCGTCGCCATCGACTACTTCACCAAGTGGATCGAGGCTGAAGCAACAGCTAGGATCACCGAGACAGTCGTCTGGGGTTTCGTATGGAAATCGATCATCTGTCGCTTTGGCATCCCCCGAGTGATAGTGAGCGATAACGGGCGGCAATTCGACTCTCGGTACTTCCGAGACAGATGCGCCGACCTAAATATCCGCAACCACTTCACTTCGGTCGCCCACCCTCAGGCCAACGGGCTGGTTGAAAATGCCAACAAGACCATCTTGAAGGGCATAAAAACCAGACTCGGCAAGGCTAAGGGTAGCTGGCTCGAGGAACTGCCTAGCGTACTATGGTCGCACCGAACGACCCCCAGGACGGCAACCGGTGAGACCCCTTTTCAGCTGGTATATGGCACCGAAGCCGTCGTTCCGTTAGAGATCGCCAATCCGTCTCTCCGAGTGATCAGCTTTTCGCCCGAGGCAAACGAGCAGAAGTTGCTCGAGAACCTCGACCTGGCAGACGAACTCCGAGAGATCGCGAACGTCCGAGCTACGGAATACCAGCGCCGCCTCACTCGGTACTACAACACCAAGGTCCGAGGCAGACAATTCCAACCAGGGGACTTCGTCCTCAGGAAGACCGAAGCCTCTCGACCACTGGAGGCGGCGGGCAAGCTATCCCCCAACTGGGAAGGCCCCTACCGAGTGATCGAGACGCTCGGGAAAGGTGCGTACAGGTTAGCCACAATGGAAGGGGAACCCATTCCCCGGACATGGAACGCAACCACACTACGCAGATTTTATTTCTGAAAACTGTATCGACAAATCGGGTAAAATAAACCCCCTTTTTTGCATTCATTCAAGATAACTGTTGGTACATCAGAAAGGCAACTGCCAGTACATTACATAGTGAAAAGCAAAAATCCATCTAGCACCGCGGCAAACGGCCATCGCCCGACCGACCCGGTCTTGACCTTCTCGCATCCAGCCACTGACTCTGCCTCGCGTAGAAACTGGCTCGGACAAGAGATGGTCGACCCAGTTGGCTCGGGTGGACCGTGACAAAGGTGACAGAGGGACAGCAAGGAGAAGGCCACCTTTCACGCGAGGAAGGCTACCTTCCAAGTTGGCAACAACCTGGAAAAAGGAGCGCCGTGAAGGTCTCCTCTCTGCCAAACTACCAACTCTTTGGAGGCGAACAGAAAGCAAGCAGCCCCCGAAGAGTGAAAGAAATGAAGAACAAAAGAGAGAGAAAGAGGCTGCGGACAGAGGTGAGGAAGGAACTGGAGCCGCCTCCTCCCCTCCCACGGAGGGGAATGGCGGCCGGCATCCCTAACTCCCCCATCCGCCCTCCATCTCGGCGTCCGCCCGGAAGCCTCGCCGGAGCCAAGAGGAGGCAAACGGCATGCCCCCGCACGTCGAAGCCCTCTCCAGATCCGCGCGGCGACCGTCGGACCCGTCTCATGCACGCGCGGCGACCGTGGGACCCGACCGATATTCCAGGACAGCTGGAACCGGCCGCTCCCCGTCGTCTGCGGCGTCATCTTCTGAAGGGTCCTCCATGCTCCGATCGCGGCGGCGCAACGCAGAGCGAAAACGAGGGAACAAGAGCAAACCGCCGGCGAGAGTCCTAAGTGTTAAGAGGGAAGGAGCACCCTTCGGTCCTTTTTATAGGCCAAGGGAGGCCACGCGCCTTAAATGACTCCCCCCTCGAAAACACGCTATAGGACCTCCCTTGGAAGGTCACCTCCAATTCCTCGGCCCCCGCCCTAGCGGGATTCGCGAAGCGCCTCGACTTTCAAAGCATGGTGGAATGAAAGGACGCCCCGCCAGAAGTCTCCCGAATCGGCATGCGAGAACGGTGCAGAAAATATCGGCACCTTCCAACTGCCCCCGATACGCCAGCCAAATCACGGCAAAGATAACGATCAAACGAAGTAAGTCCTTTATTGCCTCCCATAAAGAAATCCTCTTACAAAAGGAAAAATAGACAAAAAGGGGAAGGGGCAAAATAAAGCATAATACATCAGGCCTCGGGCCCACTTTGAAGCTCGGGAACAGCAGTAGGGGACGCGTCACCCCCGGTGCCTTCGGTGACGGCCGGCCCGGACACTGACCTCGCCTGTGCGAGAACTGTCTCGGTCGTGAGCCCTCCTGGAGCCTCCGGAGTTGGTGACCCCGCTGGAGGTGACTCCTCCGGTTCTTCCCCGGCCGAGGATGAGGAGCTGGAAACTGACTCATCCGAGTCATAACTCTGGCCGTAAGGAAAATCACCCCCGGCAAGGTGCTCATTGGCATAGCTCATCGCCCGGCGATAGCCCTGCCTGAATCCCTTTCGGGCACCCCGGCGGAGCGCTACCTCGTAGTAGGGTAGGGCAGCTTCAATCAGGTCGGCCGAGTAAGCTTCCGAGCCTTTGTAGCGCTCGATCGCCTCCGCCTCGACCTGCCCGTCCCGAGCCCGCTCCGCCTCGGCCGCACGCTCTTCCGCCCTCGCCAGACGCTCCTCTAGCTCGGTCATCCTCCGCTCGGCTTCGATCGTCCGACCCTCCGCCCGGGCTCGGTCCGCCTCGGCCTCAGCGCGAAGGCGCTCCGCGTCCTCCGCCCGATCCTGCAGCTCGCCGCGCTCAAGCTCCCAGAGGCCGTCCAGCTCGATGTGACGTTGACGCTCGTCTTCTAGACGTTTGCTCTTCCTCTCGAGCGATTCTCGGGCCCTTGCTAGCTGCTCGGCCAGCGCCTCGGCTTCCCGTCGGCTCGACCGCGCCAACTCCCTGAATGCGAGGAACTCCCGCCGGAGCCCCTCATGCTCCCCCTCGAGCCGGGCTAGTTTCCCCTCGCATCCACCAAGGGTCCAGGCGAGCCTCGACCGCTCCGCCTCCGTCCGGGCGTGCGCCTCTGCCATCACGGCCGCTGTCCGAGCTATGACCAGGCCGCCCTCCATCAGGATATCAAGGACCCCGGCGGGAGTGCTGCGCCTTTCTCCCCCCCTCGTCCTCTCGGCGATCGACCGGCAGAGCCGGTACAAGTCGCCCGAGATACCGAGCCTGACCAGAGGTTCCGGCAAAGGGGACTGCTCCACCCTGGGCACCCCGCCAGAAGACCCTGTTCGGGCAGCGAAGCTGACCGCCCCGCTCGCCACGGTCGGTTGGGGTTGCAACGCCTCCCCGGGCGAACCCCCACCCTCGACCGGCGCCGCGGGATCAACCGCACCAGCAACTGCCGGCACTTGGGGTTGCGACGCCCTCGCGGGCGAACCCCCATCCGCGCCGACCAATCCCTCGGTCCCAGCGCCGGCCACACCGGCATCGGCCCCCTCTGCCCCCACAGAGGGGAGAGCCGACCCATCACCTCCCTCTGCGGGGCCCCTGGTCTCCTCGGCCCCCTCTCGCCCGGCGGATGGGAGAGCCAGCCCGGAGGGGTCGGCCCCATCCTGCCCCCGAGGGGGGAGCGCCGCCGAGCCAGAATCGCCCCCGACGGCGGTAGGAAGGCCGGCTTTCTTGGCCCTTTTCCTGGCCTTCGCGGCCTCCCGCAACTTCCCCGCCAGGGGATCCTTGCGCTTCAGGCCGGTCGATCGAGAAGTCCCCTCGGGGGCCGCCCCCTTGCCCTTATCTCGGGCATGGACGCGACCCGCCGAGACATCGGGCTCATCGGCTGCCGAGTCATCTCCCAGATCGATGACCTCGGCCGCCTCCTCCAGAGGCTCCCGCCTCACGTCTGCAACAAGAAGAAGCCCCGGTCAGGAGGAGGAAAAGAGCTACCACCCCCGAAAAAGAGCCTCAAGAGCTGTACCTGTCGACGTCAACCGCGAGAGAAGACACCGTTCGATGTTCTCCGGCGTCACCAGCTCCTCGGTCGATTGACGGTTCTCCAGCAGACGGGCAGCCTGCTGCTCCACGTGGGGGGGGAACTCCTCCTGGCGAGGGGGCAGATTCGGGTGAAAGTTGGGCGAGGTCCGGCATCTCCAGATCTCGTCCGTCGCCACCGCCTTCACCCAGAAGAATTGGCTCTTCCACCCCTTGTGCGAGGAGTCCTTCGCCGCAAGCGAGATGCAGCTCCTATTCCGCCGCGCCTGGATGAAGTAGAAGCCTTTCCCCGCCGACTGGTGCGCTTTCAACTCAAAAAAGAAGTGGAAGAGGTCCAAAGAAGGAAAAATGTCGTGCTGACGACAAAGAATCCGGAAGGCCGAGAGCAGCAGATATGAATTGGCCACCAACTGAATAGGCGCCAACCGGAAAAAATTAAGAAGCTGCAGCACGAAAGGATCGAAAGGGAGCCGAAATCCACTCTTCCAAGCCAGAAGGAAGGTGCAAATGAGCTCATCACGATCATCCAGACTCGTCTCGTACGGAGTGGCGGCGACAAAGCTGTATCTGAGAGGCAGGCGGAAACGATGCTCCAGCCTCCGCACCTCCGCTTCCCCCAACTCACTACAGTTGGGGACGGGTTCCCGCCTCACCGGCACAAGCTCCGGACTCTGATCCGCCATCGAGTCGGGAAGAGATCCCTCGTACGAGCTCGAAGACTCCGGGGGAGAAGGAAGTTGCCGGACCGCCTCTGCGGTTATCCTCGCCAACTCCTCGAACGCCGCCGCAAGGCTCCGCGTCTCCGCTGTGCTCTCACGGCGCATCAAGAAGCAAGGAAAGCCTAAAACCCTGGAAGCCTAGAACGATGAACAGCGCCCCCTATAAACCCCTGAGGGTGGCGGCGCGCCGTTCCGTGCTCCGAGAAAAAGGGGGGCCCCTTCGTTTCGAATCCGTCAGGATCATCATTACGGGCCTCGGCGACCGCTATAAGCGGCTCCATAACGCCAACGGAATTCCACCCACCTGAGCCACGCCGGTCCAAAGCCTCGAAAAAATACTCATCCGAGCCTCCTTGGCTCGGGAGTAGGAGGGGGACAAGTGGAGAGGGGGATTTCCGCAGCCCACCACAAAGGCAGCCCAACAAGACCCACAAGGTCCAACCAGGCGAGCCCACCCGAGTGATAGCCCACAGGGCCCACTTAGGGAGAAAAGCCCAATAAATAAGACTCGAGGAACTAACTCTCCCCGGCGGCCTTCTAGGCTCGGAGGGCCCGAGACAACGGTCAGGTCCCAAGGAAGGTCCGGCCTAAAGCCCTCTCCCCGTCCGAGAGAGATAGGCTCCAGCCGACCTATCCGACCCCACCCTCGCCGGGCCATGCCTATCGCTCGGACATGAGCTAGCATCCCCGAGGCTCGGTAAGGCCGGTTGATTATCTGCAGGTGCAGCCGTTCAGAGTCCTCCGCCAGCGGGAGAGTCAGGGGAGCCGCCGGACTCCAAGGGGATAACGTTCCCACGATCAGGCCATGAAAGCCCCCGTTAAAGACGTAACTCCCGCCGGGAACCCCTCAGCTTACAGGACTCCTGAAGGCGGCGCACTATTTAAGCAAGGGATACCCTCCGGAAGATGGTAAGATGAACTAAGCATTCACACACCCTAAGCTCCTGAGCACGATTCGCTTCACCCTTTGGTGGAGAGGATTCTCGCGCATCAGCTCTCTCCTCCCCCCATTATTGCTTCCACCATAGCTCTACTGACTTAGCCATCGGAGGGTTTTGCCCCAGGGAGATCCCCTGGGCCCTCTGATACGTTTCCCTCTCTTACAGATTCATCTTCTGGTGATCCATAGCCGGCTCAGGATCCTGCGCGAGATCTCACCTCTTCAGATGCATTTATTATTGATCTCATCATCCTTATATACCAATATGAATATCTGTCAGAACAGGTTCTGAAAATGAATCAAAGTAATGACTGTTCAAAACGATGATAAAAAGTCAACACTGGTGACAAAAAGTCAACGCCAGTTAGCCAGTGCATTAAAGCATACAAGTAAGTGCATATACCCTCTGCCTTATTAGGTAAGGTCAATGGACATCTCAGACTGAAGGATACAGGTCAGTGCATATACCTTTCATTATCAAGTAAGGTCAGAGCATCATTATCAAAGTCAGTGCACATACATGTTGAAGTCAGAGCATATAGGTTTTATGTCTGATCATACATGTTTAAGTTGGAGCACATCCATTCTAGGTCGGTGCACATTGTCAGTGCTGTATGCTAAAGTCAGTGCACATCCATTTGATGTCTAAGCACATGCATAGTCATTTAATCAATTAAATAGGTTGTGCAAACGTCTACTTCGCTGCATGTAGGTCAGTGCATATGCACAAGTTTGCATAATAAGGTCAATGCATATGCATTTGAAATCAGAGCATGCTAGGTAAAGTCAGTGCATCTACAGTTGTCTTGTTAAGACAAGTAATTGCATACATATTAGTTAGGTCTGTGCATATCCATGTTCATTCTTATGCATATAAGGTTGGTGCGCATTCTCCTTGCGCATGTAGAAGGTCAGTGCACATATGCTAGCGGTAGCATATAAAGGTCGATGCACATGCTATGTCCTAGCATATAGAGGTTGGTGCACATATGCTAGGGGTAGCATATAGAGGACGGTGCACATCATGTCAATGCAGAACTAACGTTGGTGCACATTGCCTGCTACACATCTAAGGTCTATGCACATCTGTCATGTGCAAATAGAAGGTCTGTGCACATGCACATAATAGGTCTGCGCATATGCACTGTTTGCTATCTGAAGTCTGTGCACTTATACTAGCAATAGCATGTAAGGTCTGAGCACATTTGCATAATCGCATTCTTAGGTCAGTGCACATTCAGTAGCTTGCAATGTCAGGTCTGTGCACATTTGCACGATAGCATGAATGAGGTCTGTGCACATTTTACAACAAGCTGAATGAGGTCTGTGCACATTTTACAACATGCTAAATAAGGTCGGTGCACATATAGAATATATGCATTACATGTAATGTCCCAAGTTTTTTGGATATTTTTCGGATCTGGATCCATGAGTTTCGGATCATTTTCGGGGGTCCCGGAGCTTGTTTTGTGATTTACACGTATTTTTCCCTAACGGACCTACGGAACGTCATATCGGGTGAACCGTTGCGCTCTCCTACTCTGGAACGGTACCAGTGCGTTGAGTGTGTTCCGAGGATCGAGAAAATGATTTTTCCTAATTTTTTGTATTTTTGGCATTTTTTGGATTTTCTATATATAACCCTTCTTCTTTTTCCTTTTTCTTTCTTCTTCTTCTTCTTCTTTCTTCTTCTTTCTCCTTCCTGTGAGTGCACTGCGGCCCCCTCTCTCCCGTTTGAATGTTGCGGCGCCCCTTCCACCTCCGGTGACGGACGGCGGACCTCGGCGGCGGAGTGGTGGTGACGACGACGGTGAGAGGAACGCGACGATCTTTTTGGAGCGTGGGAGAGGAGTTCGTGTTCGGGCAAGATTTGGGGATCGGTGGCGATCCGGCGCATTTTGGCCTTCCTTGAGGTAGGGGGACGGATCCTTACCCTCTTTACTACATTGCCCGTGATTTCTAGGCCGAGGGGAGGCCGAGTTGTTTTGAGCCGGGAGGGTAAAATGCCATGATTTTGGGTTGAGCGCCGGATCTCCCGTTTTACGATGTTTTTGACCGATCTAAGGGTATAGAATCATGCTAGGAGGGTTGGGGAAGGATTCCCCTTTGTTTCCCTATCATCGGGCGATGATTGGGGCGTGGATCAAGTTTTTTGGCCATTCCCGTCGTTCACGATTTTCCGGAATGAAAACGGTCCTAACAGGAACCGTTTTTATTAGAAGCGGTCCCAGGTGGGCCGTTTTCTGGTCAAAGCGTCGGTGGGCTTGGCGGTCGCGCGATAGACCGCCAAGGCCCAACGGCAGCCCATTGGCCGACCGCTACCCTCGTGGGGCCAGTGTGAGTCCCGAGGTGTTTTGATCGTTGGTTTTTGACCGTTGAGAAGTCCTGGGGCTTAGCGGTCACGGTATGACCGTTTAGCCCTGCTTTGTGGTTCACGAGGGGATCGTTTTTGAGGTTCAGCGGTCACAAGGTGACCGTTTTACCCTTCCACAGTCGGTTGGCTTGGTGGTCCAGTTTCTACCTTGGGCGGCCCAGTGTTGGACCGCTTATGTTTTGAACGGTCGCCAGAAGACCATTTTTATTCTGAGGACTGGCGGCCCAGTGGGGACCATTTTCTGGGGTTAGTGGCCTAGCAATAGACCGCTATGCCCCCCGTGCTTCATTCTCCTTGCAGTCATGGGTGGACTGCTTGGATCGCTATAGAGGTCTCAGGAAGACCATTTTTACCTGCCTTGTAGTTCAAAGAGGACCGCTATGCTGAGCGGCGGTCATGAGTGGACCACCACTCTATTTCCTTACGTTTAGTGATTTCCGTGAGTTAGAGTCTTACCTCCGGTGACACATCCACTAGTCGTAGCCTTCTTACGGCACACGTGTGTTGACCCACCCGGGAGTGCTGGAGCGGCTTACCCGAGAGAGACGGTTTTTAGGTTGGTTACTGTAAGGCCCCCACGTGCAGCCGAGTCCGGACTTCGGGGGAAGAACCAGCTAGAGGATCTGACATAGGGCGCATGGTCTGTGTGTGCACACTGGGTTGGGGACGTCAGACCCACGCTGACGTGTGCTACCCCAGCTTGTCCTTGTTCGTGGTACTGGTTACTGTTGAGTGTCTCAGTCTTCGCCTGGGACGTTGTAGGGAGACACTTGAGGCGCGGTGTAAGACGTCAGGAGATGCATCCGGCTTTACTTTTGGTGGGTGGTGCTCCTGTCTCCGGGCAGGTATAGACATGTTTTCCGCCAGTTTGAGGTCGGTTGGCTTGGTACGGTTAGTTGCAGGGAGTTTTTCCGTTTATTTATTACTGCTTGCTTTTTCTACCGTGCTCCTGCTAGGTAGTGTTAATTAGTTTCCACGGTTGTTCGCACCTGGTTGTCTCATTTTCCCCGTTGTGCGGTGGGGGTCCGAGGGATCCCTACTAGGTCAATGAAATGAGGCTCACCCCTACTTTTCAGGTGAGGCGGGGTCGTCGAGAGGCGCGGCGGAGTTTCGGCGTGGTTCCTCTAGTTAGGGTTAGTCGCCAGTTTGTCAGAGCCGGGATATGCCCCGTATACTTGTACTTTTCTTTCTGTTGACTGTACTTAATTTGGACATGAGATACACTGCACCTTGTAGTAGTTAATTATTTATCTTATTATGTGCATTTTATTTAGATTATTGTGCTATCTCTGTAGTTATTTCAGCTTCTCTTATACTCTCACACCATCCCTTTAACCCTTCCGAGTCTTCGGGCTCGTGGGTGGCAGGCCGAGGTTCGATACGCCTCGGCTCCTTTCCAGTGCTCGGATCTTGGGTCGTTACATTACAAGTCTGTGCATGTTCTGCATATATCTTTATAAGGTCGATGCAGGTCTTGTTATTAGTCTAATAGGTTCATCATGTAGCATGAACTGTCATGTCTAAGCACATGAAGTATTATGCATAAACGTTCATGATCTTCTGTGACTTATCACATGATCATCTGATCTCCATGGTTTTGTTATATCATGATCATCCTTATAAACCATGTATAATAAACATCTCTCTGAATTACTTATGACAATAAGGTGTTTGATTAAATGCCTTTTATCTTGTTAACATGGACTTAAGACTAAAAAGTCTAAAGCAATAGGATCGAACACCTGAAGGGCTGGAGTCAAGTTTTTAACTCACATGCACGTGATTTAAGGTGTTGTCAGGTCTGAAGATTCAGCCACGTGGACAACTTATCCTCAGAGTCTGACACGTGGATTCCAGCAGCGCACTCCAGTTGGAATCTTTGGGCGGGAAACATCTTTCCCACACGCCCAAAGCGTGAGCTCGTGGGACCCAAGCCTGAGGCTCCATAAAAGCTTCTCCTGTGAGAATAGAGATGTAGGAAGTGAGTAGTAGAAGAAAAAAAAGACAAGGAAGAGAGAAGAGAAGCAGATAGATTAGAAGAAAAGAGAGTGAGCTCGAGAGAAGAATTCAGAGAGAAGAGAAAGAGTGAAGATCTGAGAGTTAGAAAAACAGAGTATCGCATTTTCAGTGAGAGTGAGTGAGAAGAAAAAGAGAGAGAGTCACATAGCAGTGAGGAAGAAAGAGGAAGAAAGAGAGCAAGCTTGAGGAGAGGAATCTGAAGATTATGAAGATTCATTCAACTGGTTCTTGGATCAGATCCAAGCCAGATTTGCTCTTGCGTGAGCTATATTTTTCAGTCTTTATTTCCAACTTTTCGGTGTTGTAATTCATCTTTTGATTTTCCATTTCTGATTTCATCAAGCTGTGTGTCAGGGTTGCAGAGGATTAGTTCCTCTGGACAGCAAGCTGTGACGCTCAGCTGTAGCAAGCTGTAATGCTCAGCGGACGCAAGCTGTGATGCTCAGTGGTAGCAAACTGTGATGCCCAGCTGTAAGCAAGCTGTGATGCTCAGTGGTTCAAGCTGTTAGGCAGCAGGAAGCCTCACTCTGGTTTGAGTGGAGGATGGACGTAGGTATGTGGTAGCAGACCGAACCAGCTAAAAACTCTTTGTCTTCGTGGTTTGAATGTATTTCTGACTCTCGATAGATGTATGCTTAGGATAGTTTCTGTTGCATAGGTCTAAACTAAGTAATTCTGAGTTCACAATTGCATTTACTAGTTGTCTGAATTCTATCCGCTGCTAAGTGTTTCGGCAAGATTGCTGACTGAGGAACACTCCTCACTGACAACTAAGTATTCTAGTGAGAATCACATTGGAACATTTGAACAAGTGTTAGAGTGTGAGTCTTAATAGAATATCAATTTAAATTGAGCCATCTGAGAGTTTAATTCCGCAAGTTTTATGAGTACTGTTTTAATTGGGCAAAATTTTAAAGGGGAGATTCATTCACCCCTCTCTGAATATGTGTCTGCACCATCACATAGACTCAACAGGTGCGTCGTCCCCACTAGTCTGCTGCGTTGACGCAGCTTCTTGCTGAACCGCCTGTGCTTAAGAGTGTTCTAACCTTACCACTTGGCACTGTGTCTCTACCGTCTTCATCTGAGCTGTTCCTGTTAAGATCCGCTGTGCATTGTATCTAAGTGTCCTTTGTGCATTATAGTCTTTGTTTGTGCCTTAATAAGTTAAGCTTTTAATTGGGCATAATTTTTAAAAGGATATATTCAACCCCCCTTCTAGATCCTGTTGCATCCAAGGAGACCTAACAGCCCCGCACTATGTGGCTTGCTAGCGTCGGCCAAAAACTCTAGGACTTGCAATAGTTATGTGGACTAAAAATGATAGGATTTGCATTAGTTACTATAAACCCTAGCATGCAACGAGTATTTCTATTGATTAACTATCTTTTACTTCCTCATTTATTGCTCCATGCCAACAGGAGAGACTAGATGGGATCGTGTAAACATGGGGCCTACAAATGTAGATTGTCCTACCTATTGATGTAGATTAAAATTGCTACTAGTTATAGGTTCTGGATATAGCAAGTATTTCTCTTCGTTGATTATTCTCTTCTTCCTTTGATTTTTTTGCTAATATGGACCTCGCCATCTCGACTGTCTATAAAAGTTATTTTTGACTCTCTAGGTGTAACAAAAATAACCAATACGAAGGGAGGAGCGGTGTCGGAGACTGCAATATACAGTAGATGACTAAGTTGATGTGGCTTAGATAAGTAAGGCATTTGAGGTGTGATGTTGCATGGGTCAGTACCCGTATAAATGTAGGTGTCTAGGTCAAAGAACCCTAGATCACGGCAAGAGTGAGAGGTGTCAAGAAGCACAATCATTTTCTAGATTAGAGCTCTGGCTCAGTGGACATCATACCTCACCCCTCTTGCGAGAGGTCCTATGTTCGATCCCCGCCAACACACAACGTGCGAGGCAGGATGTCAGCTTCAGGATGAATCATTGATCTGCCCCTTGTGGGGAGTGGAAAAACTCTTCCCCGTGTGGGATGAAGTTTAATGTCTCTCCTACGAGTGTGTGTAGATTCCTATATTTCGAAGCTTGCTCGGATTCCAGCTTTCGTCTCGGCGTTATTAGTGTAGCGCCCATCCATTTGACAAAAAAAGAAAAAATTAATGGTGGGGGGAGAGAGAATGTAGGTTCAAAGGGTTTATACGGAGTTACTCTGGAGGTCGACGGCATTCTTGTTCCCCATCTCCACGTGAACGTAGAAATTGGATGTTGGCGTGGTTGTTTGTTATTTGCAGCCGAGAGGTCGACCAAGAGTGTTAACGAGGGAGGAGATCTTAAAAGTCAGTAATAAATTTGATGTGATTTTTTGTTTAATTAAAGTACTGAGTAATGTTTAGTGTAACACTATGAGTAATTACATCTCGGAATATTATATATGTAATATTATTTATTTAATTTTTGAATTTTTTTTTTGAGTGACACTCACGTGTAATTAATTTGGTGTCGACCACGTCATCAGGTGACGTGACGTGAAGATCACGTAAAAATAAAACTCTAACTCTGTGAATAGTAAAATTAGGTCAATTTCACTATTTATAGGGAGATAAATTTATTTTTATATGACCCTCACGTCACGTCATCTGATGACTTAACTGACAAACCAAACTAATAAAGTGTATTGCACGAGCAATATCGAGGTGTAATTATCCGGAGTGTTACACTAAATAATATAATCACTATTATCGGTACTTCCTAAAAAGTTATGAAACATATATATATATATATATATATATATAGCTGCAATTGTGGTTCTCCGTTCTAAAAAATGAGTAAAAAAAATTAAACGACATAATTCCGGGACAACGCGGAAAGAGACAAATGGCACGTGGCTTTGGCATCTCACATATTTTTAGGACTACTTAAATTGCAAATGTACGTCTACACATCAAGTACACTCTGTATAAACTTGATTTCAGAAGAGCAAGTAAACGTCGGTTCCCCGGCAGGACATAATAATTCTGGTGCAATCACGAAAGGAAAGTTATTCCGGAGTGCCCCAAAGCAACCCCCATTTGATGACACACAAGAAACGTGCAGCTCACTCAGTCGTGACACTGAAACTCATCTCTGTTTGTTTGTTTGTTATTTTTTTTTTTTGTTTTTAGAGCATACGAACATTTTTGTTTGTCCAGTTACTATAGACTACAGGAACCGGGGTTGACGTCCTTAGAGAGCAGTAGGATACTCAACCACCCACGTCTACAGAGAGTCTGGTTAATGTCAGATGGTAATCGAAGAGACGCGTACCTATCTATCTATCTATCTATCTATATATAGAAAAAAATTACAATCCAAAATGTTGCACTTGGCCGATGATTTGAGAACTTTCACCACAGGCAGAATCTTTGGCCACCCACCGTTAAATTTGCTAGCTGGACACTCGCTCTTAATGGATATACTTAAATTATTGTTATAAAGCTTCCTAATCTATTTTCACGGTGGGCAATACCACCACCACCGCCACTTTAATTAGATTGAACCATTCTAAATAGCATCCCCAAAACTTCTCGGTACTCAGGATGACAGGCGGATTCGAAGGTCACCGGTCCTTGAAAACCCGGCTTAAAAATTTAAAAGTTAAAAACCAACTTATAAATACGAAATTGCTAATCCACTCCTTTTATCAAAATTAAAGACCCTTCCTCCTCCTTGGCAACCGAGGAAACCCCGGGCCGGGCCGGTCTCGGCTAGCAACACTAGCTGTCCAGTGGTTAACCAGTGTTAATGACAGAGTTAACAGATGGAGCACCCCCGGGGGTGTAAAAGTGCCGATTACAGTGGGGGAGTAGCTCCGCCTGTGGGAGGGGTCAAATTGGCCTGACGCTTTGCCCAACCCAAGGATTTGACCGCATTAGTTTAACGGAACGGCCTAGTGTCCCCCCTCCCTCTCCTCTCCTCTCACGTGACTCCACCCATTCCCCTTCGCGGACCCCGAGGCTGGCCGGTCCCGGTCGCCAATGGGCCTGCGCCTCGCTCGCCCGGTGGGTCCGACTCCCACGCGGCGGGCGTTCTGGCGCGGACACGTCGTCCCCGCGGATGCGGCGGCCGGGCAGGGCTGAGTCGGCGCTCGGAGTGACTGCGGACGGGGGGGGGGGATCGATTTTACCGCGATCACCCGTCCATGTTCTCAGATTTTTTTTTTCTACCCCTGTGGGGTGGCCGGAGGGAGGTAAATATCGGGTGCAGAGGGGGAACGGAACAGGGGCAGGAACGGAAGTTTACCGCGAAATGGGCGGGGCCGGTGAAAGGGAAATAGATATAATATTTTTACGGGTGGGGGAGGGGCGTCGGGTTTCCCGATTTCGTCTGTTGTGGGGGATCCTATAATACGGCAGTACAGCCCAGCACCGTTTCAGTGTTTCCTCCAGCAACTCGCCCTTCCTGGTCTCTCTCTCTCTCTCTTGAAGGGGTTCATCTCCGTGCTCTACTTCTCTCTCTCTCTCTCTCTCTCTCTCTGTGGCAATCTTCTCTGTCTCTTCATGCTCAAGGGAGGCGCTCTTCTCAAACCACTCTTTGGCACGCTCCTTTTTTTCTCCCCAGCTTTATTCCGTCCTCCCTACGGAGTGAGCAGAGGTGGTAGGAGTAGTTGTTTTTGCAGAGAAAAGCACGAGGAAGTTTCTTGCGGAACCTGTCGCTGGCTGCTGATGATGCTGCTGCCGCTGCTGGTGCTGTACACTGAGCGTAGTACCACGGCAAACAATCTCTAGGGGGCGCTCTCCTCCTCTGCTGTTTTCCCTTGCAGGTAATAAAGCCACCCACCCTACCCTTCCGGCCTTCTGTTTCTCCCATCAAAATTGCCTCTTTTTTTTCTCCCTTCTTTCACTGTTCTTCACTGCTTCTTTTCTTTCTCCTGTCTGCTCCTCTGAGTCCTCTTCATCCCCCACTTCCGTATGAAGTCTTGTCGATCAGAAGAGAGAAGTTTCTATCCTTTGCCTTTCTTCGCCGCCGTCGTCGTCGTCCTCCCCCTCCCAATCCTTGGCTCCACCTCGTCGGAGTTCTTGACATATTCTGATATTTTTTTCTCTCTCTCCTTGTGTATTAATATCTATGTTCCTATGTATTCTTATGAATCCTCGCCCTTCCTCGTGTTGCATCGCGGATTCTTATTCCCCCACTTTACCTATTTTATTCCGATTATTTTTCGCCCTCCCACCCCCCGCGTTACTTTTCCTTTATCCCCCGTTTTTTCACTTTTTATTTTACTTTTATTCACCTTTCAAAGGAATTGTGTTCAACCTTTCTCCCCCCTTTCCCTTTGGCAGACACTCAGAGAGAGAGAGAGAGAGAGACCTCTCGGTTTCCCCCCCGTTTTATTCCATCTCTCCGACTCCATACGTGGGCTTCGTTTGTCTCCTCGTTCTCACTTCTCTCCTCCCCTCCTCCGGTTTTGTTTTATAGGTGGTGGCGGCGGCCATGAGACCAGCGGCAACCTAAGATAGATAGCATTATTGTTGGAAGAAGAAGAAGAAGCAGGAGGAGGAAGCGTTACAAGGAAGGGAAGCATGTTAGAGGGTGGCTTCATGGCACCGCCCAGGTTCTCAGAGTGCCGCAGGAAGATGACCAAGTTCTGCAAGGCCAGCATCAAGTCTTCCCGCGCCATGGCCGGCGGCCGGGGCTGCAGCGAGGCTGCGGCGACATCCATGCCCAGAGTCGTACGGATATCGGTCACCGACCCGGACGCCACCGACTCCTCCGGCGACGAGGAGGAACGTTTCTTCCCCTCCCACCGCCCCCGAGGCAAGCGCTACGTCGACGAGATCAGCATAGAGACCTGCTCCAGCAGGAGTCACGTCACTGCGGCCGGGGGCGCGGTCTCTTGGTCCTGCAGGGCCGGGAAGGCCGCGCCGAGGCGGCCCGGGAACGTCCCCGCGGCAAGGGCCGCCGCCCCCGCCGGTGGCAGGAAGTTCCGGGGGGTTCGACAGCGGCCGTGGGGGAAGTGGGCGGCAGAGATCCGCGACCCCTCGCGGGGGATGCGCATATGGCTGGGCACCTACGACACCGCCGAGGAGGCGGCCAAGGTTTATGATAATGCCGCCATCCAGCTGCGGGGGCCCGACGCCATGACCAACTTCACCACGGCGGCGGCTCCGCTGCCGGCGGGCAACCCGGCGGCCTCATCCGCCTCCGGAGGCTACGACTCGGGCGAGGAGTCCCACAACCTGTCCTCTCCGACGTCGGTGCTCAGATATTGCTCCAAGGAGGAGGCCCCCGAGGAGGCGCAGCTGCCCAAGCGCCACCATCGCTTACCCAAGCAGGAGGAGGAGGAGGAGGAGGAAACCGCGCCCCTGGAGATGAGTGGGGTGGAGAGGCGCGTGGAGGAAGAAGGTGGCGCCGGCAACTTCAGTGGAGGTATCTTCGAGGACGTGGGCTTCACAGAAGATTTCGGGGCGCTACTGCCCTTCGAGGAGCCGCCATTCTTCGAGGGCTACCCGTGCTTCGACGACCCAACACCCAAGGTTTTCGATCAGCCGGCGCAAGACGGGTTCTTTCTAGACGGCCTTAGCGACGTCTTCCTCGCAGACGAGAGCGTGGACATGGACATGTTCTCGGGTTCGAGGAAGGCCTCGCCATGGCAGCTCGACAACTTCTTCCAAGATATCGGCGACTTCAACGATCTGTTCAGCAGCGATGCCTTGCAGGTCGTCTGAATCAAACTGGGAGTTTGGGTTGGCTAGGTCAGAGGTGGAGGAGGCTGTACTGAAAAAGTTGTTCTCCTCTCTCCGCCTCTTGCGGCCGATTAATCGGCAAATTTTGTAGGAGCGTAGCAAGATGTGGCATTTTCTTTCTACTCGCCATAATTATTTTTTAAGTTTATTTTTCATATTTTTTTGTACTCCGGCCTCCAGTGCTTATTAATCTAGTCTCTTGTCTAAATTTTGCGAAATATGGGGTTTTAAACTAGCAAGACGCCGTTTTTTTTTCTTTTTTCCTTTTTTTTTGGGGGGGGGGGGGGAGAGAGAGAGGGAGGGGGAAAGGGAGAGGGGGTTCCACGCTGATCGATCATGATATGCGAAGTTGAAGCTCTCCGTACGTATACAGTGGAGAGACCACGTTTCAAGCAAAAAGTACACACTATCAAAAGCCTTGGCAGAAGGTCCTACGTATGTTGATCATGATGCGTGTTCTTGGTGCTCTCTCCATACGTAGAGGAGAGAGTTGGTTCCTACGTACTTCCAAGCAAAAGGTTGCGAATTTAGTAACATATATAATGTGCAGAAGCAGAACTCTATATATGTTGTGGAGTCCTTTTGCCGAGGCCCAGTTTTGCACACGGTTGAAACATATTAAAACACCCACTTTAGCAAACAAGAGCTCGCAGTCTTTTATTTTTGGTTTTTGTTTTGTTTTTTTTTTTTTGATTTTGGTCTAAAGGAAATAAAGGGCATGGGGACATCACGTGAGGACAGGACATCATTTCGTGTGAAAAATAGTAGGGAAAACACGTGCACAGGGGTTCTTCTGAGAGGGCTCTCAAAGTAGTGTTATATGCAACAGTCAAATTAAGAGGGAAGGAATGAATGAAGCGGAGGAGGGGGGGGGGGTGTAAGGGTTCCATATATAGACGAAGGGAATGTGCGATCTTTCGATGGATACACCTCTTTGGCAACTTGCACCGAAAGGGGGGCGCCCCCCCCCCCTCCCCCCCGGGATTTGATCGCTTGCCTTCCGAAGAAGATCCGCATCGGCGTTTAACCTAGAAGTAGCGGCGCACTTGCCTGTGTTTGATTTCGGGGGGAGGCATTTCCTGACCGTGACATTTTGAATTCCAAAATCTTCCCGTATGAGATATGGAAGCTTCGTGTCCCTACGGATAAAATGGTTGCTAAAGGGACACTAATTTGGGTGGACTGAGCTAGACGTTGCTAAGGGGGGGCTTTCATGGATTGTTATTGGGTTGGGTATTTGGGTCTAAATCGAGTAAATATTTAACTGTTTGACTGAATCTTTCTCGGCCCATCTCTAACGAAAGCACCGAGAAGTCAAAACGTAATGTAAGGTAATTAAAATCCTATACGTAGTCGTATCTTGACGACAAAGAAAAGGAAGAATGAGTCAAGATCAAATTGAGAAGTTTTCGCTTGATTCGAGCATAAAAGTAGGCAGGAAGGTTTGTTTAGAGTAACCCTCTCATAATAGTGAGTGAATTGGTTTAGAGTAACCCTCTATTTCAGGGTCAACCCCCTTAATTACGGAGCTAGACTACGTACGTACAAGAAGATCTCTCTCTCTCTCTCTCTCTCTCTGTACGTGAAGTCTTCAAAAGGGGTGGGTTGGATTTGTCTTGGGATTTTCTTATGTAATTCATGTTGAGATTTCTGCGCATTTATTTGTTCCTTTTAAAGATAGAATGACAAAAAAAAAATCCATCTTACAAATAAAACTTTGTAGACACACACACACACACACACACACACACACACACACACACACACACACACACATAAACGTACTTTCCCTGTTACCACGTACATTTCTAACCGTTGGATCATCTAAAAAAAATTCATCTAACAGAAGAAAACTTGAATCACAAATTGTGATCTTTGCGTTTGGGTGCCTTCCGCGCCCTAACTTTATGGAGCTTAAGTGCGTGATGCTGAGTAAGAGGGAGCGAGATTTAAGAAAACAAATTAAAAAAGTTATACGGCCGTCTGATCCGTACCGACCAACGAGGCCCCATGATCAGACGGGCCCGATGCAGCGCGGGCACGGCGGATTAGGGCTGCCACGCGCGGAGCTGATCCTCCAGCGCGCTGCGGCGGTTATCTCCGATTTTCTTGTCCTTCCGTAATAAAAGGTGGTGGCCGGGGCTCACGCTGTCTGTGATAATTTTTTCTTCTTTATCTAACTAACCAATGGATGAAAATCCAACGGTTTAGAATGCCATGGTAACACTAACAGATCTCTCTCTCTCTCTCTCTCTCTCTCTCTCTCTCTCTCTCTCTCTCTCTCTCTCTCTCTCTCTCTCTCTCTCTCTCTCTCTCTCTCGTTGTTTTCAAGTAGTATCATTCATAAGAGAAGAAGAATATTCATTCCATGTCATAACATGAGAATTAATTTGACAGAGGTGATATCTTAAATATATTTCTATCAATTAACTGTCATAATTTATTAACCAAGCTATGTTACAGCTGCGGCACTAAATTAAAGTTACAAGAATGGCATATATAGCACTTGGTTTGGGTGCTAAAGCTATACATTTAAATATATTAACCTACAAGATAAATTTGAACTCAATTTTGTTCCCATCTATGTTTCGACCTTCCTTTTACCATTTTAATTCATTTGGAGGATTTCCTCATTTTGCACGGTGAAAATTGCAGAGTAGATCTCTCCTAACTCTTCCCGATTTCAATCCCAATTGATCAGTAGCACGCTGCTGGATCCGAGCCTCGATCGAAAATTTAAGAAAACCATTGTCACAATATCTATATATATATATATATATATATATATATATATATATATATATATATATATATATATATATATACATACATACAGAAATTAGAATCATTTTTTTCTTTTCTTCCTGAACTCTACTCTCGTTGTGTTGCCTGGTTTCATTCATATCTCAATTACAGGACCATTGAATTTGATGTAAATTAAGCATCATAAAACACTATATATACTTGATATGTCATGAGATATAATATTTCGCAGTATTGTAAGACAAATCAAACAAATATTGTTGTCACTGCACGCCACCTACCACCCAGAGTGATCCATCTTGATTTGTGTTATCTTCCTTGTCTCCCACCCACAACATTATAGGATGTAGCCCGGCCGGGGACCCTGCAGCCATGGTCTAAATTCCACGTGTAGCTGTTTAATTTAATTTGGTTACGACCATCAATTCCTTTATAGCCATGTTCTAAAGCACTTGTCAGCTGAGGTCCAAAAGTGAAGAAGAGTGTCTACAAATGCTACTAGCACGGGGGTAATGTGGGACAAGGCCATTTCAGGTTGATACGAGGCCATGTCAATCATTTTTTTTTCTTAGACTACGTTTGGTAATGCAGTGGGGGAGAGATTCTAATCATTAAAATTCTTGACAATTTCATGGATGTTTTCAAACGAGACAACATAAGTCTTGGCTTACACGTTCGACGGATTCTCGGAGGTGAGAGAACGTATACATGAGAAATTTAAAAACTCAAAATTGGCGGAAGCTCCGAGGAGGGAGCTTCCCGGGCAGCAATGTAGATTATGGCACTACATTTTCAGAAATACCCTTGCCCTCACCCGCCCGTGGTGCCGTTGCACACTCCCTCCTCCCCTCAGACGAAGGCTCGCTTGCTAGTCATCATCGTCCACGCTCCACCCGCAAAGGACGCACCCCACCCTCGTCGGGTCCCCCCATCCACCCTCGCTGTTGTCCCTCCCCCCAACCCTCTACACCCGTCGGAGCTGCAGAAGCTCGTTTAGTCACCCAACCCAACTGCATGAAGAAGATAAATAATAACCCGAATTTGAATTGCTACAGTGTCACGATATTTGTTACCGTATTTACTGTAGCATCTCCAAAGTACTGTTCATTTAAATAAAACAATTGAATAAGGGGTAAAAAAGTGATTGAACTCCACACGCTCAAAAAACTCTCATGCCACTCAACGACGTCATCTCACCCAAATGATTTTAAAAATTTTTTAAAAATATTTGCCATGTTGTACATTGTACAGAAATGTGGATTTTGAAATTTTTTAGAGCAGACAACACGTTTCCAAACGTGGCCTTGGGGTACCATTTGTTTGAACTTTTTACTTGGAGATTATTTAAACACTTCATCTATAGTACACTTGACATATTGTCATTCATTTTTGAAACCAAAATATTATATTTGGTTCCCGCCTCTCCCACCTCTCAATTCCACACAATACATGTGGGGTTTAAGTACGATAATGGTAGTTTAATGGTGAGTTTAATACCGAGTTTAAGTACATAATGGGGGTTTAATGATGGAATTACATATAAAATAAGTTTTAAATGATGATATTTTTTAACTCCCCTCCTCATTTGTCTTTCTCTCTCTTATCAATAAAACCTGAATGGACGTGGGAACCTGAGACATTGGTGCATTTGGTTGGGGAGACACTGATAATTTTTTTTTTTGTTAACGAGGAACCTGGTGAACTAGAAAATCCCAAGTCACGCACCCCTCGAGGATTCCCCTAATAAATCTAACCAAACGTGCCCTTAAATCACATGGCCCAGTTGTCTATGAATGAGGTGAATATGGAGGATGAGAATGGGAGAATCGGAGTTCAAAAATGATGCTTTATAAATAGGTCTCCCAACATTTCTGGGAAGTATTGTACATGCACTACCCTAAATAACTTGAAAGAAAGACACGTAAGGCGGAGGATCCCGCTCCTCCTATGGAGGTGCAATATATGATGGGGGGGAGGGTGAGCCAATGTGACACGTCACGTCACAGGCTCCCATGTCAACCATACTTCCTTGAGTAATGCTTAGTGTAGACCCGAGGTTATTACACACCCCGAGTGTGCACAAGATTTAAATATATATATTTTTAAATTATGTGACGTGGGTCTAAATTAAGTCACCCTAACTTGTGGACAAGTCACACCTTCATCTGACGACTAAAAAAAAAGTACCTGGTGGGGACACGGTTGCCCTGTCCCTTTGGCTAGGAAATTACCCTGCCCTATGATCATGTGGTTCTGCCCCGACAACCTTTGTTACTGTATTAAGTGTCATAATGCAATTTATTCTTTTTATCCATGTAATTTTTCTTTATTGAGTCAGCTATCTAGGTTTACAATTGGGTCAACGAGTTCTTATGATCACCCCTCCCCCTGGACCGTGAGGTCATTTGCTAATTGTAAAGAGGGTGTTTTGGTCAATTGTACACCTTTGGCCATCTCTATATAAGGAAGCGAAGGGCACCCCATTTTTATTAGTGAAGAATTTTAAAAGTTTAAGAAAAATCCTCTTGTGTGCTCCCTCCCTTCTCTCTAGCTTCTTCATCCCTCTCAAGATCTCTTCTAACTCTCTAGCTCTCTCTCTACCCCGCCCCCCCGCCCCCTTCAACCTACACCCCTCCCCTCTCTCCTCCACCTCCTCGCCACCTAGGTCTTCATCCCACCCACCTCAGCCCCCTCCCACCTACGTGGCAGCCACCTAGCTAGGCGCCATTCCTAAATCCCTCTCCCCAATCACTCCCCCATCTTCCTATTTCCCTCCTCCCTCCACCCTACCTTCCTCCATACCAGATCTCCCTTCCCACCTTCCACTCCTCCTCTTTCCTTTTATGCTCCCACATTCAAAAACGTCCCCCTAAAACCCCTCTCTCTTCCCATCCCTCAAAGGAAACCTTCCTCGATTTCCCACCTTTCCCAGATCTGGCCTACTCCCCTCCCCTTCTTGGCCTAGTCGCAACCCTCCCCTCCTCTCCACTCCCAAAGCTTCCAACAACGCCCTCTCCCCCTCTCCTCCAGTTCTCCTCCCCTCCCTGATCCCCCCTCTGGCTTTGCCCTCCTCTCCCCTCGCTGCTGCTATGCCCCTTCCCCTCTTCCTTCTCAAGACAGGTCACCTTGAAGATGGAAGCAGACCAAACCTACAGTCTTCTGCCCACACTGTTGGCTTCTCTTCCCGCTCTACGACTATCCAGCCCCTCCAGCACTGCTTCTCGACACCCGTGGAGGGATGCCCACGTGTAGTTCCTTATGCCATGTTCAGATGGTCGCCCTATAGCCCATCTGGAGTGCTGTGTCACCATCCCCATCCAGTCTGCCCCAACAGGACTGTCGCCGACATGTGCTCCTCCAGTTGCGTGTCCTCCATGCCCTCCTGCCCTGGCTCTCCCTCGGCGCCATCCAAGCACTATGGTAGTACCCAGTAGGATAGTGCGATCGGTCACCCCCGCTGGTGAGCCTGCCCACGCCCGTCAATAATAGCCCATCCTCGAACACCAGTCTGCCTGCCAAGACCTGCACGTACCAGCACCGACGCCGCGCCCTCCCTCGGATTCCTGGTGTCCTCTCCTGTCCGGTCACTCTGCTTGGTTGCTAGGCCCTACAGGATGACCAGGAGAGACCGCCACTACTCGGGTCTGATCGCAGCTTCCCACAGCCTCGACCAAGACCCCAATACCACTCAACAGTCCCAGCTGGATTACATCTCTAGACTGCACACGACAATGGCCTTCGGGTCCTCTCCCCTCCCCTCGCCCCCCTCTTGCATGAGGGATGTTGTGTACACCCCGTGCATCTCCTTGCTCCCCCTCCCCGCGTGGAGTTTTACTATTGGTTGTACCATAGGTCACGATCGAAGTGACATCACCATGGCGTGCTCGGGTCGGGTGAGCACGCTCCCTGGCTTGTCCTCGTCTCCAAACGGCACAGGTCTTTCAGACTAGGCAAGGTCCGTGGCATGCCCCCGCTCCTTTCTGGTTTCCTCTCCCCGTATCCCATCTCGCTTGCACTAATAGTGACTAAGTCCCCGATCCCAAATCTCAACTGTGAGGGCTGTTGCTCCCTAGAGCGAGAGAGGGAACCCGATTGTGCCCTCGAGCATGGGACCTGCCCTGACTAAGCCAGGTGCGCACCCCATCCTAGTGTCGGCCTCTCACCAACCTCCTCGTAGACTCAAACCATGTCGTGTTGCCCGCGGGCCATAGCCCTGTAGATGCCTAATTTCGGGCATCCCCCGGACCTCCAGTTAGAGCATCATATAAGCAATGCTATTATTTTCCTGGATTGATTGATTTTCCATGCTTAAAGTCTAGCCCACTTGACCTGTTGAGCCTGAAACCAAAATGAACAGGTGTTGGACGCACTCTAAAATTTGATGGCAGTCTTTTCTTGTTCTCTTTTTTTTTAAATCACTTTTTTGTCAATGTTTTATCTTTTAGCATTTTATTGAGTGCGTGGGTGTGCCAATCACCGAAGTGACATTTATTTGGGCTTCAAAACTAGGAGGGTTTGAAGTCACGGGTGCGCTCCGTCTGACTAACCAAACGATGGTGGGTATCGGGTCGGGACTGGAGACCCGCCGTGCCATAAAAGTCACAGCGTTAATTACATCCCCTCAGAGAGGGAAAAACCTTTGATTAAAAGCCAAGATAAGGGGCCCTCAGACCTTAAATTGATATTAATTAAAGGAAGGAATGACAATTCCGAACTTCAATAAAATAGCCCCCCTTTGAGGGGTAAACAACCGGACAGAGCCAACCATTAATTGACCAAATTATATCTGGACAAAGGTCCCAAATTACGAATCACGTGTCTGCCAGAAATATGGCAAGTTTGATGTTTGAGATTAGATTCCAATGGAAATTCATTTAAACATAGCGGGCTATCGAGCCAGAGCGGGGCTCAAGCCATGAACATGATGGGATGATCCCGAGGTTCAAGTATGACCCGCAGAGGCCTTGTTAATATTACCATACATAGGGTCCAAGGAAGGTGAGAGCCTTAGCATTTCTTCTTTTGTTTTGTTATATGTTCATTTGTTGTTATTATTTAGTTCTCTTATTATTTATTTCCTTATTTATTTATTTATTATTTTTACCATTTTATTATTATTATTTATGCATTATCATATTTTTATCAATGGTTTATGCCATCGGTGCTTATTATTATTTATTATGTTTTTTTAATTTCAAATTTTATCTTTTTTCCTTTCTTTTCTTTTTATTACCGCTTCTGTCTTCTTCTTTTATTTCTTCAGACATGCCAAGGCTGACCCAAGTCAACGCCTCCGCCTCAACCTCCTGTTCTTCCACTGATTTTTGTTTATTAACTTTATTCGCATTATTTTAGCCTCTTTTATTTGACTTGTTTTGTTGATTTTTTTTAGGTCTCTTTCTTCAGTGGTAACAAATGACTGGCTAAGGGTGACACATGAGTTTTAACGGCGACAAATAGGCCCTTAAGGGTGAAAAATAGCTCGTAGCGGTGAAAAATAGGTTGCAGGGCTGAAGGGGAGACATATGAGTTTTAGCGGTGACAAATGGCTGGCTAAGGGTGACAAATAGGTTTTAGTGGTGACAAATAGGTCTTTAGCGGTGACAAATGGATGATGTAGCTGAAATCATGAAGGATGAAGGAGTAGAGTCGACTCCGCTTGGCCTTGGAGTCGACTCCATGGGAGCTTGACAAGGCAGTGCGGGAGCTTTTGATAGCGGTGGAAACTAGAACTTAAGGGCGACAAATAACTTTATAGTGGTAACAAATGGCTAGCTAAGGTTGACAAATAGTTTATAGTGGTGACGAAAGAAGAGAAGGGTCGACCCCTGCTGTAGCGGGCTCCAAATCACCCTTAATTCAACAAATGTAGAATGCATGAGTGAATATGAATGAATGACTCCCTTTTTTAGCTTCTTTTGTGCCTTGGTTATCACTATTATTTTTTTTGTGTGAGTCACCTTTTCTTTCATTGTTGCCATCAAGACATTCCTTGTTTAATTGGCTATCTTTTCCATTTCGGACCTGCCCTTGATCAGTCAGTTCACATCGTTGATACATCGTCATGTTCACAGCTTGTTTGATTGTATGTTAAGCATGCATATGCACTATCTTCAGCAGTTTTATTAATTCATCATATTTCTTGATTCTTTGTGTGTTTGATCATTAGTCTTAGCATTTTGGCCACTGGTTTATCCCATGTTTTATCATTAGTCCATATTTTGTTAAGTCCACAAATCTGATAAAATCTGGGCAGCACCTCCCCCGGACTAGAGCTTTGGGGGTGAACTAAGTGGAAGCTCATCCATAGGAAATCCTGAGATGGCCCCTAAAAGTAGAGTAAG
Source organism: Amorphophallus konjac (assembly GCA_022559845.1). Lineage (NCBI taxonomy): Eukaryota > Viridiplantae > Streptophyta > Magnoliopsida > Alismatales > Araceae > Amorphophallus > Amorphophallus konjac. Next base: position 61,187 of record JAHNEJ010003236.1, read on the forward strand.
CCAAGGCTGGCTACTCCAAATCCCACAGTTGGGTAGAGAGAATGCCTCAAGGACTAGCCTGCTAGAGGATCTCTACTAACCCAGGGATGATTTGATTTTCAGCCGCATCATGCATTTTGTGCAGTTGACTACTGCTGGCTCTAAGGCCATTAATGTCTAGCCCTCCGATGAGACACCCACCAGAGAATATGCTATAAAGAAGCAGATCCCCGGGGTGATATGAGGGTGGTTAAAGAGGAAGCTTTGATCGGTGTAAAACCATGATGTGCCCCTTCCCCATGGCAGGTCTATAATTCCAGCAAAAAAGCTTCGATGAAATCAGAAGGTAGGCATTGTTGCTCCCGCATATGGAGGCTTGAGATAGCGATGATCAACATCCAATGAGCATGTAGCCATACATTTTGATGTGAGATGACCTAGGGATGCAATGGGATTGACCGAATCCACCTTGGACCTAGGTTCGCAAGCACAAACACAAGGGAACAGACTCGATTTTGGCGGAGACGCTCACACGGTGCACACTCTATCCGATGGCAATCCCGGGATGATCTTGGGGTCCGGGGCGGGACCTCGCTGATCTAAGGGATGGCAAATGGCTCAGGCTGACCCCCGGAGGGGCTGGGATTCCCACGATTAGTGGGCGTCCAGCACGCCGAGGGCGAGGGTTTGTGATGGTTTCGCTCGACTCACACCGCAGTGGGGTTCATAAAGCAAGTAAGTGGGATCGAGCGGGCGCTCTCTCACAACCCGACTGTAGTAAGAGATGATACTAAAATAGCAAAGGAAATGACCAGGAGAGGGGAACCAAGTGCTTACCCAATCGGTTTGAAGAAATCGATTCCGATCGGAGACGAAGGGCGAGTGGGGATGCGTGGGAATGCAACCCGCACGCTGCGCCGATGAAGACTTGACCTGCGATATTAGTGTTACACCACTACGCCTCTCATAGAAGGGTTGAACAAGGGGTAGGGGATGATTAATTACAACCAAACACTACCTCCACGCAGGGAGGGGCCTTCGGCTGGCCAAGCGGGGGTGGGGAAAGAGCTGATAGCCGGTTCTGCCCGGACTGGACCTGCAGGACAGCAAGCCGGTGTCGGGGCCACCACGGACTTGTCAGAGCACTGCAGAATGCGGCGTTGGTGCCGAATTGTTCAGGGATGAGGTAGAAGATCACTGTAGGGATGGCCGGTTGTCCGGAGTTCGATCGGGGCCGCTGTGGGGGCCGTGTTCATGATCTGGTTCAGTTCTGTCCTGAGTGGGCCTGCAGGACCACACGCCAATGCCAGGGTCGCCATGGACTGCTCCGGAAGCTGCCGGACACGAGGTTGGTGCCAAATCGACCGGGGAGGACGTGGGAGCTTGCTGCGGGAGCCGCGGGTCTTTTGGGAATGGCTTGGGTTGCTGGTGATCCAAAAACTCAGACTGATCTACCTCTGTCTAGTCTGGCCCAGACTAGTAGTAGGCCAGAGATGGGGCTGCTATGGGCTTCTCCGAACTCAGTAAGAGGCGGGACTAGAGTCAAAACGATCGTATGCAAGTTGGATTCGTGTGGCTGATGACGGGGAGCCTAGACGAGGTCGGAGGTGACAGGAACCTTCAGAAGAGTGGAGGGGGTCCAACCTGGGCACATGGCGAGCAGATTGCGACCTTTGGGGGCGATGGCCGGAACGGGGTGCTTGGGAGAGTGGGGAAGTCTTCCTAGGGGGTGGTGTGGTTAATGGTGGGGTGGGGAAGTTGAGGGGTCACTTGATGATGTGGTGGGTGATGTGGCAAAAGGGGATTGGGCTGAGGTAGAGGAGAAGAGAGAGGGGAGGGGCGGTCTAGAGAGAGAGAGGTAGAGAGAGAAAGGGGGCGCCCCCTTTAGAAAGAGAGGGAAGAGAGAGAGTGAGGGGGGATTTCTCAAAGGGGATTTTCTTCTATTCAAATAGCATCAAAGTTCATTAGCTCCCAAATGGAGGGAGTGGGGTCCTATTTATAGGCACCTCACATTTTACAAGACCATAATACCCCTGACATCCAAACAAATGACCAAGAAGGTCCACCCCTGGGCCAGCCAATCTAATTGGACCCAATAGACTAATTAAGCTAATCTACTGACCCATTATCCTATCCAATTGACTCATTTAAAAGAAAATTACATAGGTAAGACTCAAATAAAGTGGAAAATACATATATGACTCAAAAAAATGAAAAGTAACAGGTCATGTCCCCATCATACCCTCGGGGTGGGAAAAACTCGACCCCGTCGAGTATGGGACCGCCGGGGTGGTGATCTGGCATATCCGGCTCCAGTGCTGTAAGTCATCCTAGCTCAACCACGCGTCTTCGGTCAGAGGACGACTCTTCCATCTCGTAAGGTAGCGCGGGTGAGCCCTGTTGGGTTCGGTGCAAGTATTCAGAGGGGGGGTGAATGAATATGTCCTTTAAAAATTTGCCCAATTAAAATCTTATGCTCACTAAAAATGCTAGTTCGCAAACTAAATAAACTTGAAAGCTAATGGGCAGTTGCCGAACTAAACAAACACACAGTGAGATCACTAGAGTGCTAACAAAATATAGCTCAACTAGAATTTCTCTCTCTTGACAAATTAAAACACTCTAAGAAAACTAATTAACTCTTCTGCTCAACCAGAAGCCAAACACATGGAGCGCCCCTATGCATTCATCTAGCGGAAGCACAATAGACCAAAATCAAACCACAATGCACAAGGGATTTTTAGGTGGTTCGGTCCAGCTGATCTACATCCACCCCACACTCAAACCAGAGTGTGGATTCCGCTGACTCACAGCTTGAACAGCTGGGCATCACAGCTTGCCATACAACAGCTGGGAAACACAGCTTGCCGTCCGAGGAATCCTCCTCGCCCGCTGAGCAACACAGCTTGCTGTCCAGTGGAATCTACCACTGCAAACCGCTGGGGATTACAGCTTACCCGTCCAGAGGCAGCACCTCTGCAAACCGCTGGGCAATACAGCTTGGCCGTCCAGTGGAATCCTCCATTGCCCGCTGAGCAACATAGCTTGCTGTCCAGAGGAGTCCTCCTCTGCAACGCTGGCTAACAGCTTGAAGGAAAATATATAAAGGAAACAAAAGACAAGATGAACAGCAATCGGAAAGCTGTAAACATAAAGCACAATATGGCTCTCAAAGAGCTGACTGGCCTGGATTTGATCCACGGTCTAGTGAAGACTGATCTTCAGACAACCTCTCTCACACTCTTCTTCTTACGATCTCACTCTCTCTTTCTCTTTTACTTCTTTCTTCTCTGCTCTCTGTCTCTCTTTCTTTTCTTCACTCTTTTCTTCTTCTCTTCTGCTGGATCGAAGGGCTCTCTGCTTCTGCTCTTCTGGTTCAACTCACAGGCTTCGATCAGCCTTCATCTGAAGACGAAGACTCATATATATAGCAGCAGCAGGTGGATAAGGGCGCGTGGCTTCCACATTTCCCGCCCAAGGAGTTTCACCAGAACCGAGACATTTCGACCACCTGGCAGCATCCTTGTTGGGCTGCATCCACGTGTCCTCATCTGGGCACCTCGCCCTTCCTTGGATCACGTGCCTTCATAAAGCTTCTCGAACAGTCCCTGTCAGACAGAGTATCGGATTATCAGTTTAAGCATAAACCCTGTACAGTCTCTGAAGAATGCAATGCATTGTATAGACTTCGTTGTATAGACTTGTGAAGGCGAAGCTAAAGCAGTGTATGTACTTCACAATGTATAGACTTCAGAACAGATGCATGCAATACACTTAACAATGTATGGACTTGGCCTATGCAGACTCGTCTGATGTATAGACTTTGCGAATGTCTAGACTTGCAGATGTGAACGACACAGTGTATAGACTTCAGAACATATGCACGATGCAGACTCGTCCAATGTATATACTTAGCTGAACAAGACACACAATGTATAGACTTGCAGCCATGAACAAATTCAATGCACTCTGATGTGTAGACTTCATCTTAAAGCCAATGTATAGACTTGATGAGCGTTTAGCAATGTATGGACTTTGCATAAGACGCTGCATTGTAGACGGCAAAAGAGTGTCGTCCACCATCGGGGGAAAGAAACAATGATGCAAAGTAATGATGAAAAGGTGATTGTCAGAGAGGTGGAGACGGCAAGGGACGTCCACCCTCGTCTGTCCTAAGAGATGGAAATGACGAGATCAGCTCAAGAAGAGAAAGAACATAAAGGAGAGAAAGGAAAGAAGGATGCAAAACGGACTCCGGTACGTGGCGGAGATAGGGGTCGGAAGACCCTCTCGCGTAAACTGACCCCTTTCCGGTAAGCGTGACTTACTGTTCCACGAGCAGTTTTTCATATACCGGAGAATCCGAGACTCTAAGTAACAGAAATGGGGAGGCACGAAGACTCAGAAATCGCAATGGAATATCATTCTCCAGGCAATTACAAGGACAATACGAACCAAGACGCACCACCACAGGACATTGGTCTTTGTGGGGTTCTAACAGCAATATAATATTATCAGCAATAATGAATGTATATGTATATATTAAGACCACCGCAAGACATTGGCCTTACGGGATTTTTATTGCAGCATAAATAATAAATATTATATGTACATACATAAGACCACCGCGAGGTATTACTCTCCGCGGA
>JAHNEJ010002736.1:0-77515 GCA_022559845.1 Amorphophallus konjac
TAACAGATGCCGATAAAATAAAAGGACAGACGCAGCAAGCATCAGCTTAAATAAGGAAGCATAGTCCCTCAGTTGATAGCTCAACAACATCAGCTTCAGTGCCAAGAATCAAGAAAACCTTGGCACACAGGATGCCAACGACAACACTGGACCACAAGCACAATCAAGTCAGTCCACTCAGACATTACAGCTGATTCGAGTCGCATGCCAACTCTATCATCCATGAGAGAAGATACAGCAAGGCTAACCGACACAGACCTCGGTCCACATAGTGCCAAGATAGATTCACAGGGAAACAACGACAACACGACAACAACAACAACAACAACAACAACACTTGCAGAATCCCGGCTCCGTGCTCAACACAAAACCATGGAATAAAACTGCAAGCTGGGTCACATCAAGGCACAATAACACCTGAACACATGACTACGATGGACTAGTCATGCAGCAGCAGCTCACCAAAAAAGACCCACAACAACAAGAACAACAACCTTTGGAAACCATCAAGGACCACGATCACATCCCAAGAACACAACACCCAAGAAAAGACATAGAGAAGCGAAGGTACCCGACCAACAATTAAGCTGACAGATTCCCCAACACTCACCAACGCCGATGCCAACATCAGAATACCTCCAGCAACAGAACGACAACAACAATGTCAGGCACATGAAGCCAAGACAAGTCACAATTGAGAAAAGCAATTCTCTCGACCGGTCAGAATCTACAGCCAACGATCCTCAACCTGTGGGCTATCAGCCCACACGCTTCGCTGCACACTCATACAACGCACATAGGCATCATAAAATACCTCGACATCTGCATCTCAGCACACACTCAGCGCCATCGTAATTCATGAAAATCACAATATAACACGCCACAGTACTGATCCTGCTAACAACCGATCACAAGTCACCTAAGTGCAAACGAAGGAGAGTACCAGCTTCAGCACAAAGAAAAAAGTCTAATCTCGGCTTACCCTTGCATCCTGAAAGAATTATCGAGCCTTCACACACATCGGCCACCAAACATGGCACGACGAACACGGTGCACAATGGCTCTTAACACAAAACTGCGTCCAAAGCCAAGCAACCGTAGAACAGAGAGGCAGATCAGGCTCAACATTAACACAGTCCACACTTAAGTAGACACAGGACAAAGGTCTCACTAAGACAACACTTCTAAGGCCTACCTCGAAAAGACTCCACCAATGGGATGAAAGCATCAAGCTCGACTAATAGCAGCTCACCAGAAGGAAAAATCCTAGGCTCGCCCGAGCATCTTCTTAAACAAGGAATCTAATCGACCACTTCAACAGAAGCGAAACACCTCAGGAGCTGAACAGACTCAAGCTGGGATGACCAAAACAACATAAGAATGTACATGGCCATCACACCGACCAGAAAAGTCACCAGCCACCTAAACAAGCCACGAAAAAATCTCAAACAGTGTACTGTAGATTCGCACTTGCCGGTGAACTCTACCAAGTATAGCATGATCGAGACAAACACCAGCACGAAAAAGAGCGTCCCGTCATATCCTGACGAGAGCAAAACCATCTTACACAGTGCTGACACAGCACGCACAAGACCACACACAGAACCAAACCGATAAAGAATCACAAACCTACGCCAGCAGATTAACACAGCCTACAGCTGGCAGACTTACTGGACTTCAGGACTCTAGACACTGTATATCTTGGATTCCCATGTACTTCACACAAAAAATGCTCTGATACCACCTGTGACACCCCGGAGTCCGGATACCGGATATACCCGATAGGATTACCGAGTAGACCCGATACCACTTGGAACCCGTGAAGCCTCCCAAGAGCTGTAAAGCTCCGAAGGGATAAAAGGATTGTTGTGTAGTACATTGAAGCCCTAGATATAACAATAAGTAATTAAATTTCATTAATCAGGTTTGCTAAAGTAGCAAAATAAAATTACTTTTTAATTAACAGTTTTAAATTAACAACAGAGTCTAGTCCAAAGGAAAGATAAGTACAGTCTAATAGGAAGAAAAACGTACACTAAGGTCGGGGGAAGTCAGACGCAGGTACCGCTGGCAACTAGAATAGACACGCCACGCCAGGAACCGCAAGGAAGTAGAGACGACCACACCTGAAAAGTAGGGGTGAGCCTCATGTCACTAGCTCAGTAGAGGTCACGCGAATCCCTACTGGAAACAACGCAGTAACACGCTACAACAAAACAGCAGTAGTAGTAAAGCAGGAAAGAAAGCAGGAACAACAGTGCTAAACTACTACAGGAAAGCTGTAAAAGAGGAGTAGGAACTTACTAAGGAAAAGGGGAAGAGGCCGTACTAGATAAAACACGACTGCCAAAGGAAGAATGGCTCCCTAAACTACTCTGAAGAGCAATAGAAAGGCGAACCCTGATCTCACAAGGTCAGGAGTTACCGATCCATCGAGACGCCACCAGGCCTAAGCTAAGACTCACGAAAAAAGGCAAAAGGCCTAGAAGAGACCTAGACAGATACGGAACACTAAAGCATACATGACTAGATTGTCGTGCACGCTACACAAAGCTGACCTCAGGTAAAGTCAAGAACAGACTAACCCGAAAAAGGTCACGACATGAAGAATGAGAAACACGGGAGTCATGTGTCACATGACGGAAGCACCTCCTCACTAGAAGAACTGCCATATGTGTCCACTGACATCTTACACTGCGCCATGAGTATCTCCTTACGGACGCCGAGAACGACAAAAATTGAGATACTTACTAAACTGAACCAGGAACTAAAGTAACGAGTGACTAGTCAGGGTCATGCCCGTCGGCATTCGTCCAAATGCCCCTGACACGTGTGTGCACACAAGCTCAATGCCTTGAGCCAGGCCTCTAGCTAGTTTTCTCCACCAGCAGGACGCTACTACAAGGCAAGGGAGCCCACGGAAACTAGCCTACAGACCGTATCTCGGGAACTACCCCGCCACCACTCTCAGGTGGGCCAACACTCGAGGTCGTCAGGCTACGACTAGTGGAGGCTCACTAGACACAAAGACTCTGAAACACGAGTGCTAGAGTATAGACAGGCTAAGCACGCACTGTCACCCATACTGCGAAGCACAAAGGTAGTACACCAACTACCAACAGACTCAGGACAGGGCAACTAGACCTACCAACGCAACGATCCTTGAGTCCCATCACTCAGAGTCAAGATCGTCGCACAACGGCGGTTACAAGCCACCAATCAGCCTAATCCTAGGCGAGAAAATGACACTGGATCATCAGATCCATACAACCATATAAAATGACTCGCAAGACCCGAGGGAGCATCAAGACCCTCAAAGCACCTGGACACACAAACCGAGGTAGGACAATACCTCAAGGTGTCCAGAACAACTGTCTCAAGCTATCCAGAATAGTCAAGACACACACAAGGTTACTTGTCAACCACTGGGTCTCACTGGGTTGGCCAGAACCTAATAATGACTCAGAATACTCAGAAGTAGTACAAAACACTACTCGAGCTAAGGACACTCTTGGCTACCTTATAATATGGTCATAGCCCTCATAGGATATCAAAAGACATCCACAGGACAATGGGCAAACCATAAGGTCAAGCCAAGACGATTGGAAACCAAAACTTCAGAAACACAGCCCGCCTAATGCTTGGTCGCTCAGCAACATAGGCGTCAAGGGCCGCTTACCAGCCGTGGAGAACACAGACACTAGGCGGTCACAAGGAGGACCACAAATGACTGGAGTGGTCATTTGATAGGCCGCTAAGCCCAGTCAACTCACAACCGACCTACTAGTCAAACCACCCAAATGGTCTACAAAGGGATCGTTCACAAACTTACGCGGTCTAAACATGCAACTTGTAGGGGACCAACGCTAACCGACCTAAAACCCTTGACCATATTCAAACACCCATTCGCAGTCTACGAATGGGCCGCAAAGTAGTCTAGATGATCTAAGAGAAGGCCGCTAGATCAAATCGACTTAAAACAATAACTCGGTCAAAACGGCCAATAACGGTCTAGCAATGGACCGCTAAAGACAAGAAATGGTCTAGAGAAGGACCGCTTCACCAACTGCCATAAAACTGTTGACTATGGTCAACCACACTAAGCGGTCTAGCAAAGGACTGCTTACACACGCTACACGGTCTATCGTGAGACCGCTTCGCTGACTCGAACGACTAAGGAACCTGAATGGTCACCCAAGGGCCGTTCAAAGGATAGAAATGGTCCTCTAATGGACCGCGAACCACAGAAGATGGTCTATCGCGTGACCACGAAGACTCCAACTGACATACATAAAATGGTCACACATTGGACCCCGTAATAACCTAAACGGTCACTGTAACGACCGTTTAAGGTGTTATGGCGGGAAAACCATGGGATCGACCGGATCTCGGCCTTTCCACGCCCCGTTCGCTCTGAAACAAAGGGGATACAACCACAATGACGATACCGACCTTCCACACTCAGAAGGGGTCAAATCGACGCACAAACGACTAGAAACGGGCAATTCTACCGAATTGACCCAAATGGAATTACATGGGTTCCCGGGCTCCTACCAATCCCAAATGACCACAGTCACGACGAAATCAGTGGGAATGGAATGCTGACATTCCAAGGGTTCGAATGATACCAACTGATCCGAAAATCGTCGCCATTTTCTGACAAACCCGACGAACACCCCAAAGGCATGATTTTACCCAAACGAGACAAAACCCACTCATTCTCGCACCGTTCGGTGTGAAACCGTGAGGGAACGTAGCAGAGAAGTAGAGCTTCCATCTCCATACCTCCACCGACGATCCCGCGCGCCGAAGCGACTAAACCACGCCAAAAATTGCCAAACCAATGAACCACGCCGGATTTGAATCCACCGAGGGATCGCACCTCGCCACGCTGAATCTGCCACTCCATCATGCTCCGGGTTCACTCCATCGCGTTCCCGCCTCAGCCAACTCGCCACGGTCGCGCGCCCCGCGTCGAGAGGACCAGAGAGGAGAGAGAATGAGAGAGAGAAAGTGAAGGTGAGAAAGGAGGGAGGAGCGAGGGTGAAAGAAGAATAGATAGAAAAGAAATTAAGATTTTCTTAATTTCTGAAATTCTGATTTTTAGCCCGAAAATCCACTAATTTAGAAAAATATGGAAAAATAGCCGAAACGATCCTCTCAAAGAGTACATCGCAGCTATAGCGTCCTCGAGTCGATGAACTGAAAAATAAACTCACCACTGGGTTCCGTAACTTGTACGGGAGAAAAACCACATGGATCGTAAAACTCAACTCAGGACCCACAAAAGTGATCCGAAAGCACTCCGATAAGGATCCAAAAGATCCGATAAGAATCCAGGGTATTACAACGAGTAACCGCTTGTACCCTCTCCCCCTATCAATATACTTCTTTTTCTGTAACTTTTCTTTGCATGATGGATGCTTGATCTTTGTGTGATGTGATTGGTGTCAAATGAAGGATAACATCCATCGCAGGTACTAGGTAGGGGTTACCTTTACGAAGCGGAGTTCTTCCCCTATAAGTAGCTGGGTTTGTTGATGGTTTCTAATATTAATAGGGCCTATCTTCATGCTCATAGTTCATCGCTAGGATCCATTTGTCACCCTTCATGCGTATTTGTCCCCCTGTTGATCTATTTGTCACCACTAATAGGTATTTTTCACTCTTAGCATGCAGGAGCCATTGCCTTTTCTCCTGGGAACGTCGTCTTTTCCATTTTTCACCGTTAAGAGCCTTTTGTCACCCTCATGTGCATTTGTCACCCCTGTTAACCTATTTGTCACCACTAATGTGTATTTGTTACCTCTGTCAACTTATTTGTCACCAATAATATACATTCATCACCCTCATCATATATTTTACTATACTACTCTCACATACGGAAGGTTAACCCAAAAGAGAAAATAAATATAATAATAATTATAATCCAAAAAAAAAATATAATCAATAAATACATGACTTTATGAAAAACCATGAAAATGATATTCAATTAATTAATAATGATAAAAGTCTAATAGAAGGTGACTGCTGCTGAACAAAGTCTTCAGAACGCAAGGTTGTGGGACATGTTGGTAGGTCGTGGGTTATTAAAGGATTCCAAATATGTGACAACTGCTGAACAAACAGGGCCTAATAGTATATGTGCTACGAATTATTATCTATTTCGTGAACTTGCTCAATTTCTTACCTTGTTATAATGTAGTGTGTCTGTTGTATTTGGACTACGTTGTATCCACCTACTCTATTGTATTTCCTTCATTCGTGACTTTTGTCATGTTTACATAATCACCTTGTGGTATTGTCCATTTCGCAGGGGCATACCCTCACATCCTTGGTTTTCATGCTCTCTTTAGAGAGTTGGATGGCAACATCGCAACCTTTGGTTTTCAATTTTTATGATTTTTTTTATTTTTAGATTTGCTTTTTTTATAATATACTATTAAATTTATTAATTATCACTGTTAGACAGAAAAGAACATGTTTTGAAGTTTTGGAGCCAGTCAGTCAGATAAGCCAAAATCAAACGCGACGGCTAACACCGCATAGTGATGACAAATAGTCATCAGTGGTGACAAATAGGCTTCAAGGCGGACAAATGTCTCTCAAGGGTGATAAATGGATAACAGAAGTCACAATATGTTATGAAGCGAAACAAACGTGACGCCTAGCGTAGGATAAGGGTGATAAATTTCTCGTTAGAGTGACAAATAGCCCATTAGAAGTGACAAATAACTATGTAACGGTGACAAATAGCTCATGGCAGTGAAACTTGAAGAAACTCAAGTTTGTTTGCAGGGTTTAACGTGTATGGGCTTCCTAATAACTCTACCAACACGGATTTGAAGCTTTCCTAGTCATCAAATGACACTGATTAAACTCATCTAAGATCAAGGAACGAGATTATCTCCAGTTCTACTAATTTATGGTGCCTGATAAGCATCTGAACAGATAAACTGCTATGTTTACAGATGAAAGAATTTTTTATCAGGATTCTGTCAGAGTCCTTTGTCATAACAACCTCTGTCGGTCTCCATACCCTGCGAAGAGGGAGTGCTTACATAACGAAGAGAAAATCACAGACAAAAAAATGAGAAGAAAGGGCGTGCAACCAGAAAAACTAGGGTGACTTTCGTGTGTCTACGAGAAGAAGGTGACTTAAGCAACATCAAAGGGAATTCAAGTGGATAAAATATTTTAATTTTCTAATTCCCATTGGTCCACTTGCCAATAACCATAAAATAATTACAAAACTAATGAAAAACCATAAAGGTGCTAATTAATAAATATAACAATATAATAATGTTTATTAATAATAGGAAGGGTGAAAAACTATTTAATCATTTTTCAACAAACAAAAGATCAATCGGAAATATATCAAAATATTTCGACGGATAAAGGTTTGTTGGAGATACGTCGGCAAGTTTTCAACGAATGTTCGACCTTAAATTTATCTGTCGTAAACTATTCATATATTTTAACATGCATTTATATTTTTTGATGAAACATATTTTTGTCAGACATACGTTCGAAATATTAGACATAGTTTCGACGTTAATTTTTTTTGTCTAAAGTTTCGGACGTATTTCTGACAAAACATTATGTCGAAAAATAGTCGGTAATTACCGACGAATTTATGACATAATATATTTCCGTTAGAAAGATAAAAAATTTCGACGTATTCCGACGAAAACTTTTTAGTCAAAAAATACCGTCGGTATTTCCCATTTTTCTTGTAGTGCGTCTAAGTCGGAGAAACCTGAATTCCTTGTGTCGGTGCCATCCCAGCATCGATGAACCACCTTTAACTCGGCACCTAAGGCCTTTCCGGGGTCTCAGCCGAGCGATCCGACCTAGACCTTTCGTCTGAGTTGGAGAAACCGAAAATTTCTTGCGTCGGTGCAATCCCAGCATCGATGAACCACCTTTAACTCCATACCTAAGGCCTTTCGGGGGTCTCAGCCGAGCGATCCGACCTAGACCTTTCATCAAAGTCGAAGGCTCTTGCACTGATGCAATCCCAGCATCGATGAACCACTTTGGACTTGGCGCCTAAGGCCTTTTCGAGGGTCTTAGCCTAAGAACACGGCCTAGACCTTCCGTCTAGGCTAGACCAACTCAACCTCCTTTGCGTCGTTACAGACCCAATATCGATGAATATCATCTTGATTGGCGCCTGACTCCCGGTCAGGACCAATCGATGTAGTTTGCGGCCGAGAACGCTCTCACGAAGCCAAAGACTCTTGTAGGGAAAGAAACTGCTCTTGCAGATCTTGCTCCCTCGTCTCTTGCTCGCGACACCTGCAAGTGGGGGGCATTTATTGGCATCAAAAAAATTATGGTGCCATGGCAGTCGTCGCCAATTCTTAGAATGACGCCATAAGAGTTGTCGCCAATTCTTTCAGGTCGACTCACCCCCGAACAGGTCGACTCGTGAAATGAATGCCCCTTCACATGGGCGCCATTTCTTTAATGAGCGCCCTCTCACAGTGGCGCTAATTCTTAACACTGCTTGACGCTGAAATACATAAGTTGAAGCATTAGTGCCCGCCCATTGGGGCACCAATTCAAGAAACCGCGGTCAACCCTGTCATCACCAATTTACGTGTTTTCACTGTACATCTTCCTCCTCACGCATTGATTGACCGTAGGGGGAGGCTCGCCTCACGCAAGAAGGGTGCCGTCGATCATCTAGGACAGGCGCCGGGGGACTCCCTCCCCTTCTCCGCCTTTCTCCCACACCTCCTCCAGACGTGGCATCCTCCGGGGTTGCCAGCGAGACGATGAGAGAGCAGTGGCAACATGGGCTGGGTAGCAGGCATCAAAAAAAAACAAAAGAAGAGAAAAAAAGGGCGAAAGCCAGGAGGCTTCTCCCTTCGAAGATAGAGGCCCGGAGCCCCTATAAAACCCTAGCAGTGTCTACATAAGAGGGGTTGGCGAGTAAAAGAAAAAGGTTGAGCTCCTGGACACCTGCAAGTCTGAAGCCCCCCGAAGCCCTACGTTCCTGTGAGAAGAAGAGAGAAAGAAAGGAGAGAGAAGAGAGGTGAGGTAGATAGAGCTCCCCCCTTGCTCCTTTGTTTTCTTTTCTGATGTATTCCCCTTCTTCTCCTCTTGTTTTCTCTTGATTCATGGAACCTCCCGATGTGTATTTGCTCCCCCTGCGGTGAAATGAAAGTGCTCCTCCGGGAGATTATTTTTATGGCTTATTCCCTCCTCCCTTCTTCTCTTTGCATGAGTTCCGCAGATTCCCCGACGTGCACATGTGCATACTCATGCATGCTTATAGCTATCTATATGTGATATGTCTACCTGGTCGCCGCTTTTATTGGGTTTCCGCATCTTTATCTACGCATATATATATATATATATAAATATATATATATATTATAATATATATATATGTGTATGTATGCCTCGTACATATGCGTATACATATATAATCTATTTGCTAGAGCTCATGCATGCTTCTCCTCCCCAATAGATAGGATGATTTCTTCCCTCCTATAGTGGAGATGATGAACCCCCTCTTTTTTTATTTCTTCAAGCCACCCATGTGGAGATTTGGTTAATGACACGATGGTCACTGGCCCGGAGCTTACTCCGACCCATGAGTGTGGCCCCGGGTTGCCAACCATTGGAAGCCCAATATAAACTTTCTTTACTTCGCCATGAGCGTGATTTCTTTCTCAAACCCCACTTAGGAGTTTGGATCTATTCTATGGCCATGATTCCAAAGGGGTGAGGAATACGGGTTTTAATCCCATAAAACAACCGATCGTCTTTCCGATTTTAGGTTCTTAATCACTCATGGACCACCGGGGGCTTGTTACTTCTTAACGTGGACCCCGGGTGGCTCCCCTTTGGAGAGTGAACATCGAAAGGCCGTATACGGCAATAGCTCAAAGTCCACGTCTCGGCGACGAGGTCGTGGCAACCCATGGGTCGGCGGGTTCCTTTGTAGGCTAGCCCTCGGGATCTTTGCACCCAAAATGGGTGACGGGATGCTGCCGCTTCCATACGCATCCCGGGATGTTGCCGCTTCCGTGTGCATCCCTATTTATTTTGGGGCCACATCAGAGTCTCTCCGCAGGTGTGTCCCTTATTTCCTCCCTACGCTCCGGGTCTAGGGGAGCTGCTGTCGAAATTTTGCCAGAATTAAGAACTTAAGAACGATGGCGATTGGACCAAATTAAAAGATGTTTACTCAAATCAACTCATAATTGGCATGGAATAATAAAAGATTGAACTCAAAACAATGCCATGTGCACTTTAATGAACCAAGAAGGTATGATAACCCATGTTAAAAAAATCAAGAAAACCCTAAGCATGGGCCACTGCTTGCTCCTCTGTGAGGGGTAGGTCGACCTGCCTTAAGGGTGAGTTGACTCACCCTTCACAGGCAGAACAGACACGGTTCTGTGAAGATTAAAAAAGTGCGCCCGTACTAGGTGTCGCTAATTCAATTAATGAGCCTCCGTCTACACAGCCACTAATTAATTAACGACTATCCAACTGACGCTAATCCCCCTGATCAAAAAATGAAGAATTTTGATAATTAAGGAATCTACGCCCAGACCTAGGGTGCTAATTTAACTAAACGCCTCTTTACACAGGCACAAACTCCTTAAGCCAATAAGAAAGAAGAAGAATAATATGTGCCTTACCTCATGTCACTGATTTGATTAAAAGCCTACTTCGTCAGGCGCCAATTCTTTAAACAATTTAAAAGAAAGAAAGAAAGAAATTCAGGAATCTATGCCCAGGCCAAGGTCGCTAATTGTTTGAAACGCCTATTTACACAGGTGCCAATTCCTGAAACCCGAAAAAATGACAGAAAAAGATACAAAAATAAAAGGCAGTCATAAGGCAGTGATCTAACGAAGAAAAAGGAAGAAATAGAAAGGAAAGAAAATGGAATAACGCAACAATAAAAGAAAGGATACGAAAATAATACAATAAAAGAAATAAGCTTAAAACTAATGGCGACTTGTCCGGGAACTCTTCCCCTTTGACCCCGCACGTGGGGGAATATCGAAGTTGCCCTCACAAGATAAGTGTGGCCATCCACTCGTGGTCATGGCCTAACTTGGCACCGAGCCAATATCCTATGACGTTTTCAACCGTTTAATCGGGATCTAACCGTAATTCCTCATTTCTTGAGATATCGAATTTGCCATACTCCGGCATACATTTGTCTCGGTATTATACGTATGCTTGGGACATCTTAAACCAGACTCCCGTCTGAACATGAAATGGTCCGTTTGCGACTGATTTGATTTAGAATACTGTCTTACCCTGATGCAGGGGATTTCAATCATTTCAACCCAACTTGCATTCTTTAATGAAAACTGACCGTTAGGCCATTTGGCCCCTTTTCTTGGTGATTAATAAGAGGTTTTACCCTATCCGAGGGATGTAATTAACGCCGTGACCTTTATGGCACGGCGGGTCTTCAGTCCTGACCCGATACCATAATCATGTGGTCAGTCAAACAGAGCTGTCATGCCCCGAGCTTTTATTACAGCGGAAGACGATCTCGGAAACATGAACAGTCGGCATGGTAAGTCTCTTGCAAGCAAGAATAATCAGAGCGCAAATAACAATCACACAAAAATACAATTGCACAATAATGATGCGGGACGGCCACGCGACTCGACTCCAATTGGATATGCGACCCTTAGACTCTAAGCAAGCTCGCGATTGCCCCTAACGAGGAAGCGTACGGATGTGCACGGTTGAGAAACCGACAGTTGTAGACACGCCATTCCTGACGTCTCCTGAGAAAGTCTCATATTACTATACGACGCCCCGCGACGGCTTACGCATTTCGAATCTCTTAAGTGCTTCCTTTTCTTGGGTCTTCTTCTGCCTTTTTCGGCATCCGGAATCGTCTCGTCACGGCATTCAGACAGCATCAACACCAGTCGGACGCATCAGAGGTTCCGAAACCAGGAAGGGTGTTTGCCGGGCGGCCGCCAACGCCTGAACTAAGGACCCGGGTGGGTCTTTATGGGGGCGTCCAGGCCCCTAGACGCCCCATTCTTTTAATTTAATTATTTTTTTAAAGCACAAAACCAAATAAAAAATAATATATTAATGGAGGCGTCCAGGCCCCTGGATGCCTCCATAAAAACAAACAAAAAAAAAATTAAAATGCCAGTTGGCATAAAAAACAAAACAAAAAATAAAAAAAATATATTTCTTGGAGGCGTCCAGGCCTCTGGACGCCTCCATCAACTCCTCACGGGCGCCGCCCACCGAACGACGGTTTGTCGTGTGTGAAAGAATCCAAATTGTGGAGACGTCCAGCTACCTGGACGCGCCCATTTCTGAATCACGGGTCGCCGCTCCAAAACCACGCGTGTGCCAAACCGCGTGCGTCTTTCGGTGGAGTCGGTGGACGTTGTGGAGGCGTCCGGGACCCTGGACGCCTCCATTAAAATATTCAGAAAAAAAGAATAAAAATAGAATAAAATATTAGTTCGGCCCTGATGGAGGTGTCCAGGGTCCTGGACGCCTCCACCTCCGGAGCCCTATAAATAGAGGACCACCCCTCAGTTCTGAGGAGCTTCTAAGAGATCCGATAGGCTGCCGGAGCCCAGAGGCTACCGGAGTCATTTCTAACCCGTGGGGTCTTTTGTAGGTGGAGGTTCTGCCGGCTTCTCGGGTGTCCACGGCTCGCGAGAGGAAGGTCGTCTTCAGTCCACCGCGCTTCCACGTCGTCCCTACGCTGCCGGAGCTCCGCCGGATCTCACCCTCGGCTCCTCCAATAAGCCTTTTCTTCCCCTTTTTCTCCATAGTTCTTTACATTCATCATACTGCATCCTCTATCTCCCTACATAAGGGCGCCGTCTCTTGCATACTTCTTGCATTCATCATCGCATTTTCCTCCTACTCGAGTCCGAGAGGGGTTTAAAACCACACCAACCAGGTGTGTGTCAGGTCACGATCTCGTTACTTTTATTGCAAGGAATTGTTACTACACTGCCATTTTCTAATTCCGTTCGTTTATTGTCTACTGTTTTGCAAGGGTAACCAAGGAAAGCCCCTCTCCGTCGGCCGACCGAAGGTGAGGAAGAAGCAACCCGCCATCTCCCGCTCTTGAGGTAGGCACGATCACTTTCTTTATTTTGGGGTCTTTTGGCCCCTGGCGATCACATCTTGTTCTCGAGGCCGCGGCGAGTCACTTCCCCAATGGCCGTTTAAATTCCCGTTCTTATATTCTCTTTATATTCTGTTATATTCTGCTCATATTTCTCGAGGCCGCGGCGAGTCACTTCCCCAATGGCCATTTAAATTCCCGTTCTTATATGTTATATTCTTATCTATTCCTATTCTCGAGGCCGCGGCGAGTCACTTCCCCAATGGCCGTTTAAATTCCGTTCTTATATTTTTATTCTTATCTATTCATGTTCTCAGGCCGCGGCGAGTCACTTCCCCAATGGCCGTATAATTTCCGCTCTTTATATTCTCCTTATATCTGTTATATTCTATCTGCTCATATTTCGAGGCCGCGGCGAGTACTTTCCCAATGGCTCGTTTCAATTCTTGCTATTTAATTTCTGCACCATTCCCGTCCCCCCGAGGCCGCGGCGAGTCACTTCCCGCTATGGCCGTTTAACCCCCATTTCTTTGCTATATTACATTTGTCCCGCTCGCCCCGCCGGAGCAATCTCCGTGGGTGGCCCCTTCTCTCTTTCTCTTATTCTGTGTTGCAAGCAAACAAAAGAGGAGCCCGCGCGCTCCGCGTCTTCTTCGCTCACCGAACCGAGTGACGTCGCTCACAGATTGGCGATCACGGTGGGACATCTACTGCTTCCTTTTGGCTACCCTTGCAAGTTCGGCACCGTCCGTGCCTCTCCACCTTGGCGCCCTCGCGCGCCCCGTTGTGCTCACGGCTAGCACTGTCAGTTGTGATTGGTTGGGTGTTAATTATATGTTTGTTATTTCTGTTGTTTCTTACTCTATATCTCTGTCAGCATTCCATGCATACATCCATCCCTCTTTTATATCCTTTTTTCATTTTTTTCTAAGGATCACCCTTTCCCGGTGAGGAAGGACTCTCCGTTTGAGAATTCCTCTCAACGGACTAGAATCTCCTCCACTGGGACCTCCGTAAGTCCCCGACATCGAAGATCTCCTCTTCGTTCACTTGGGCTGGTTGTACCATTGAAGTTCCCGGAGTTAGTCATCCATTCGTGGTGAGACGAGAGACCCTAGCTGACACGGCGGTGAAAACAAAAATAAACTAGGGTCCCTATTTTGTGTGAACTTCGGATCTCGCTAAAAACACAAAAAAATCATCAAAATCAAAACACAAAAAGGGCGTAAAGGCATCCACTTGTTTGATAATCTCTGCTACCTGCTTGCTAGTGTATGTTTTTACGTTCTGGGAAAACTGTGAGCATGGCTCACGAGTCTTTTGAGGAGAACCACCCTAGTCGTGGTTTGTCAGCCGACCCGCGAGTCTATGCTATGGACTCGGTCCTTCTCATGAGCCCTCGCATGAGGTGCAGGTTATTGCCGGGGACACGTCCCCACCACAGGATATCTCTTCCTTACTGGCGTCCTCGCCAACACGGAGCTTACCTCTGAACAGCTCCGGGCCTTCCAGGCCATTCTGAAGGGGAAATCTGTTTCCCCCACGCCCCAGGAATCAACTCCGGCCATCGCACCTCTCCAAGAGTCCGTGCAGGCCATTCCATCTCCTTCATTGGCGCAAGCCATCCAGTCTCCCTCGCTTCAAGGACAAGCGAGCCAACAACCACCCTCATTCCAGTTCCCGTCACAATCTCAAACTCCCGTTGTTCCCCACATACCGCTTCAGCGAGGGCCAACTGTCGGCGTCCGACAGCTCCCTCTCATTCGGGGTTCCCCCCTCAAGTCTCGGGAGACAGTTTCTCCCCCAGTGGCAAGTGCCACCTTCACCTCCAGAGGAGCTCGCCCAATCGCTCCTCAATAGGTTCAATCGCATGGACGAGCAGTTTCAAAATCTGAGAAGAATGGTGGACGTGAAAGCCACCCCGGAGGTTGCTTTGCCAATCCTTCCCGTCATTCATCTTCCTCCCTCCGAAATGCCCACGTACCGCAGATACAATGGTACCGGCAACCCCTTCATTCACCTCAAGGATTTCATGTATGAATCCTCCTATTGGCAAAATGATCAGAGGTCCTTGGCATACCTCTTTCGGAGATCATTGGATGGTCACGCGCTAGAGTGGTTCTATTCTTTGGAGCCCCGCGAGGTCGAGAATTTTGAAATAGTCCAGAGAAGGTTCTTGCAGAAATATAGGGATAGGGTCGGTCCCTCACTCTCCATTACCGACCTAGTGGCCGAAAAGATGAAGCCCGATGAGGATTTTCGTCCGCTATGCTGATAGATGGAGGTCTCTGGCGGAAAGAATAAGGGATACCCTCTCTGAGCCCGAACAAGTGAACATGATTGTGTCTAATGCAACCCCACAGTTCAGACACGTCCTGGCCATGAATAAACTTACTACAATGGAGGAACTCTATGAAAGGGCCCGATACATCAAAACCCAGTTAAAAGACTCCCCCATTATGAACATGTTTGAGTCGTCGAAGCCCAAGTAGTCAGAAAGACATGCGCTGGTGTCTCGGGCGGAGCCACAGAAGGGGTCGTGACAAATGAGCAAGTGGGTGCGGTCAACAATGCCAACTATGCGGTCAACCCAAGGCCTCCACAAATGCCCCGACTTCCCCTCCAACCAGGTCCTTTCCCTCTCGTCCTCCACCCCAAAATAATCCACCCCAGGATAATATGCCTCCATTACGTCAACCCCAGCAACAACAACCACAACCTCAGCAACAACAACCAGCGCTTCAGTACAACCAAGTTCCACCCCCGGGGAACTATGGTCCCCAACAGCAACAAAGGAGGCCGGTCGGTCCCAAGAGAGCCTACTATCCGCCATTGCCAGAAACCTTAGCAGACATTTTTAATGTCCTCATGGCATCAAACCAACTTGCCCTACCCAGAGAAAGGCCTGTGTGGCCCCCGAATGTTGATACCACTAAATACTGCGTCTACCATAGGACAGCCAGGACACACAGTAGATTACTGCTTCCATTTCAAAGATTACATCTATGATATGAATGATGAACATCAAATAGATTGGGATGAAATGAGACGATACGTCACCGCTCTCAAGGCTAGGAGACCTCCTCAGAGGCCACAGCAATAGTTACAACAACAGCAGTTATAACATCAGCACAGCAGCAACCACAACACAACAGCAGCCTCAGCAGGCCCCACAACAATAGCCCAACATGGGAATAATCCAGAATCCATTACCGGAGCACCAACAGCCCAATCATCAGGTTAACCCCATCTCCTCCTTCTCGGAAGTTGGGAGAGAGCAGGTGTGGCACCCGGAAAGTACCTCCATTCTTTCTACCGCCAACCCTATCATCACGCAACGCCCTCACCTTGCCCGGGTAGCACCTCTCTCTCATCAACCCGCGTCAATATCGCCTTCACCATTTCCACTACCATTACGCCCTCTCATCCGTACCCCGATCCTCCTATCAACCGACACTCTCCCACTATGCCTTCACACCCTCTCATCTTCTCTCACTCCCCCACTTTACCATCCACCTCTACCCCATTTACCCCTACGCCTTCTAAACCCATTATCATTCGTCAACCATACATAACCCCGTCTTTCTCCACCATATCACCACTAATGCCTTCAAAACCACTCATTACCCATCACCCAGCTCAAAATCATTGCCCGCTTCAAGCCCTACCCACTTCTACTTCGTCTCCACCTCCACCTTCCAGACCTTATCCTTCATAATCCGTGTGATATCCCTCTACCTCCACCATGCCTCCACCTAACAAACCCCTCATCAGAATCCCTACTCCCAGTCATCACCCCTGCTCATCAACCATTCCTCCACCACTACCCCTCAAATCCCTGTTAAAACCTACTGCTACCCCCACAGAGGTACAAAAGCCGCAGGCAATGGTGCTCCAGAGTGGAAGGATTTTCCACAGGATTTTCCTCCACAACAGTCAGAATCCTGAGCAATCTCAGCTAGAGAAGGATGATGGAGAACAACCAGAAAGAGCTATCCCTGGAACACAGTATGATCTATTGAAACACTTGGACAAGACGCCTGCTCGATCTCCATCCTGAAGCTACTTCAAAGATCCACATCCCACCAGGCGGCCTTGATGGAATATCTTTAAAAAGTCATGGTTAATGAGGACCTCCCCGTGGAGAAGATTTCGACCGTCCTGACCCCAACAGACACACAACCGGCCATCATGTTCCACAACTACGAGCTCGCTCCCAAGGAAGCTCGGAAATATGCATTGTGCATTTCAATAAAAATTAATGGGGTATCCATAAACCCGTGCCTTGTAGACACGGGTGCGTCCATAAATGTGATCTCCATGGACACCCTTCAGTTGTGTGGGGTCAACGAGGAACAAATAAGACCTTCCTCGATCACGGTCACGGCTTATGACAATAGTAAAAGGCCGCCGCAGGGGATGATTATTCTTAAGACAGAACTAGGCCCCATGTCAATTCCCACGGAATTCCATGTCCTCGACATGGACCCCACATTCAAGGCTATACTGGGTCGCCCTTACATCGAAGCCATGGACGCTAGTGCCTTCCACCAACCATCAGTGCCTGAAGTTTCTTACAATGGGAGGATTATTAAAGTGGTCAGTACACCTGTCCTTCACACAGTGGATGCTATCAACACCTCTCTGCCCTCTGTTTGGCTGTCTCATCGGCCCATATTGTCACTACTGGACGTACGTGATCATCTCACATTCCACTAGTACCAAAGGAGCCAGTCAGGACAACCGCAACATCATGTCTCCCTTTTCACTCCAAAGGTTGGGAGATTATGAGGAACATCGGCTACCAACAGGGTAAAGGTCTGGGGCACAGTTACAGGGTAGGCTCAAACCACCAAAGGAAATTAGGCCGAACCGCAGGTTTGGCCTAGGCTTCAAAGGACCGTTCAAGGTGGATTGGAAGCCCCTCACATGGACTCTATCAAATCACTTCAACAGAGGGCCCGTTGTTCAGATGGGAGATTACCCACGAGAAGCATATGGGGGATCACATGCTGTATATTTGGCTGAAAAATGTCCGAGGATCACCAAAAGAGGCAAGGTCAAAGATCCAGAATGCGAGTGGAACAAATGGTTCGACATACGGGACATTTCCATTGCACTGGAAAGGATGTTCTCGTCTCCGCAGCTTGAAGGACCACCATTGATCTCCGAAATACCAGAGAATATTACCACTCTTGCCAAGGTTCCGAACTATCCTCGTCCTCGCCAGAAGGACCCTGTCATCGGTGGATCTTCATCCGTCCTCAACATTGCCATCGACGGCTCATTAGCCGCCATCTTCTCCATCCACTCGTCTCAGCCTTTGCTGATATCTTCTTCCTGGGCCAGACAATTGTCTGATGATCTTCCCAGGTCCCCTTCTTTGCTTACATACCTACGCGGGCTTTTCAACCCGCGCCAGGTCTTCAATCATGATCTGCTCTACGAGCCTCCCAATCCTCTAGCCATAACCACTTTTCTCTCTCCTCCGATCTCTTTTCACTACTTTGTCATCAAAAATGAAAACAAAAAAAAACGTCAATTTTCAAACTCCCCAACAACATATCTTCGTTGAGGAAACCTCCTACATCTCCCACGGGTGCGTACCGCCCTGCGGACCACCCGTCCAAGGTCCGATGAGCGACCTTTTCTACCCCTCCTCTGAGGGGTCTTCTCCTGTACATTCTACACCATCCTCTTCGTCTTCTCTTCTTCTGTAAATATTGTCAGTCAATCTAGGAATGATAGGCCAAGGGTAGTACCTAGGAAGAAATCCAAGGGTAGGCAGATCCCTCGTCAATTCCTTCTGGATTTAGCCACCAGGTGTCAGGCCCTTCTTGCCATCCCCCAGTTGTTAGAAAACCCCATCCAGCTACCGGAAATAGAATGTGAGGGCAACTATGCATTTGATGAAGGGTATGGAGTCTACGAGATCACGGATGAAGAATGCCCCACCGACAATGAGGGTGAAGAATATGAGGATGCGGCGGGCGCATATGCCAGTGGAAGGAGGAGATTCGACGAGCCGTCAACCACCGTAGAAGAATCCACCAAAGAAGTCAACTTGGGAACTGAGGAAGACCCTAGGATCATCCTTATAAGTGACAACCTACCACCCTCCAAAGAAGAGGCATTAATTGAGGTTCTCACAGAATATAAGGACACGTTTGCATGGAGTTACGAGGATATGCCGGGTCTAGATTCAACCTTGGTCGAACACCGTTTAAACCCTAAAACCAGGGACCATCTCGGTAAAACAAAGGTTAAGGCGTTTCCACCGTCAGATGGCTTTAAAAATGAAAGAAGAGGTCGATAAGCTCCACAAAGCCAGGTTCATTAGAGTCGTCCTTTATCCTCAATGGGTGGCGAACATTGTCCCGGTCATGAAGAAAGATGGGAAAGTCAGGATTTGCATCGACTTCCAGGACCTTAACCGCGCGTGTCCAAAGGATGATTTTCCCTTGCCTCACATTGATGTGTTGATCGATAACACGGCAGGTTATGAGACCCTCTCATTCATGGATGGATTTTCAGGATACAATCAAATTCGTTTGGCAGAAGAGGATCAGGAAAAGACGTCATTCACTACCCCTTGGGGAACATATTGTTATGTGGTCATAGCCGTTCGGATTAAAGAATGCTGG
This sequence comes from Amorphophallus konjac, assembly GCA_022559845.1. Taxonomy (NCBI): domain Eukaryota; kingdom Viridiplantae; phylum Streptophyta; class Magnoliopsida; order Alismatales; family Araceae; genus Amorphophallus; species Amorphophallus konjac. Next base: position 19,747 of record JAHNEJ010002736.1, read on the forward strand.
AGCTACTTACCAAAGAGCTATGATGGCCATATTTCATGACATGATGCACATATATCTGGAAGTGTATGTGGATGACTTGTTGGTGAAATCAAGGACCAGGATAGAACATCCAGAAGTTTTGGCTAAGGTCTTGTAGAGGTCAAGGGAGTTCCAATTGAAAATGAACCCGAAGAAGTGTGTGTTTGGTGTGTCGTCGGGTAAATTGCTGGGTTTCATTGTGAGTAAAAGAGGGATCGAGATAGATCCCGACAAAGCCAAGGCTATCAGGGATATGCCGCCTCCCAAGAATTTGAGGGAAGTCCAAGGTTTAATCGGGAGGCTGTAGTTTATTCGTCGGTTTGTGTCCCAACATTCACAAAGGTGTAGACCTCTCTACGAGTTGACCAAGCCAGGAGTAGAATTCCACTGGAATTCTAAATGTCAGAAAGCTTTTGAAGGGTTGAAGGAATATCTGGCTAGTCCACCCATTCTCATTCCACCCAAACCAGAAAAACCTCTGATCCTTTACGTCTAAGTCTTGGATGACTCCGTGGGAGCCGTCCTCGCACAAGCTGATGAAGAAGGCAAGGAACGGGCAACCTATTACTTGTCCAAACTTCTCAATCCCTGTGAGCAGAAGTACACCGTCATGGAGAAAACATGTGCTGCCCTCGTTTGGGTAGTGCAGAAATTGAAGCACTACTTCTTGGCTCATGAGGTCCACTTGATTACTCGAATGAATCCTATCAAATTCCTTCTGGAGAAATCCGTCCTTACGGATAGGCTAGCACGCTGGCAAAGTTTTCTCTCTCAGTTCGACATCACCTACATCCAGCAAAAGGCGATTAAAGGCTATGCCATAGCGAGCATCTCGCTCACCATCCTCTTCCCAAGTTCGATCCCGTCCAATCAGAGTTTCCAGATGAGGAACTAATGTCCGTCAACCAATCAGATGAGCCAATGTGGACACTATATTTTGATGGAGCTCTGAATTCTCAAGGGAGAGGAATCGGCGTCGCCCTCCTGTCGCCTGAAGGTCTCACATTCCCATTGGCATACCAGCTCAAATTTCCAGTTACCCACAATATAGCCGAATATGAAGCTCTTCTAGCTGGCCTAGAACTCGCTCATTCTTTTCGTATCACTGAGTTGCGAGTCGTAGGTGATAGTCAACTCATCCTTCGCCAGGTGCTCACTAAATATCGCACTCGCGATCCCAAACTCAAGCCATACCAAGAACTCACTGTTGCCTTTGCCAGACTGTTCACCAAATTGATCTTTGTTCATGTCCCTCGTCATCAGAATATTCTCGCCGATGCCCTCGCCTCGTTGGCATCATCCATAAGGTTCCCTCTAGGAAGATGGTTTGAGTCCATTTCCATCTACAAACTTCACGCCCCTGCAATCGATGATGCTTCCTACGTAAACACCAAAGACAGGATAGCAAGGAAGATCCTGCAGGAAGATATCCTTGAGAAGAGGGAAATCATGTTGGCAGAGGCCTAAGAAGAACTGGTTGATGAAGAGAAACCATGGTTCTATGAAATCGTCAAATACTGCTAAGATCAGTCTTATCCTGAAGGGGCCACCACAGAGGACAAGAAAGCCATAAGAGGGTGGCTCAGAAATACACATTGGTTGGAGGTCTACTCTATAGGAGAAGCCTTACTGGTATTCTGTTAAGATGTCTTGGTGACGATGAGGTTTGGAAATGTATAGAGGAGACGCACTCAGGTGTGTGCGGTGGCCATGTGAATAGTCAGATACTCGCCAAGAAGATCATTCGGCAAGGCTTTTATTGGCCCACCATGGAAGAAGATTGTGCTGTCTATGTCCGTAGGTGTGTCAAGTGTCAACTTCACGCCGATAAAATCCATTCACCATCTTCCTCACTTCATCCAATATCCTACCCGTGGCCTTTCTCCATGTGGGCATTCGACATCATTGGTCCCTAGGTGATCCCAATTCCTCACCAAGCAGAAATCTTTCATCCTTACTGCGACGGAATACTTCACCAAATGGGCCGAAGCGAAGCTTACGCGGAAATCAAGGCATCAACAGTCTGCAAGTTCATCATGAAGAACATCCTCGCCAGATTCGGCGTCCCAAGCACGATCGTCACCGACAATGGGCCACAGTTCATTTCTCAGGACCTACAGGACCTCTGCAAAAGGTACGCAATTGCATTGCATCATTCATCGCCTTATTACCCACAAGGTAACGACCAAGCAGAGGCCACCAATAAAACATTGCTCAAAATCATCAAAAAAACCTGCGAGTCTAGTAAGTTTTCAGACTGGCCAGAAAAATTTATCGAAGCCCTATGGGCCTATCGCACTTCAATCCGTACCCCCACCGGCAGACTCCATTTGCCCTTACTTATGGTATGGAAGCGGTAGTCCCGTACGAGACTCTGATCCCTTCTCTTAGGGTACAATTGGACGAGGAATTTCCCCTCGACGATCGTCGTAATTCACTCCTCGCCCAGTTGGAACTCTTGGATGAGAAGCAGGCTGGCCGCTGCCGAACACGCGCATGTGTATCAAAATAGACTCGCTCGCTTTTACCAAAAGAAAGTCGTTGAGAGAAAATTCAAAGTCGGTGAGATGGTCGTAAAAAGAATTTTTGTCAAACCTGGAGGGCCGCGTTCTAAGCTCCAACCCAATTGGGAAGGACCATTTGTAATTCAAGCCGTGTACCCTGGCAACGCCTACAAGCTAATCAACGCCGAAGGGACCGAGTTATCCCACCCTTGGAATGGGCTTTATCTTAAGAAATACTACCCTTAGCTTAATGTCAAAACACAAAAAAATGATGAAAAGATAAAAAAACATCAAAAACAAAGAAATATTGAAAACCACTAAAAATATGAAAAATTGAAATGCCGATGCCTGGCAGTCACCATGTAGTTAAGTCCCTGCATCTAACCTTCATGTTAGGATAGGGCCCATTAAGGCTTGGTAGGCACCGGGTCTTGGTTTGCCAGAACCGTGGAGATCCCTGTCCGGCCACGTCGGCCTATGCTCGCTCGAAGGAAGCTAACATGTGCTCACTTATGTATTTTATTAAAAAAAGTCGGTAGCATCACCTACGGTGGGGCCCCACCCAGAAGATCTCCGAAGCTGTAATCTTTATTCTTTTCTCTTCGACCAAATGAGACAGTCGGCGCCCTTAAAACGCTGAGCATGAGAAACCGAAGCTCAAACCCCAAAGGTAAAAGTAGGATCCATTTCCTCGAGCATCGATCAGAGCACGAGAAGAGGGCAGTGTCCCCACAGGCATACGAAAAGGGAGCCCACAAACGTCAAACGACTATATCTCCCTCACAAAAAGAAATACAAAATCAAAATCAAGAGAAAAGCCTGGTCGTGACCGTGCCTGTTGCGATAAACGGAACCCCTCAAAGCAAAAGTCTGAATCCACAAAAGGGGCTGTGGAATGTAAATGCCCGAGATTTGGTCCGAAGTTGTCCGAAAGGAAAGAGTTAATGGGCCCTTTTCGCTCGCCGGGTTAACGGTTTTGCCGATCCTCTCAGGAGGTTTATCCCCCACGCTCTTCCTTCTTCCTCTAAAGATGAAGGTTCGATGGAGTTTCTGAAGGGTGAAAACTACCCAGGGTCTGCGACCTTATTTTAATATACACTTTGGTTGCCTACTTTGAAAAGCAAAAGCCATCGCTGCGAAGGAGTCTCCGTGTTTCTGGCTGGTCAAGACCCATGTTTACCACCTTGATATCTTCTTGCTTAACCTTGGGCTTAGGCCAATGCAAGCGCGTCACCTATGGGTGCGACGGCGTTTGATTCCGGGTCAACGTCGCGCGGTTGGTCGTTAGGGTTCCAGGGTGTTCCATCATATACCATCTAGAGTTGTGAGGAAACAGACCCGGGTCGGGCAAATCTCTTACCTCAAACACTTTTTGGGTGAATCCTTGTGGTCGGAAGCGACTGGGAGCCTAAGCATGGCATGACGGTATTGTCATCAGGGTAAGTCTTAGCCGGTGGGATCATCATTCGAGGGGTCTAGAAATCCAAATCAACCTAGATGTGCACTTAGGATACCTGAGAGGTTAGTAAGAAACCCCTGTTCTCACGTAGGTTAGGTGCCATTTGGGTACTTGCCAGGCGTTAGCAACAAAAAAAATTGAAATGATAAAAATAACAAAAATGGAAAAGAGAAAATGTACATATTTACACACACAAAAATCTTTTTTATAAAATAAAAAATGCCAAATATAAAAAAAAAGAGAACAAATCAATTTTGCATGATTGCATTTGCGTGCAGCATCTCACTTTTAATACCGCTTGCATTCGTGTGCTTGCCTGTCGCATTTATCATCACCGCATCTTTCCCTTGCCTTCGTTAATAAAGGCTTGGCCCCTTGACCAGTTATCAAGGACAGTCACAGTCACCATTTGCTTATTGAGCAAGGGGCCAAGTCAGAACAGAAATTCTGATTTGTTTATTTCAGTGATATGTGCAGGGATTCAGGCGACAGAAGCAAAGGTGAAAACCAAACAAACCGAACCTTGTATTTTATTCCAAAAAAACAAAAAAATTACATCAAGTCCGCCCTCTCTCTCTGCATTACTCGTCCCACTACTCTCCGGGCAAAACGCTCTCAAAGGTGCTACCCAACTACGAAAAGCGGTACTCCTACCGCTCTGTACTCCCCTTCCTATTCCCACACCCCGGTATTGATCCGTGGAAGCAGCAGAGAAGCTACCAACACGAAAGCCACGCTCTCGTGCTCTTCGGTAGCGATCCTCACCATCTCTCAGCCACTGTTCAGTAAGACCAAGGCTGATCGGAGTTTGAATAGTTGGGCCTCCATGGCCCTTCGTTCCTCCCTTTCAGTCAATCTGTTGGCTCTTTCTCTCTCTGCTTCTCTTTCTTTCTCTGCACGTTCTCTCTCGCGGTCTTCCCTCTCCAACTGGAGAGTGACCCTCAGTTCCAAGGCATCCCTAGAGGAGTCGTCATCAGGATGACGCCGCAGTTCCCTCTCCAGTTCTGCTATCCTAGCCTCCTTCTGCGCAGCTTGGGCAAGCGCTTCTTCCGTCTCCTTTTCCTGCCGAGTGTACCATCTCAGATACGCGATAAGGCGTAAATAAAGAGAACTCGACGCTGAAACTTTTACCTGTATACAAAGCATCCTTCTGCCTCCGTAGCACGCTGTGTGGCGTGAGCAAGTTGCTCATGAAGCAAGTCAAGTTCTGAGGTTGGAATCACAAGCTGGAAGAGGCACCACCTACTCCCATCGCTGGGGAAGCCATGCCAATCTGGGCATGCAACGACCGCGTGAATTAGCAGCCAACATCTGGAATCTGGGTTTTAATTAGGAAAGCAATGTACACCTACCAAGGCGCTCGTAGCTCCGCGGGCATCGCCCAACCGTTGCTCCATCTCTGCCAAGCGAGTTCGTAAGGTCGCTATCATCGTATCACGGATATCCTGCAGCCATACGAGTCAGCATTTCTACCAGAAAATCAAAAAAAAGGAGAAAGAAGAAAAGAGAAAAAGGGGAAACCTACCTCACAAGTCCCCGGGGTTGGAGCAGCTCTGCGTACTTTGTCCTATATAGACGCAAGTAGCCCTCGCTATCCCGCGCATGTGATTCTACAATCGTGCCACCTCGTTGCCAATCTTCATATTGTTCAGGGAACCGCACGCGCCAGTCAATGCAGGTCGCCGGTCCTCACGTCCCTCTCTCAACGCGAGGTGGCGCAGCTGAATCCACCCATTCTTGAGCCAGTCCCAAAGTCCTCATAACCAATCGTAGCCGCAGCGGCTCGATTTCATTCAGGCAGTGCATCCATAATTCCCGTCCGAACCGGGCACGACTTGTTAGAACCCACGACTGGTCGGCATCGACCATGTCTGAGTAGGGTCTCCAGTTCACCATCGCTGCAGGGAACTCCTGTAGCTCCCGCCTTAGCACCATCAGTTGGTAGGTTAGGGGTGCCGCACTCATGATGGGTTCCCACCGCCTGGCTAGCGGCACCATCGCAGGTCGCCAATGCCGAGCTCTCCCCATGGGGAGGTAATAATAGCTCCACAACTGCTTGGCGCAGGTCATCAGTGCCTTGCAAAAATACAAAAAAAATACAAAACAAGCAAAACCAAAAATACCTAGATGAATGGTGTGAAACCACTCACAGTCATCTCACGGTCCGCTTCTTGGAATAGGCCTGCAAACAAGTGTGCCAGCATGGCAGCTCCCCAGGCATAATATCCTACTCTTTCAAGATCTGATAGTAGCTCCAGGAGGTGACATTGGATACCATCCCCTTTAGAGCTCAGTACCAATCTCCCCAAAAGGAAAGGAGAAATCTCCTCAAATCTATGTTGCATCTTTCCCAGTTGCCGAAATCTGTGCAGAACACGGCACGACATCCTATTTCCATCCTTTCCATGAACTCTTCTGAGGATTCATCGTCCCGCCGACGAGTGTCGGTGAGCCCTAATGCATCCATGAGGGACGCCCTAGCTACCGACCTATTTTTCCGACCATCTAGGTCCAAACCCAGTAACTTCTGGCACCTTCTCGATAATCCGCATAAGTGACCCCGGTCACTGCCTCACCCTCCACCTTCAGGCTTGTGATCCGGACCACATCCTCCAAGCTGAGCACCATGTGCCCCCAGGGCATCAGGAATGCCGACTCACTGGGTCCCATCTCTCACACAAGGCTTGGATCAGAACCAGGTCGAGCTCGAGCGGCTCGATCCGAAGAAAGGTGCCAAATCCCATCACGTCTAGCCTCGCTTCTAAAAATCTGGGAGACCTCAGTATGCTGCCACTACCAACTCCCATGAGATCTGTGATTTCATCACACTCTACGCATGCAGGGAATGGAGAGAAGGTTTGGTCAGAAAGAAAGAAAAAAAAAGAAGAATGGAAAAAGGGCAGGAAAACCTGGCTTACGAGTTGCGATCGGGTCCTTTCGCTGAAGTGCCCTTAGAGGTCTGAAAGTCTCCTGGAACTACTACCACTGGACCTGCTTCTCTTTGAGGAATGGGAAGATTCACCCTCCATCCAACTCTCAGAATTTTGAACTCCCCCTCTCCCGTAAGAACTTGTGCTCCTCGAGTTAGCTCTCGATATACCTGGGAGGATGAAAGGGGCAAGAATTTATAGAAATGGAAGGAGTACAGGCCAAGATCGCCTCCATCGCCTGTTAATGATAGCCCTCGCAATGAGACACCTACCATGCGGTTCCGTGTGTCACTTCACCGCTCGCACAGGGTGATTGATTGGACGAAGAATATGACGACTAGCCCCCTATGTTGTCTAGGGATACCCTGTCATGTTTTGGAGGACGTCCGCAAAATTTGACACAACATCCGGGAGAAGGAACTAGGGCCGTCATTATTGACTTCGACGGCAGATTCCCATGGAAAATGGTCACAACAAGACGTGATTCTCCACTTGGGGTGGAGTCTCGGCAGACCCATCACGAGGGAATAGTGCAAAGGAGAAGAAGTGTAGGGAAGAAGGAACGTACAAGAGAACAAACGAGCAGTAGAAAATCAAATCACTCCATTCATAATTCTACATAAGCTGTCATAAACACTACAATCATAGAGAGGAGGTGGGTCCACTAGCTCGCCAACTCTTGCCATTATTTTCATGCTCGTCCCTCTAGGCGTCCCTCTCCTCTCCTCTGAGGTGAGGGTCCCTCGAAGCCTCCTGGATCCACGTGCAACAGCACCCGCCTCGCCTCGTGGCGCCGGCTCCACAGCAAGGACTCGCTCCTCCTCCCCTGGCGTGGCGAAGAAGCCACTAGCGGCAAAGCGACCAGACTGGCGCAGTCGCTCCCCGAACTCTCGCGCTCTCTCGTAGCGCGTCTCCATCCCTCCTAGCCTCTGCACGACGGTCTGAAGGCCCAGCTGGAGCTCCCTCACTTGGGCCTCCAGAGCCCTCCTCTCGGTCTGATCCCGCTGTCGCTCGGACCTTCTCTCAGCTTTCTCTCTCTCTGCCTCTCTCCTCATCATCTGCAGAAGAACCCTTAACTCCAGGATGTCTGGAGAAGGTCTCTCCTCACCACGATGCCGCAGCTCCGCTACAGTCGCCACCCAGGCATCACGCTCCTCTTCCGCCCGGGTCGTGCGGGCCACCGCACCGGAAAGTTACTCCCGGAGGGAGGCAATCTCGAGAAAAGGGGCCGAGGAACTGGAAGATGCGCCACCAATCATCCTCGCCGTCGTTGTCTGCTGGGCACGCTGGAACAAGATAAACAACGGCCATCAGTAAAACTCCAAATCTAAAGATAAAAGTGCGGCACTTAACTTACCAGGAGTGACAGCTCATGTTGAGCGACGGCCAGCTGCCGCCTAACCTCTGACAGTTGGGCGCGTGAGCCGCCGATGCCACGTGTGTCCCCAGCTTGGGGAAGCCCCGCGTAACTCTCTCTCCACTGCCGTAGGAAGTCGGCACTGTCCTGCACCAGTACGCCCCCTTGCTGTCCAGGGAGACGTACGGGCCAATCATCGAGCCTCGCCTTGCCGCGACTCTCCTTCCTAACACGGCTCGGCTCGTCTGCACTCGCCCACTCATCGGCCAGGCCCAGGGTTCTCGCCATCTCCTGCACCAAGAAATAAGGAGTCCCACATCAGTCAAAAAGAACGCATCCCCTGTCTAGGACGCGTCCATCATTTAAGTGCAACACTCGCCGAACCCTTTCCCCCCTCGCACGGCTTGCTTCAAAACTCAAAATGAATCAAAGAGGGGAAAACCAAGCACTCACCGAGCCGTGTTCACCTCCTTCCGCGCCATTGGGCCCCTCGGGTCCCTCGGGGGCCTGAAGCGGCCCTTCCTCCTCCATGGACGCCGTTTCGTGCTCTTGTGCGTCCCTCCTCGGACGAGGGGTCCCGCGTCCCTCTCCACCTTCGCCGTGGTCCAGACCGCCGTACTCCATCGATCAAGAGAGGAAGGAGATGAAAAGGGGGACAAGCAACTTCGGCGGGAGCGGGCTCATTTGCGGGTAAGGCACGGACGAAGAAAGGCCACCCGATGCTTTAAATTTGAAATCAAGGATTAAGACGCGTCCTCACGCCTGGACGCGCCCAAAAAGGGAGAAAGGAAATAGAATCCCCCCGTGCAAAGAGTAGTTACCTCCTGTCTAGGGCAAAAGTCCCGTGAAGCGTGAACAATGTGGTGTGAAAGAAAGTGCAGGAAGGAAAAGGGCACACGACAAAAGGAACCACACGAAATCCATTTCATACAAATAGTCAAAAGTACATCATACAGTGAGGAGGGTGGAGCGTACAAGCAACTCTCTAACTCTCACCACCACCCTCCTGGTCATCTCTCTCCTCCCTCCTCTGACGGGGATCCCTAGGGGGCCTCTGCGACCTCTGCGAACCCTGAGAAGCCGTGCTCGCCTCTCCAGGTGGCACCATGCCGGCCTCCAAGGTGCGGCGACGCTGCTCGGCCGAAGAAACTAGAAAGCTGCCATAGAAAAGGAACTGGACTGACGAAGTCACGCCCCGCGCTCCTTCGCCCTCTGGTACCGCTCCTCACTCTCCCGAAGTCTCCCCTCCGCCGTGCCAAGACTCAGCCGGAGCTCCGACACCTAGGCCACCAGAGCTCTCCTCTCGTCCCAATCTCGATGTCGCTCTGCCATCATGTACTCCCTCTCTTTCTCTATGGTCTCCCTATCCCTCTCTCTCTCTCTCCACGCTCTCCCTATCCCTCTCCCTCTCCTCTCTCTCCCTCATCGCCTCTCTCCTTGACAGCTCGAGGGCGATCTGTAGATCCACTACGTCGCGAGGAAGCTCCTCAGCCTCCCGTCGCCGCTCCTCCTCTAGCTCCGTAATCCGGGCGTCACGCTCTACCACCTAGGCATCGTGCTCCTGCTCAGCACGAACAGCACGGGCCAGGGCCTCCCGAATCTCGGCCACCTGTCAAAGCACGCATGCACCGTAAGAGAACAGTGATAGAAGGAGAGCAGCCAGAAGGAGAATCGAGGTCAGGCAGACACTCACTCGAGCCTCACAGTCACACTCGGCCTCCTCGGCCCGAGCCACTGCATATGCCAGCTGCTCCTGAAGGGCAGAGATCTCCGGGGGAGGGCCCCACGAACTGGAACCCGCTCCACCAGCCGTACCGACTGCCGCTGTCTGGTGGGCCCGCTGAAACACAGAGCAAATGTCAGTCAAAGGCTAAGCATCAAAAATCCAGGTCACAAAAAAATGCATTGCATAAACTCACCAGGATCTCCAACTCCTGTCGGATGGCCACTAACTGCCGCCTGGCGTCTGCCAGCTGGGCCCGCAGGTCAGAAATCATGTTGTCACGAACATCCTACATTACACATAAGTTAGTGCCACATGCATATACATATAGAAAGGTGAAGCATTTTCATTTCACTTACCCCTGCCATACCACCCAAGGAGAGGCGGTCCCCGTACGTAGCCCGGTACCGTCTCATGTAATCAGTATTGTCCTGTACATGGGACACCACTGGGACCCCGCCCTACTGCCAGTCCTGGTACTGTGCTGGAAGCGCGTGCGCCAGTCCACAATCTTTGCCTTCCCCTTGGTCTTCTGCCCGATGTGGACCGGCTCATCTACATCGACCCACTCCTGGGCCATCCCCAACGTCCTCATAACCAGCCTCAGCCGAAGCGGCTCGATCTCATTCAGGCAATGGACCCACACGTCCCGCCCAAAACGAGGATGACCCGCTACAACCCAAGGCTGGCCAGCGTCACCCATGCCCAGGTAGGGTCTCCACACCACCTGCATCACCATACATACATCATGTTAGTTACCATTCAGTCGCACGCATAAAAACACAAAAAATCATACGCATCATACCATGGCCTCGGGATACTCGCTCAGCTCCCGACGAAGCGACGCTAGCTGGTAGCCGTAAGGTGCTGCAACCACGACCGGCCTCCACTGTCACGCTAGAGGAATGGCTATCCTGTTCCCCTGCCTGGCCCTCCCCATCGGGAAGTAGTAATAACTCCACACCTGCATCCATCATACATCATTAGCACGAATAATTGCATATTTAACTATGGTAAACTGCATAAAAAAAATGTTTACCTGGAGAAAAGGTGCGAAGCCACTGACTGTCGTCTCCTTCTCCGAAGTCTGGGAGAGATCGGCAATCAAATGGGCAAGCAGAGCCGCTCCCCACGCGTAGTGCCCCACTCTGTCAAGGTCCGCCAGGATCCCGAGGAAGCGACAGTGGATGCCATCCCCCTTCGTCCCCAGCAGAAGGCGGCCCAAGAAGAAGAAAAGAAACCTCCGGAGGTCTAGATCCACCAGCTCCTGCTCGCTCGGGTCCTGCGTGAAAGCTGCACGAGCATCTCCCTCGAGTCGTGCCAGAAACTCCGCTCCAGTCTCGCTAACCCGCTGGCGCGGGTCGACGAATCCGAGCGCCTCCATGATCTCCACTCGGCCAACTACCCTGCTGTCCCTATCAGTCACGCTCGTCTCTAACCATAGCAGGTCCAGGACACTCTCTCGGTAGTCGGGGTAGGTGACCCCGCTCACCGCCTCTCCGTCAACCCGTAGCCCGGTGATCCGAGACACGTCCTCGAGTGTCGGCACCATGTGCCCCCAGGGCATCAGAAACGCCCGGCTCGGTGCGTGCCACCGCTCCCTCAATGCCTGGATAAGAGGAAGGTCGAGCCGGAAGGGCTTGATCCTAAGGAAAGCTCCAAAGCCCATGGCGTCCACGCGCGCCCTCTGAAAGTCTGGCAGCCCGCGGTATGCTGCCACCACTAGGGACCAGCTGATCCGGCCCTTCATCACGCCCTGTACACCACAAAATCAACAAGAACACATCAGCATCATGAATAGTAATAAACAATAACACTGTATATACTACTTATTTATTTATTCTATTTTTATTTTTTTAAAAAAATATGTTTTTGTGGAGGCGTCCCAAACCCTGGACGCCTCCTTTATATTTTCTTTATTTTATTTTAGAAAAAACCAAAAGTCAAAACAAAAATAAATAAAATATATATATTATAATGGAGGCATCCAGGCCCCTGGACGCCTCCTTTCCCCCACTCCCCGGCCTTCTCTCACAGCCTCTCGCCCCTCCGTTTAGCCTATTAAACCCACAGGTTGAAGTTCCGAAGGGCTTACCAGGTCATGATCGTCATCCCCCGCGTCGCCAACGCCCGCAGCAGCCTCCACGACCAAAGGAGGGGCCTCTTCCTCTGCCGCAATCTCCTCCGCCACGGCAGCCGCTTCGGCGTCATCCCTCAGCCTCCTCGGACGACGAGCCCGTCGTTTCCTCTTCTCTCCACCCTGACTCGGGCCTCTCTGCTCCATTGGGACTGAGAATGGGTCATCTGGAGTAGCTGGACGGTTAGGATGAACAGTGTAAGTGAGTAGGGGGGAGCCCCCCCTTATATATAGATTTCCCTTTCATTGGGGCGTCCAGGCGCCTGAACGCCCCCACGTTTTTTTATTTTTTTCAAAAATTCAAAAAAGTAGGGGCGTCCAGGCGCCTGGACGCCCCCAAAAAAATTAACAAAAATAATAAAAAAGAAAAAGTAGGGGCGTCCAGGCCCCTGGACGCCCCCAAATTAAAAATAATAATAAATAAAAAAACAAATGCGTGGAGGCGTCCAAGCCTTTGGACGCCCCCATTAAAAATATTTTTAAATAAAATATATTTTTATTTGTATATTATGAATAAAGAAAACACAAAAAAAAAGAAAAATGGAAAAATCATAACAAAGGGAGCAGGGTCCGAAGCATCTAAGTGCCAGATTTTATTCCATCAGAAAGCAGAATGAGTTACATCAGGGGCTTAGGCGCCTTAGGCCTTAACTTCCCAGTTCGGTTACATAAGCCCTCCACAGCTCGCATTCTTCCACCACGTGCGCTAAGGCCTTTCCCGCAACACTTGTCTTCCAGGGAGCTTTAATGGCCTTCGCCTCCTTCGCATCCGCTTCAGTGCCCAACTCTCTCTTCTTCAAAGGACGATACCCGTCGGTAGTGGGAATGAATGGCGTGGGATGCCGATCTGGAGGCAGCACCGATGCGCATTGTAAAGGACAAACTCGGTCGCACCAATCTGTTGGAGATCAACTTCACAAGAAGGCCTCATGAGGAGCTCAAGTGAAAGCAAACATGCCGGTGCGCAAGTAAAGAAGCCTTGTGTCACGGTGCGGAAGTGAGACCGCCAGTCTTCACGTTTCTTCAGCCACTGAACGTGGTTCACTACAGTACCACCGAAGCCTAACACGTCGGCTATGTGATGAAGAGGGCTTTGTTGGAAGAGCTTCGAAGCAGTTGACATTCCCTCGCGGTGGTCGAATTTGAAGTGCAAATCAAGCCAGCAATTCAAGACAAGTGTGCAACCAAAAGGAGGTTTACCCATGCTCGAGGCAGTAAGGCCGCTGTAAAGATAGGCAAGGACGGCGGGTCCCACCCTCTTTCCACTCCAGATTCCGCGAATGGCACTTAGTTGATCCTCCTCCACTATGTTGTCGGTATGAGGAAACAAGAGAGCACCCGCCAGACAGATAGTGAACCTCTTCATGATCCCTTCTAAGTAGTCATCATCTGGTGCCCCCCTCAGGGCGTCCATGACCCACTCCGCGAGCTTTTGCAAATCAATCCCTTTTGAGTACGGACCTTTCGGGCTGCGTCGGGCGGCATGAAGCTCCAAGGATGCTTTCAGAAGTCCCCCGTGTCAGCATCCGCATAGCCTTCACTTCTCGTCACTCTTGAATTTCTTCAATCCGAGCAGAAGTTCCACCTCCTCGAGGAGGATGGTCACCTCGAAGTGGGGAAGATAAAAGTGTGGGTCTAGGGATGCCAGATCTCCACTAGTGCACCCATAGCCACCCAGTCCATACGAATCTTCTCGTAGTGTTTGGCGTGAATAAGGAGCCCCTGCAGATGCCACTTCGAGAGTATGGCCCTCATGCCGATGGAGATGTTGGAAGTTAGCTTTGAAAGCCATGGCAGTTTGGAAAACTTCCTCGGGCCTGGGAAGAGTGGATATGACTGGAAAAGAAAAGAAAGAAATGAAGGAAGTAAGAAGAAGGTTCACGTGGAGAAAATTTAAAAGAATCAGCTTACCATATGCGACATGATCGTCCCACTCAAATGACCCTCGAGGTCGGAGAGTCGCCTGATCTCGCTGCTAGGCCTGCTCCTCTTCATAACGCGGGAGGACTCTCCTTCCATCCTGAAATCTCTAGATTCTCCTCTCCTTCCTCTCCTGAGCTTCCAAAACCCACCTTGATGCATTTGAATGAACTAGCCTAAGGGGAGTTCTTATAGGAAGGGAAGTTCGCTACAGGACGGAACATGTCACATCAGCGGTCAGTGTCAAGATTTTGGCTAGATTCCTTTCCATTGTGGTGTGATTCTGTTATAAATCTGCTACTTTCTGATGTTACTAACCTATGCTGGTCTGTGCAGGCTTTACTAACGGACGTCTTTGTCTTATCTCATGTCCCACCTTTCAATGGTTGGTCCCACCATGTCATGCATCGTAGTATATGATACCTACGCTACTAGAACATGTCAAGGACCTTGCAGCCCGAACGAATATGGGATTTGAGTTCCCCTTCAACAAAAAGCAGTGATGATCCCGGAAGAATTTGGGTTGTACGGATAGGCCGTCAACTTGTGCTAGCATGGGGACGACGGTTCCATTCAGTGAGTTGGTGCGCGGATAAACGGGCCCCAGCCCAGTGTCGGCTCACCGGATCGTATCCTGACCCGTTCTTAACAAGTTGACAATATTATCCTTGGCTATTTTCTATTTTAGTTTCTTTTAAATTTTTATTTAAACCCAGCATGCATTCATATAGGACTTTGATTTATTGCGGAAGATCATCAAGTGATTCGATTGTGAAAGCCGTTGTGTTTCAATTCCTACAAAATATGAGATATTCCACTCCGAATGAAATACTGAGTTTCCTTGAAACGACCCTACGCTGCTCTTCCAAAGGAGACCCTTGTTTGGACAGACCCTCAGATATTCTCTTACTTTTTACCTTGTTTGACCCACCTTGGCCGCAGCACTTCCACATTGGCTGGTAACCGCTCACCAAAGGTGAAACCTGCAGGTTTATGACCCAGGTACTTCCACACCGAGAAGTTGGTCTCCTTTTGTTTCGTGCCTGAGCACACATCTCACCCTCCCTTATTTGATCTCGTCCAAGCAATCGTCAATATTTGAAAGACCTTCTTCAAGGTCGCCTCATTGAAACTCAGGAAAGATTCCAAACAGTAACGTCAAAAGCGTGTCTCATCACACCTTGGCATCAACTTATCAGTCCGCTCCCACTTCATTTCACTCCACTTCGATACCATTCCACTACGTGTCGCTCCCTTGCAAAGCAGACGCCAAGGCGGGGCAGCTGTAGACACGCCATTCCTGACGTCTCCTGAGAAAGTCTCATATTACTATACAACGCCCCGCGACGGCTTACGCATTTTGAATCGCTCGAGTGCTTCCTTTTTCTTGAGTCTTATTCCGCCCTTCTCAGCATCCGGAATCATCTCGTCACGGCATTCGGACGGCATCAACACCAGTCAGACGCACCGGAAGGTTCCAGAACCAGGAAGGGTGCTTGTCAGGGAGCTGCCAACGCCCGAACTGAGGACCCGGGGGGTTCTTAATGGGGGCGTCCAGGTCCCTGGACGCCCCCACTCTTTTTATTTTATTTTATTTATTTATTTCACCTGGACGCCCCCACTCTTTTTATTTTATTTTATTTATTTATTTCAGACCCAAAGCCAAAAAATAAAATAAAAAATAATATATTAATGGAGGCGTCCAGGCCCCTAGACGCCTCCATAAAAACAAAATATAAAAATGCATAATGCCAGCTTTGACATAAAAAACAAAACAAAAAAATAAAAAAATAGTTTTGGAGGCGTCCAGGACCCTGGACGCCTCCATCAACTCCTCACGGGCGCCGCCCACCAGAACGACGGTTTGTCGTGTGTGAAAGAATCCAAATTATGGAGACGTCCAGTCAGCTGGACGCGCCCATTTCTGAATCACGGGTCGCCGCTCCAAAACCACGCGTTGTGCTAAACCGCGTGCGACTTTCGGTGGAGTTCGGCTGGACTTGTGGAGGCGTCGGGACCCTGGACGCCTCCATGAAAAGTATTCGAAAAAAATGAATAAAAATAGAATAAAATATCTTTTTTGCCCTGATGAGGTGTCCAGGGTCCTGGACGCCTCCACCCTCCGGAGCCCTATAAATAGAGGCCCACCCCCTCAGTCCTGAGGGAGCCAAGCAGCGATCCGATAGGCTGCCGGAGCCCAGAGGCTACCGGAGTTATTTCTAACCCGTGGGTTCTTTCGTAGGAGGAGGTTCTGCCGGCTTCTCGGGTGTCCAGCTCGCGAGAGGAAGGCTATCTTCGTCCACCGCGCTTCCACGTCGTCCCTACGCTGCCGGAGCTCCGCCGGATCTCACCTCGGCTCCTCCAATAAGCCTTTTTTCCTTTTTCTCCATAGTTCTTTACATTCATCATACTGCTTCCTCTATCCCCTTCATAAGGGCGCCTCTCTTATATACTTCTTACATCCATCATCTCATTTTCCTCATACTCGAGTCGAGAGGGTTTAAAAGATAACACCAACGAGGTGTGTGTCTTGCCATCATTTCGTTATTTTATCGCAAGGATTTGAATACTACACTCATCTTTCTAATCCACTCGTTACTTGTTTGTCGTTGTTTTGCAAGGTACCCAAGGAAAGCCCTCTCTGTCGGCCGGCCGAAAGGAGAGGAAGAACAACCCACCGTCTCCCGCGATCACTTTCTTCTTTTTTGGGGTCTTTGGTCTCTGGCGATCACATCATATTCTCGAGGGCGCGAGCGAGTCACTTCCCAATGGCCATTTAAATTAAATTCATGTTCTTATATTCTCTTTATACTCTGTTATATTCTGCTCATATCCTCGAGGCCGCGGCGAGTCACTTCCCCAATGGCCATTTAAATTCCCGTTCTTATATGTTATATTCTTATCTATTCATATTCTCGAGGCCGCGGCGAGTCACTTCCCCAATGGCCGTTTAAATTCCCGTTCTTATATGTTATATTCTTATCTATTCATGTTCTTGAGGCCGCGGCGAGTCACTTCCCCAATGGCCGTTTAAATTCCCGTTCTTTATATTCTTCTTATATTCTGTTATATCTTTATCTGCTCATATTCTCGAGGCCGCGGCGAGTCACTTCCCCAATGGCCATTTCAATTCTTGCTATTTAATTTCTGCACCATTCCCGTCCCCCGAGACCGCGGCGAGTCACTTCCCGCTATGGCCGTTTAACCCCATATCTTGCTATATTACATGTGTCCCGCTCGCCCCGCCGGAGCAATCTCCCGTGGTGGCCCCTTCTCTCTTCTCTTATTCTGTGTTGCAGCAAACAAAATAGGAGCCCGCGCGCTCCGCGTCTTCTCCGCTCCCCGAACCGCGTGACGTCGCTCACATAGTGAGCTAAGGTGGTCAACTCATAAGTTCGTGCCCGGATCGGGTCACGGGACGGTCTCGCTCTCTCTCGTAGCAGCGGTGGATAACAATATATCGAGCGAACGACCCTAACACATGCTCTCTAGTAGCGACATAAACAAGTATATACGAACAAAGAAAATGCCGAGTAAAGGAGTAAATACGATACCTCCACGCGCCTGGCGTGGGGAAGACGATCCCGGCCGATCTTGTACTCCCGGAACAATAATTAATTAAATACAGTAATGATTACTACCCCACTCCAGTAGGGAGGTAAAGGGCGACACAGCGGGACCCGGGAGTAGCAGGTTCGGGTTGACGGGCAGCTTCTTGTGTAGCTTCGGCAGCACACGTGCTCACGATCGTGGGACCCACGTGCTGGTCAGTGGGACGTGCGGGCCCGGAGCGGCACCGCTGTGACGGGGATGTATAGAGGGGCGCTCCCTGGGAAGGCGGCGTGCTGGTTTGCCTCGCGGAAGGCGTGGAGGCTCCTATCGGTGTGGGTTTGGAGTTACTGCCCACGGATCTGAATTCTGTTTCAGACCTGTGCGTCCCGAAGAAAACTGATGTTGCAATCGGCCGAAATGTCGGATTGATGCGAGACTGGCGCCGTTGGAAAGCTAACTTAAAATTCTTTGATCTATGGTTTAAGAGAAAAAAATGGCTATCCCAGATCTGGCCTTAGCCGAATTTCCAATATGCTGGTTGATAGAACCCAAAATCTCAAGAAAGAAGGGCTTTTTCCTGAGAGTTGGCGTTGACCGCATTGTAGACCTCTGATGCAGCTGTTGAGATCTTCATGAAAGTGGTAGAGGGCGAAGAGAGAAAAATGGGGATAATTTTTATGAAAGGTTGGTGGCGATTTGACTCGGGAAAAGTATTTTCTAGTACCTGGTGGTCGATCTGGACAGCAGAGACAGAACAGAACTTGGGATCTGAAGTGATTTTTTTAGAAAATATAAACGAGATCCTAAATTCACAAGAAAATTTGTGGAATGGGTAATAAATGGACAGAATCCCCAATAAAATTGGGGGTTCAAACAAAAATAAAGAAGGGGAACAAAATGGCAAAACTCAGGGCTGCTGTGGAAAATAGACATACTGCAGATAGAAATGGTGGATTGGGAAGCACAAAAATGTAAAAATAGAAAAGAAGGCTGGAATTTTTTTTAATTTGTTTGGGACGTGGTGATGACCTATAGAACTCACCCTGAAAATCTCGGCTCCAGAAGATATAGGAGTTGGGAGCTAAAATTCTCGGAATAACCCTTTATCCAGCAAAATAGAACCTTGGACAGAACTTCCGAACTTGCTTCGCGGTGGCTCGATGGCGGCACGAACGGCGGCAGTGGCGGCAGAGATAGAATCCAGAGGTAGAGGGGCTAAGATAGAAGGGTTCTACATCCTGAAATACTGAAGGAGGAAGAAGGAACCAGGGAGAGAGAGGGGAGGGCGTAGGTTGCTCCAATGCACACAATAATTTTTCTTCTCATTAATTCTCTAAAATGTGGAAATACAAGTATTTATATAAAATAAAAAATGACTCAAAATGCCCTCAGATCTAGGGTTGGAAGGGGCACTAAGGGGATAGGAGAAAGTATTTCTCCCATGTGGTCAAAACACATTACACATATTCTAATCAAACTTCACCTAACTAGCCTAATAGGATAAAAGAGGGGGCGCCCCCTTCATGGGCCTCCCTTGGGCCAAGTTTGGTTCAAGGCTATGAAACAAGCCCATGTTAGTCATGTTAGCCTATGGACCCTTCCAACATAGGTGGCCCATGAGAGGGAGAAGCCCACTTCGGCCTTAAGTGATTTAATGACCCATTATGAAGCCTAATGACCCAATATGACATAACCCCCTTAATGGACTCTAATAAAGGAAACCTATTAATGGACTCTTCATAGAATGTGGCCCATGGCTTATTAAAAACCTTACAAAGGAGCTCAAATGAAAAAAAAAATCAAAAAACACACAATTACAAGTCAATACAACCCATAAGACACACTAATACAAGCCAATACACACTAATACAATCCATTAGCCTTTGATGCCCCATCAAATAAGTTACTCAAACCTTCACTTTTATTAATAAGGAGAATAACCCAAATACATCAACTAGTCAACTCTTTCAAATCTTCTTGACTCAATAAAAAGGAAGATTACATGGACGCGATCTAGACGCTATCGACTCCTAATGTCTTCACTCTCAATTTCATGTGGCTTTCATTCGCTCTCGGACCCATCACTTGAATAACTCGAATCTGAATCCGAACTACTTGCATCTCCTGAAAAGATTGAAAATAGATAATGAGCACACTTGCCCAGTAGGTATCTTCGCATCAACATGATTGACAATATTCAAGTGATTAGCATTTTAGCTTTAAAGAACAAGGTAAAAATCATGCGAATTACGATAAATCAAGTAACCAAACCATAGTAACAGGACATAACAAGTTAAGATAGGATTTTGAGCACTCATGATCAAGCAAGAATGTGATTATGGCCTTTCATGAACAAGAATGTACTAGAATGTCATGTAACAAGCAAGTAAGTACTTTTCGCTTAATAGCAAGTACTTCATGAATTTCTGTGGAATACCACTTTGTGGATAATTTCATGAATTCCATGATATTTCTTAGAATTTCGTGATGCCGTGGATTTTCACTTATTTATAAAGAAAGTACTCCCAGCGTAATGCGATGCCAGTAGCATCATACCCCATGGTTTATAATAGTATGTTTTCGACAATCAGCCGAGGGGACTAGCATAGAGCCCTTGAACACAATCAGTGCTCGATCCGCTTCTTCAAGTATAAATCACGCTACTTCCACGCATGTAAATAATGTGGCCAAGAATGTTCAATTTCAAACATAATTCATGATAAAGTAAGCAAAAATACGAATGCTTGTATAAGGAAATAAGAAATTTCAATAAATACTTTAGTGACTAGGTTATGCCATGGAAATAAATCGGCAGCATAACGGTACATTTCTTAACTTTCATAACTTAGTTAAATCATCTTGATAAAGGTGACATGTCCCAGAGATTTAATAGTCTTTCTAAGATCATATGGATATTAACCCTTGGGTCAAACCTTGGGTTAATTGAACTCAAGAATTTTAGCGGTCTATAACGGGGCCGTTACATGAATATAGCAGTCTAGTTCTGGACCGTTAAGTACAAGACTGTTCGATATTTGAAAACAGGTTCTCTGGAGTCTTTAGCAGTCAAAGGTAGATCCGTCAAGGTCCCTTTAGCGGTCTATATAAGGCGCGCTAGAAGACTATGGCGGTCAACTATTGGGCCGCTAAGATCCAGAAACACAAAACATCGATAGTGCTTTCTAGACAAATGGGCTTTAATGGTACAACCAACTCGACGTCCTTGTGGGAATCCCAGCTCGCGGAGAATTACGGAGGCCTTGAAATACGATTTCCTAGTCCATTGGAGGGAATATCTAAAGGAGAGGTTATCATGTCCAAGATTATGTTCCTATAGTGCAAAGTGTGTAACTAATAGTCATATACCGGAATATATGCCATGAACTTATAGAAATGACTCTGAGATAAGAATAGCATGCGTACAGTGAAAAATCAGCGTTAAATCTTGTCAATACAAGCATTTAAACCATAATTTAATACAAAATTATATGATTTTTGGCACCAAAATACCTTATGCTTAAAATAATCCTAAGTACCATAAAGAAACATGAACTCACTGTTTATGAATCAAGAACTAAAACTCAGAATAATAAATACCATCAAAACAGGTTAGTATATAGTTAACTAGGCTTAATTATAAGTTATATGGCTGTTCTTAAATCTATCTCGGGATGATAGAAAACAGCATAGTTGGTGGTCTATCATAGAGCCATTACAGGACGCTGGCGGTTTATCGTAAGGTAGCCACAGTATCTTTAACGGTCTACTTCTGATCCGCCAGAGGTTTCATAAGAATCGAATTGACAGAGGGTCTAGCGGTTTATCGTGAGGCCGCTACATGAACTTGCGGTCGAAACTTAGGCCGCTAGAGCACAACTGACAGTAACTTAAATAAGAAGATTGATGTTTAAAACACATCATGTCTGAAAATCAACATATAAAAACTACTACACGATAGAACGAAGATTAAGCTAACAATATGCATGGGTTTCTGTGAATTTACAAGGGATTTCTTCTTAACTTATTTAAGGCTAAGATCATGCATGAATGTACACTAGATGCATAAAACATGAAATTCACGATCTACAAGGCATGAAATCCAGTGCAATAAGAGAGCTTTTATCCCTAGAATGATGTTTTAAGCCGTTCATGAGATGACCTACCTCTGCTAAAGCCTTTAAACTTTGAATTTGATGCTAGATGCTACCCTTAGTCCCTTGTACTCCGTGTGACAAATCAGCGTCTTCAAGTTGCTCTAACTCCTTACTTTCTTCACCTATTGATGTGAAATTTGGAGGGTAAGAAGTAGATACTAAGGGGAACAAAAGTTCTAAAGGCACTTAGGCTAAATACCTCGATTTAGTTCTCTAATCCTTTGATCTTCACCGAACCCTTGCACAGTTTCCTGGGTCGCTAAGATGGAACCAGCAACTTTGCAAGCTTCTATCTCCTTGTGTGCTTGATCTCCTAGCAAAAAATTTTGGGAGATGTTAGTCCCATGTATTATCAATAAAAACTTCTAATGAACCTACCTGAAATAATGTCGTCTTATCTTGATTCCACGCGAGCCAATGTAAGGGTCGTGCAGCTCAAAACTAGGTCCTATTTATAGGGTTTTGCTAGGGTTTGAGGATTAGATCGATTCTAGAGTCCTTATTAAAGTTTAGATCGACTTATGAGAGTCCTAAACATGATTACCAGTCCTCCCATCTTGATCTCTAAAGGATAGACTAGCAAAAATCCCATCCTTTTGCTCTTTCTTCGATTCACGGAACTGACAGAAAATAGCGGTCGAAGCTTGGTCCGTCAAATGATTGTAGCGATTTTACGATAGACCGCCACACTCATTGGGTGCCAAATTTGAATGAGTTAAAACTCTAACTTCATATTATCTACTAATTCATCTAATTAATGGGTATTTATCCCTTAATTCCATGAATTATGTAATTAGCCTTCTAGAATATGGGCCAAACTTCATGGGCTTAGTCCTTAAATCCTTTGGGTTTTAATTAAGTAGGCTAGGCTAATTGTTTATTTTATTTGGGCTTTAATAATGATATATTTAACCTAATATTCATTTATTAATTCATTTAGTACTTTATAAATTCTAGAAAATTCCTAAATATTCCAGAAATAATTTATAAAGATTCTGGGGTATTACAGGAGCGCCCTAGGCTTCGGACCACTCTAGTCTCGAAGCTTGAACACTTTTGCCACACATGTGGCTCGCACGCCCTCGTACTTGATAAAATGATAAATTGATAAATCGATAAAATAAAACACGATATTCCACCAGGAAAATCTCAGTGCGTCCAACACTCAGTCAAGGCAGAAGACTTATGCCGATACTAGAAGGAGGGACCTGGAGTTCCAAGTTGGGGATCATGTATTCCTCAAGGTTTCCCCAGGTCGAGGAATTTGAAGATTTGGTGTCAAGGGTAAACTTACACCAAGATATATCGGCCCTTTTGAAGTTTTGGAGACAGCTGGCGAGATTGCTTATCGAATTGCCTTGCCACCTCAATTATCCGAGGTCCACAACGTGTTTCATGTCTCCATGCTCAAGAAGTATGTTCATGATCCATTCCATGTGATAGAACATGACAACCTAGTGATACAAAAGGATCTGACTTATAAACAAAATCCATTAAGGATCCTTGATCGAGAGGTGCGTGTGCTACGGAACAAGACAATTCCCATGGTGAAAGTTTAATGGAACAAAAACTTAGAACAAGAAGCCACATGGGAAACAAAAGAATCTATGCACAAGAGGTTCCCGGAACTATTCCAATGATAGGTAATATACACCCTCTATCTATCTATGCAATTGAATTTGGGGGCCAAATTCTTTTAAGTGGGAGAGGGTGTAGCGGCCCAAATTAAATATAGAAAGTACTAACCCAATTTCATTAAAACATAACAAGCCCGATAGGGAAAAACCTTGCAAATGGGCCTCTCTATTTCTTGAGAACCCAAGACCCCTCTTTACGTATAAACCCATTTAGAAGACCCAAAATTGGGCCAAAGTTCTCTGTACGTTGGATGGCCAATACTAAACCCATTAGAGTGTTCGAACGGATGAAGTCGACACATGCATGGAAATTTAGGGTTACCTGATCAAACAAGGTAAGCGACTGTAGATAAGGAAGGATAGAACTTATCCTAGGAAGTTTTACACAAACTGGGATTCCATGCACATAATAGGATTCTTAAACCTATAAATATGACCCTTGTGATCGGCGGAGGCACGTTGCTACTGTTGCTGTTCGTGAGTTACTCACCGTGGGGTCGACGCTGCGATCATCTTCTTCTTCTTCCTCTACTACCACCGTTCGTTTGCTTCCTTTTCGAACGGGGGCTGCTGCTATTGTCTTTTTCCTCCGCTCGTCTTCCTCCTCTGAACGTACCAGCTGTTGCGGTTGCTGTTGCTACAACAAGAAGCAAGTAGCTTCTTCTTCTGCTTCCTTCTTCGTCCTTCCATTCATCTTTCTCTTCGTTTAACCCAATCAAGGTAGGATATCTCAATAACTTAAGCATAAGATGATAGCTAAAGGGTTGCATGCATGTAGTTCATGTTAAACATCCATATTTCATACCCTTGATCCCTGTTTTGATACGTTTTTACGTAGTATTTAAGCTTTCTATTTTATATTAAAATAGCGGCTAGAACAGTGGACGCTACTTAATTGGCGCATGTCCAGAAGGGCGCTATTTCTTGAAATAGCGACGGCCTGATCGACGCAAATTAATGAGCGGCCACTACCCCTGATGCTATTTCTTGTAGCATAATTATTAATTAACCCATGTTTAAAATTAAATAAGTATGAAACCCTAATTTGTACAATTTGCATGAGCATGTTTTTAGGACCCATATAATTTCCTCTTAATTTCTGTGCTTTCTGATCCTTGAAATTCCCTATAAACATTGTAGGGCTACTGTTCATGCAATCTTAAAAGAAATGCACAGTAACTTGTGCCTAAAAATGTATCTGCCTGATGCCTTGTAGCATGTACACAGAAAAGAAATAACATCTGCTTGAGCAGACGTTCATTATTGAAATGGTGCCCCTTCACAGAGACGTTGATTCCTGTTAAAATTATTAAAATTAAAATAATCTGGAAAATCATGAATTGACGTCCATTATATGGACACTATTTAAAGATATAATGCCTTCTTACATGGACGCCAATTATAAGTAATTTAATGGAATGTTTGACAATTCTAGAATTGACGCCTCTTTAAAGAGATGCTAATTTATGAATCAGTGCCCTGCTGCTTTGACGCTATTTCTTATCTCATAGATTTATTGCATTTTGACCCATACCATGGGTCTATTGGAATTATTGGCTCATGGCCGAGATATGGTCCCTGTTTCACTAGTTTTTCATGCTATCACCCTATTTCTTGGAGATTGAATGACCCTCCGCCGTATATTCCTTCTATCGGATTGGAAGTTCTCTCTCTAAGGCCTCCGTGAGTCTCCGCTAGCCTTGGAATCCCTCAAGATGGCTGAGCAGGTTCTGCCCTAAAAACTTATGAAACTGTGTCTTGTCATCTCACTCTGAAGAAACATAACGCCCTAGCCTTCATAGAGTGATGTTTAGGTGTTCTGTGAGAGTCCTGTCACTGTCTGGAATTGGCGACCAGTACAGTTGACGCCATAACTAAAATAGCGACCGTCGTAGGTGACGCTATTTCTTCGTGCCTTTACTGTTCATAGAATTGGCGACCAACATAGTGGACGTGTATTCTGTAATTGGTGGTGGCATGAGTGGACACCAATTGTCCCAGATTCATGAGTGTCTTGTTTTCATGTGAGACTTATCTTTGACGACCCGAAGATCCGGATACTGATAAACCGATACCAAGAACTCGGAGATGCCACCCAAGAGGCTGATGACACCCCGTAAGGGTTGGGAGGATTGGTTGAGGAGGTGCATAATGAACTGGATTTATGTGCATTATAAAATAATAATTTTAAGCGGAAGCAATTGACAATATCAGAGTGATATATTTACATAATAGTCATGATCCAACCATTACAAGTCCAAACACTGTATAAAAGTCAAAATAAATAACTACATGGGACATACCCCGGTCAAAAAGGAAAGAAAAAGACCATTGCTGGCACCTACGACCTTCTGCCAAAAGCACGTGGCAAACCCGCAGACTGCTGTTCCGTCTCACCTGGAGAGGAATGGGTGAGTCTCACATCATAGACTCAATAGGGTTCATGCAGATCCGTACCTCCCAGCTAAACTCATGAAAGCAGTTAATAACACAATGGCATAGAAAAACAACAGTTAAACAAAGATGTACAGAGATAAGAACAATTAAAGACAGCTAACATAAATGCCATTTAATAATCGGATGAATAATTAAACACGAGAATCATAATCTACCAATAGAATGAAAATTCAATATTTCCAGGTGACAGGAGAGAGAAAGGACCACCAGAAAGAAGACCAGACGCATCCACTGACAACTTATACTGCGTCTCAAGTATCTCCACTATCCGAGAGCGCGACAAGTGAGACACATAACAACAACCAAGTCAAGAACTAGTCAGGTTCACACTCGTCAATGTCAGTCCACGTCCATGACCACGTGTGCACACACAAGCTCAATACCTTGAGCCAGGCCTCAAGCTAGTTTCCCCCCCAGTAGGACGCTACTGACAAGCAAGGGGGCCCACGAAAATCAGCTTAAAAATCGTACACTGGGACTACCCCGCCACCTCTCCCAGGTGGGCCAACACTAAAGGTCGTCGGGCTATGACTAGTGGTTCCATCACAAGGAAAGAGAAAATGATTCTATTAGGATATAAAAATGTGCCATAGTTTGTAAAAATATTTAAACATGGCAAACATGCATCATTAAATGCATAATTAAATAAACATGATTGAATTCATACACTGCATGTACTAAACGGTCTAGTCAAGGGCCGTAAGGCTCTGGTAAGCAGTCGAACGACTGGCCGCTTCACAGACCCAAGCGATCTTTACCCTGACCGTTTAGCTATGAACACATCATACATTGAATAGAATAAAAACGATCTAGACATGGCCGTTTTGATCAAGAAATGGTCACGCGACTGACCGCTTAGTGATAGAAATGGTCTGGTTTGGGCCGCTAGGCTCACACCGCCTTACAGGGTCAAAGGGGCTTAGTGGTCGTTTGTTGGGCCGCTAAGGTCAACAAACGGTCGGACGAAGGACCACCACTAACAAGAAACGGTCTGGGGCAAGACCGTTAAGGTCCACCGCCTTATACAACTATAAAACGGTCCCTGGAAGGACCGCTTGCCTTTCAGAGAACCCGAAACGTGGGTAACTCAATTGAGTTCCCTCCCAATCGATTCAAATCGATGGGAAGACATGTTTAAACCTGTTCCCTACCTTCATACACCCATTCCATAACATTTTTACATCCAAAAACATAGAAACAATGGCCATGGAGTGATTTTCATGGATTAAAACATAAATGACTATCTTCATGAATTTTTGCTCAAACCATAAGAAAACATAAGACAATGGGCATGCAATCTGAAGTAAAGCATCCTAAGAGGAAGGGCAATCCATCCCCCTACTTGGTTTAAGAAGAAAACGCCGATTCCTCGCCGTTCTTCACGAAGGAACCAAGCTCTACAACATGGGTTTTCCACCACCACGCTCCACGGTCGCCTCCACGACGATAGCACCGCCCCTCCTATGCCTTGCGAATGCCAAGGCCACCTTCCGCCGATCCTGCAAAGCCCCGGGGTGAGCACACCACCGACAGCAAGAGAAAGGGGGAGGGCATGCGTAGGAGAGAAAGAGAGAGTGAGAGGGGAGAGAACCCCCTTACGTGGAAGCAAAAAAAGACATTTGATTATATATTTTTTTGTTATAAAACCTTGAATTGCCATAAGGCATTAAAAGAAGCAAAATTGCATATATGCCCTATCTAGCTTCTAAAAGCTTATACAAATAGCTAACTCAATTGAATTTAGCCCTTTAAGCCCATTAAAAAGCGTTCTAATTCTTGAATCTTTTCATATTTTGATACCGATAAGGATCCGTTAACTACCGGGTCTTACAGTCCCTCCCTCCTAATAAAAATTTCATCCTCAAAATTTAAAAGGAAGCACAAGGAGAGAACTTAAGGAAAATATACCTCACTCGAATAAAAAGGGAAACTGCTGACGCATATCGTCCTCACGTTCCCAAGTAGTCTCATTACCCGAGTGACGTTGCCATACTACCTTTACCAGAGGGATTCCCTTACTCCTCAGTCATTGTTCACAATGATCGTCAATCTGTATCAGATACTCTAGCATGGATAGACCCGCTGTCACTTCAGGCCACATTGAATCATCTAATACATGAGATGCATCAGAAATATACTTTCTTAATTGAGAAACATGGAACACATCGTGGATTACTTGCATCGCCGATGGCAACTGAAGTCGATAAGCCACTTGGCCTACACGTTCCAAGATAGGAAACAGACTAATATATCAGGGACTTAGCTTTCCACGCTTCCCAAATCTCATCACGCCTTTCATTGGAGATATTTTTACAAAAATAGAATCTCCAGGCTCAAACTGCAATGGTCTTCTACGCCGATCTGCATAACATTTCTGTCGACTTTGAGCTGTCAATATTTTCTGCCTGATCAGACGTACCACATCAACACACTACTGAATCATATCCGGTCCTGTCAACAGTCGGTCACCAGTCTCAAACCAATCCAACGGTGTACGACAAGGACGCCCATACAAAGCTTCATATGGTGCCATATCAATACTGGAATGATAACTATTATTATAACATAATTCCACCAACGACAAGTGTTGACTCCACGAACCCTGCCATTCCAGACAACATGATTGCAGCATATCTTCTAATGTCTGAATAGTCCTCTCGGACGGACCATCAGACTGGGGATGATACACTGAACTAAATGTCGATTCTGTACCCAACGCCTTTTGAAAACTTCACCAAAAGCCAGAAGTAAAATGCGGGTCACGATCTGACACAATAGATATTAGAATTCCATGCAATGGCACAATCTTTGCAATATAAAGCTCAACCAATTTCTGAACATTCCACATCACCTTAATCGGTAACATTCTCGCTGTCTTAGTTAAATGATCAACTAACAGCCAAATACCATCATAGCCTTGTAACGTTCGGGGTAAACCCACTTTAAAATCAGTAGTAACATGATCACATTTCCACATCAGAATCTCCAAGGGTTGAAACATTCCTCTAGGCCTTTGGTGCTCACCTTTGACCTATTGACATGTCAAACATTTAGACACAAAATCAGCTACATCCCTTTTCATACCTGGCCACCAAAATTACCTTTTCACATTATGATACATTTTCGTGGTGCCAGGATGAATAACATAACGGGATCAATGCGCCTCACGCAAAATAGCATTCCTCAATAATCCATCAGTTGGAACATAAAGTCTACCTCTGAATCTAACCATTGAATCATCACCGAACTCCACATCTGGCATTAACACAATGTAGGACAACTCAGAATCTGCTTGCTGTGCCTCCCTAATCTGTTGGTAAATCGTTGGAGTCATCACCAGACTAGCAAAAATAGCTATCCTCGGATCATAGGGAATTTTCAATCTGAACATCTCACAAGGAAACTGTTCCCACAACTTCCATTCTCGTATCAACAAATGACTGATTTGTATTTTTCTGCTCAATGCATCAGCCACTACATTCATCATGCCAGGTTGATAAGACAGAGTAAAATCATAATCTTTCATATACTCCATCCATCTACGCTGACGAAGATTCAAATCTTTTTGAGAAAACACATATTTTAAACTTTGATGATCCGTGAAGATCTCAAATTTCTCACCATACAAGTAGTGTCTCCAGATTTTTAATGCAAAAAACACCGCCGCTAACTCCAAATCATGAGTCGGATAATTTTCTTCCTGCTGTTTTAATTGCCGGGATGCATAGGCTATGACCTTGCCATGTTGCATAAGTACTACACCCAAACCTACTCGAGAAGCATTCGTACATGCACACAACGAATCCACTCGAGCCAGAAGGCAAAACAAGCACTGGAGAAGTGGTGAGTGTTGGGGTGCAAGGCACAGATTTAGAAGGGGGGTTGAATGAATCCCCTTATAAAACTCTTGCCCAATTAAAAATTAACTAAAACAATCAGAGATGCGGAATAAAAATAAACTAGGATCTAACGAGTCTGAAGGACAGAGATGATCTCAATCAAGCTTAGAAGGTGCAATCACCTACTGCTCTGGACATAGAGTGACGGCACCTGAACACATGGGATCTTTCGGAACCAGAATCAAGTAGAGAGTATGCAACCCAAGACTCACGCTAGACAAAAGATTCAAATCGGCCTATGCATACATCTAGCCAATCGAATAAGACAATCAAACCACAGTAGACAAGAGAATTTTTAGGTGGTTCGGTCTGCAGACCTACGTTCACCCCACACTCAAACCCGAGTGTGGCTTTCGCTGATACACAGCTTAAACCGCTGAGCCTCACAGCTTGCCTACAATAGCTGAGTGTCACAGCTTGCTTCCGCTGGGCAATACAGCTTAGCCATCCGCTGCTTAACAGCTTGACCCGCTAGGCAATACAGCTTAGCCGACCAGAGGAATCCTCTTCTGCAATCGCTGGGTAATACAGCTTGGCCGTCCAGAGGAACCGATCCTCTACTACTGCTGAGCAACACAACTTACTCTACTGACTAACAGCTTGAAATAAAGAGTGTAAAAGAAAACAAGAAATGAGAAATCATAGCGACAGAAAGCTGTCTACGATGATAGCACAAATGTGGCTCTCAGGGAGCAAACTGGCCTGGATTTGATCCAAGGTCCAGTGGAACTAATCTTCAGGAAAGTCTTCTATTTTCTTCTCCTCGAGCTCTTTCTTTACTCTCTCTATATCTCTCTCTCCTTCTCTCGATCTCACGAGCTTTCTCACTTTCACTTTTGCTCTGCTCTGCTACTGTTCTCAGATTATTCATGTTCTTCTATTCTTCTCTCTTTTTCTCCAGGTATATCTATCTTGTTCGCAGGAGGAAGGTCTTTTATATTCATTTTGTCTGAGACCCACGAGCTCACGTACTCGGCGTGTGGAAGGCTCGTTCCCGCCAAGAAGCTTCAGGAAGCTTTCAGCCACATGTCAGAATCTCAATGTTTAGCTGTCCATGTGGCAACTTCTTCGAATAATGATCAACCTTGGATCACGTGCCAGTTGTTTGTTCTACTTTTCTCACGTGCTCCTGTTCTTCTAATCCTCGTAAGTAGGGTACTCAGGTGCACATAATATGCTCGAACCATGGTTTTCCTCAATTGATCACTTGCGTGCTTAAGTTCCATATAAATGCATGCACCGACTTAGTTTGCTGTTCTGAAGAAAGTTTGCACCGAATTGCTTCACACGTTGCACCGAGCTTGTTCTCTCGAGACCGGACATTGCACCGACCTGGTCGTGCTGGCGATGGCATTGCACCAACTTTCTAGAGTAGTCGTGCAGGCAAAGACATTGCATTGACTTGCTCGTGCAGAGAAGGGATGCTTCAACTTTGAAGCTCATCCATATGAAAATCTATTCACACAGTAGTCAAATGCACAGACTTAATAAGGCATACAAGCTAGTGTGCACGAGCTCAGTAGATGTGATTCAAGAGAGTATGCACAGACATAACCTAAATGCAGAGTTAAGAAATGCACAAACTGCATGTGTTCAAGGCAGGGAATGCAGTGACTCTATGCATGTAGAGTACAGGCTCTGCACAGACTGAAAATGCCATGAGCAATGATGCACAGACTTTATAAAGCATATGAACTAATGTGCACAGACCTTTATATGCTTATAGCAAGAATAGCACCGAGTATGCATGTGTTTCTACAAAAGTATGCATGGACTATGAAAAGAACAAATGGAACAGTGTTTTGCACAAGACAAAGCTTCCATTGAATTTTATAAAATCTCAACAATAATTGCACTGACTGCTACAGTGGAATGCACCGAGGCAGAAAATACACTGACCTCCTATAAGCTTAGACGTAGTCATGCATCAACTCTAAGCCACATGAAACGCACGGTAAGACGCACACATGCACTGTCTCTAGGCCACCATGAGACGCAAGGTAAGAGGCAGAGACACGTGAGGCACATGAGACGCAAATGTAATATGAGATGCATACTTGCACTCACCTTAGGCATGAGACAAAGGATGAGATGCTAGGTAAATGTACTGATCCTGAGTGTGCTGAGATGCAACATGAGACACACAAGTGCATGAGACGCAATGCAACGTGCTCAGACAAAATATTGCACGGACCTTGTTTGTGCTCCCTTATACATAGCATGAGACGCAAGAATGAAACACAAACGTGCACCGACCTGATGTTCTATAGATCTAGAAGAGAGAATGCACAGACCTATATTACATGCGTGCAGCACCAAAGCTTGCACCGACCTTATGATCACATGCACGGACCTTAGTTAGGATATAGCCATACAAGCATCGACCTTGATGCATAGAGCAATGACATGCACACCAACTGTTTGATGAAATGCACACAACTGTCTACATGAATAAATGAAATGTGCATGGACCTTCAGCATGTACAGACCCAAAACGTTGCACAGACCTCACGCAAAGCTAACACAGACTTTATATGCAACCAAATTGAAGTCTGAGATATCTGTACTGACCTGAACATGTATCAGACTTGGATGATCATTGACTTTACCTGTCAGAAGCTGATTCACATTTTACAAGAGATTGACTTGCTGTCAATTGGAGTTGACCGTTGACTTTCTTTTCATGTCTTCTTGAATCATCTTCAGAACATGTTCTGTAGCAACCCTGATAAAATAAGGATGGTCAAATAGATCCAATTGAAATAAAAAGATTTAAATAATAAACTAAAAGGTAAATAACGCCTTGACTCAAGGCGCTACTTCAAAAATAAACGCCTCCATCTAAGGCGCGAATTACAGAAAGGACGCCAACAGCTGAGGTCGTCAATTCTCGACGGTCAACATAAATAAAAAGGGCAAGTATAAGTGACGCCCTCTACATGGACGCATTTCACATAATAAATGACGCTTGACAAGGCGTCAATTTAAATTAACGCCCTCACTTAAGATGTCAATTCAGTTTGAGTTTCGTTCGACCCAGGAGACTATCCAGAGCAAGTTTCTGGATAACTACGAGGGTGATTGATTATAGAAAGAACTCTAATGGGGAAATATTACTTCCAATACAATACTAACCCCCTTAGGATTCTAAAAATCCTATAAATACCCTTCTAATCGACCCTTGATCGCTATTTTTGGCGATCTAACCTTGCTACTGTCGTGTGTGAAGAACAGGTTGTTCTTCCTCTTTTACTTTCAGTTGGGAAGCATGAAGAATGCTAATGCTTCGTCCTTTTTTCTTCTTCTGAAGGTTGTCTGCATCGAACCAGCTGAAGAACGTGGGTTCTTCATCATATTCCCTCTTCCTCCTTGTTGCTGGAAGGAAGGCCATCGTCTTTCGTGGAGCTGCAAGAGCCTCTTCCTCTTCTTCTTCCTTGCGTACAAAAGGAGGCTCTGTTTATAACAAAGCATCTTTTCAATTTCTTTACCCAGATAATCATCTGGTAGGTTTTCTCAAGAACTGTAGCCCAAACTAGTTTAAGATTCCTAATATTATCATCTGTCATCCATGCCTATAGTTTTACTGCGTCTTTTTCAACGTTTTCTGGGAAATTTCAAAAGAAGCGACCCTACCTAGGGCGCTAATTCTTGTTATGACGCCCTGCCCAGGAGTCGTCAATTCCATACAGTTAATAAATACCCATCTTTAAAAATTCAATATCTATGTAACCACGAATCTATTATTATGCATGATCCTACCTACTCAATCTTGCTATTTTTCTTGTCCAGTTCTGTTTCTTACAAATTAATTATCGTGAAATACCTTTACTGTTCATGTTCCTGAAAACCAAAGTTAATTAACGACCTTCTCAAGGTCGTCTCTTATGAAACTAACGCCCCATCAAAGGGCGCTAATTTAAAATTAACGCCCCTGTACAAGGCGCGTTTTGTTAAAATTCCAGAATGTTGAAATTTCTGCAAAATAGAAATATAGAATGGACGACTGCTGGAAAAGCCGTCAAATTATGAATACACGACCCAGTAAAAGGCGTTAATTCATTAAGTAGTGACTTAGGCTAAGTCGCTATTTTCCTGTGATACTATTTTACACTGTTACTGTTAACCGAGGGTTTCATATGTATATTTATATATATATATATATATATATATGTATATGTATATCGGCACTATATTCCAGTCCGTGAATATAGTCCCATGTTTTATGATGTCTTATCGCATTACCCTCAATTCTCGGTGACATAAAAGCTCTCTATTGGACATTCCGTTCCTTTGGACTAGCGAGTTAGTCATAGAGACCTCCGTAAGTCTCCTCGAGCCTTGGATTCCCTCAAGGCCGACTGAGCGGGTTGTACCATAAAAACCTATCACACTATTTTTGCCATGTCACTCTATAGAAACATGGTATACCGGCCCTCATGTTATGCTATGTGTATAATATGAGCAGTATCTTAATGAATGGGGAAAGCATGCCATTATTGAGATGTTCTTGTGGACCCCAATTCTATATCAAACATTATTATGATGTTCTTGTGGACCCCAATTCTATATCAAACATTATTATGATGTTCTTTTGGACCTCAATTATATATTAAAGAGTGACCCTCTACTTGTGGGCACTTACTTGTCATGGTACCCAAGTTAGGGAACCAATTTCACCTAGTTTTATCGATAATCGTGATTGTACCGTTATTATCGCCTATCTATGTCAAGCGTCATATTTTTGGACTCTATTCTATCAAAGTCTATCCTACATATCTACAAGCTTTATTCTTGAAATTCCATATTGGCTATATACAAAAGTGGATGTCAAAATACATGATCAATGCCTGCGCATATAGGGCCCGATCTGGTCCTGGGAGGAGCACCCGAAAGTACTTGTGCCCATGGGAGTTGTAATGATAATGGTATTGACATTATACCGAAGTGCATGACTAGCTTGATTGAACATTCCACAAATCTTGTACTTGACTTGACTTGATATTACATGACTTGCATGGCCCGAGAAAGGGTAATTGTATACTTGCTTGCTTGAAACATGATAGCCAAATTCCAACATGACATGATGAGTCTACTTGCTTGAATATTTAGATATCTTTTGATATAAGTTCTTGAAAGTTCATGGCTAATCTTCTTGCCATCTTATTGTTATATCCTCTTTCTATCTTGTCGTTTTTGCGAGCATGCTTAGCCATAGTGCATTTACATGTGACAAATGTAATTACTTAAACCCATTGCTAGTTCTTGAGATATAATTTCCTACTGAGCGTTCGCTCACTCAGTGTTTCCCTACTTTTCAGGTAAGTCCGATGACGAGACCCAAACAGACGGGGAAGGTCAAGAGTGAAAGAGTTAGAGCTACTCAAGAGTAAATTAGTCCTGTCTTTTATCTATTTTTCTTGAGTCAAGCGTTGTATTTTTCTTTTATTGAGTCTAGTATTTGCAAGGGTTTGTAATAGACATATTCTTATTAAAGGAATTAATGGATTGGGTTATCTTTATATTTGCGCACTCTGTCTTTGTGTCGAATACACTACTACTCTGATTGACATGATCGATATAAACTCGTCGCGCATCTTCGGGTACCTTCCGCACTCGGGGCGTGACATGTTCTGACATATTTCATAAGTGATGACATCATCAATGAATGCATCACAATTAAGTGATCACGGTCATATATAAAGAGACATAATATTTGTCATCATCAAAACTTCAGAACCACAGGGGACACAACAGTGAGTAGCCTTTTCAATTCATTGAAGCTCTGTTCACACTTATTCGACCACATAAATGGCACATCTTTGCTAGTCAACTGAGTCATTGGCACGGCAATCCGTGCAAAATCTTGAATGAATCTTCTATAATACCCAGCAAGACCCAGAAAGCTTCTAATCTCTATCACAGTCTTAGGGCTTTGCCATTGAAGAACAGCTTCAATTTTAACAGGATCAACTGCAACTCCATTGCCAGAAATCACATGGCCTAGAAAATGAACTTCCCGAAGCCAAAACTCACATTTGCTGAATTTTGCATAGAGCTCGTGATCTCGCAGAGTCTGCAATACCACCCTAAGATGTTGAACATGTTCCTCTTCGGAAGCAGAATAGACCAAAATGTTACCATAAAGATCACCACAAATTGGTCCAAATATGGACGAAACACACGATGCATTAGGTCCATAAACGCTGCTGGAGCATTGGTTAGCCCAAATGGCATAACCAAAAATTCATAATGACCATACCTCATGCTAAAGGCCGTCTTCTCCACATCAGATTCCCTACTCCTCAATTGGTAATAACCAGAGCGAAGATCAATCCGTGAAAAGACACTAGTCGACTGAAGTTGGTTAAATAAATCATCGATCCTGCGCAAAGGATATTTATTCTTGACAGTCACCTGATTTAATTGCCTATAATCAATACATAGCCTCAGGCTTCCATCTTTCTTCTTCACAAATAATACAGGAGCACCCCATGGAGAAAAGCTAGGACGGATATAGCCATTTTCCAGCAATTCTAGA
The DNA here is from genome assembly GCA_022559845.1 of Amorphophallus konjac. Classification (NCBI taxonomy): domain Eukaryota; kingdom Viridiplantae; phylum Streptophyta; class Magnoliopsida; order Alismatales; family Araceae; genus Amorphophallus; species Amorphophallus konjac. The sequence goes on from JAHNEJ010002736.1 coordinate 56,032, forward strand.
ATTTGTGCTCTCAACTCTTTCAATTCTGTAGGTGCCATACGGTAAGGTGCCGTACCTGGAAGTAGTTCAATCACCATCTCAATATCTCGCTGTGGAGATAAGCCTGGCAACTCATTAGGAAACACATCAGAAATTCACAAACCATAGGAATATCACTTATCTCATGCTCTGGTGCCTCAACAGCAACCACGGAAGCAAAGAATCCCTGACAACCTGTATTAAGTAACCTACAGGCTTGAATAGCATAAATAAGCAAGCAAAGAGAACGAGATTGAATACCTTGAAAATAGAATGTCGCTTTCCCATATGGCTGAAAATAAACTTTCTTCATTTTACAATCAACCACGGCTCCATAATCCTCTAACCAATCCATGCCCAGAATAACATCATAGTCTACCAGCTTCAACGCATCTAACCTAGCTGGCAACTGCTGATTCCCAATCACTATAGGAGTCCCATCAAGACAGAAAGGAGTAAACATGAACTCCCCAGAAGGCAATTCAACAACTAACTCACAAGACATTTTTTATGTCGGCTCCTCAATACAAGCAACAAAATCTTTAGAAATAAATGAATGAGAAGCACTTGAGTCAAATAAAACACGTGCTGCATGATCATAAATCATAATAGTACCTTCCACAAGATGAGATGCAACTACTTCTGAACGAGTCATATGCATGACTCTCCCTTTTTGCTTCTTTCCACCTACAGTAGACTGCTGCAATGACGATATTGATGCCTGTGTTAAAGTTAGATGGAAGGCTCTTTCACCACAGAATGTGGATCTAGAGGGGGGGTGAATAGATCAACTGGCTATTTAAAAATTAGGCCTAGAATCAAATGCGGAATTAGAAGAACACTAAACGAACATAGCCAATGCACCGAATGAAACACACAAGATCTGCTGAACAAGCAATCAAACACACGAGAGGCACAAAGACTTTTAGGTGGTTCGGTCAATCCGACCTACGTCCACCCCACATTCAACTCGAATGTGGATTACTACTGATACATAGCTTCAATCAGCTGGGCTCTACAGCTTGCCAACAACGGCTGGGGCTTACAGCTTATCTCGACCAGAGGAACACCCTCTACAACAGCTGAGCTTCACAGCTTGCTCTGCTGGGCACTACAGCTTTGTCGACCAGAGGAACACCTCTGCAACACCGCTGCCTCACAGCTTGACACCGCTGACTAACAGCTTGATCGAACAAGAGTTTTCAAAGGAAAATAACAAAGACTGAAAAGTAAGAAAAACACAATCGAATGAAAGAAAACCAAAACGACTGTAGCTCAAAGTTGAGCAATATCAGCTCTGGTAACTGGACCAAGAGACTGATTCACAAGCTCTCATATAACTCTCTCAACTCATCTCTTCTCACTTTCTTCTTCTCTCCTTTTCTTCTTCTCTACTTTTCTTCTCTCTGGATCTCGGTGGCTCTCTGCTGCCTCTGGTTTTTCTCACTATATAGACTTGCCACCACTTCGATCTACCTTTTACAGAAGATGAAGACTGCTATATATAACAGCAGTAGGTGGATAAGGGCGCGTGGCTTCCGCAGTTCCCGCCCAAGTGAATTCGCCAGATCCGAGGAAATTCCATCCACGTGTCAGCATCTGCACACCTCGTCCTCCTGGGATCACGAGCCATGTCAGCAATCTCAGTAGAGAATCCCTGTCATATAGAGTATCGGATGATCAGATTAAATAACAACTCTGTATAGACTTATCAGAAGAACTGCGTTGTATAGACTTCATATAAGTGAAAGCGATGTACAGACTTGCTGTATGAAGCAACCGCCGTACAGACTTAGGTGATATGAAGACCGTCAATGTATAGACTAAGTGAAGATCAATGCAATGTACAGACTTCGCAAATGAAGATGCAATGTGTAGACTTCATGAATGAAGATGCAATGTGTAGACTTTGCAAGATGTGAAGGAGTTGAGTGTATAGACTTCACGATGTGAAGACTTGTCAACAAAGGACTGTACAGACTTGAGGTGAAAACCGATGTATAGACTTTCTAAAAGAACAGCTGTATAGACTTGAAGCAATGGAAAACATCGACTGTATAGACTTTGAACTGCAACGTAGGTAAAGGCATCGATGTATAGACTTCGAAGTTGAACGTAGGTAAATAACCCAATGTGCAGACTTTGAATCGCAACGAAGAAACAGATGCCAATGTACAGACTTTGGCAAACAGCGATGTACAGACTTGGCCAAACAGTCCAATGTATAGACTTGAGGCATGGAGGCCAATGTACAGACTTTACCTCGTGCAAGCTACAGTGAATGAATGTATAGACTTCGAACTCTTGAGCTCTGCATAGACTTTGCAGTCAACAGGCGATGTATAGACTTTGGAGTCTGAGACCAATGTACAGACTTTGTAAACCAGAAGCCTGTATAGACTTGGAAGATCAAGACGCTAAGGAAGACGATCCACTGTACAGACTTAGATGCCATTGACAAATGCATGCTACAGTCCAATGTATGGACTTACATGAGACGCTCATTGAGACACTCAATGTACAGACTTCGCCTGACACCGTCCAATGTGCAGACTTTGCCTTAGACTCTAAATGAGATGGATAGTGTATAGACTTAGCCAATGCAATGAGTTGACGCTACAGTGTATGTCAATGCAATGAGTTGACGCAGTCCAATGTACAGACTTTCAAGCCTAAAGGCCAATGTGTGGACTTGCACAGTAGCTTCAAAGTATAGACTTGATATGTGTGCTTCGGCTGTACAGACTTCACTCTAGCAGGTAATGTAGCAATGTATATACTTTGATCTTGAACGTGCAGTGTATAGACTATGCAATGCACTGTGGATGTATGGACTTTGCAACGACGGGCAATGTGTAGACTATGCACAAACAGATGAGTCGACTCATGAGAACAGGGGGTCGACCCATAACAATGTATAAACTTTGCAATCGACAGGCAATGTACACACTTGCTAGGATGCTGCAAGAGACACGGACAGTGTACATACTTACGTTACTGTAGCAATGTATAGACTTTGAGACTTTGAGTGTGTGTTCAGTGTGAAAACATAATAAAATGCATAGAACACACAGACAATCTGATAAAAGTAATTTCATCAAAACATAAACAGTGTTACCAATCACTCAAAACAATGTGTTGCCATATGAAGTAAAGTTACATGTCAACACCATCAACACAGAGGAGTCACAACAGCCTGAGAATACTGTTGTGACTGTGATGGTGGCGGAGGTCGAAACTGTTGTGGCTGTGAAAATGAAACATGCTGCTTCGGCCTTAACGGACAATCACGGACCACATGTCCCACCTAATCACACCAAAAACACACAACGGGCATCGAACACGGTCTACCCAAATGACTATCACCACAACTCAAACATGCTCTCGGCTGACTAGCCATCGATCCTTGTCGTTGAAAAGAAGAGGGTGCTGATTGTTGCACGTTACCAGAGGAAGCTTGTCGGTCATACTACTTCTTGGATTTTCTGAACATCCGCATGAATTTAGCTTTCATAGAGAAAGTACCACTAGCAGAAGGAACAGAAGATGATACCCCCGTCATACTCGGTTGACTACTAGCCTACTGATGTTGTACGCTATACTATATTGGTTCAACTTGGGTTCACCCTTGAGGTCTTACCATATCCAGTTCTAATGCTGATGATGCCTGATAAGCCACATCAAACTCTGCCACTCTGGTTGCAATAAGAGGTTGCCTCAACTCTGGCTTCAAACCACGTAAAAATTGTTCAATTTTCAGCCCTTCATCTGCAAGAATATGAGGAGCATATCGACCCAATTCCATAAATTTGTTCCGATACTGTAAGACTGTCATATCACCCTGAGCTAACTCCATGAACTAGTATATTTTGTCCATCCTGAGATAAGCTGGACTGTATGTACGCTCGAACGAAGTAACAAACTCCTTCCATGTAATCAGTCGAAGAGGACGGGACTTAAAAGTCACCTCCCACTCCGTGGTCCACCACGCGAGCGCTGCCCCCTGCAACTAAAATGTAGCTAGCATTACCTTCTCATCTTTAATGCATTCCATAGAACGGAACACACGCTCAGTCGCATCCAGCCAAACCCTAGCCACATCTGGATGCACTTGTACTTCATTTGTTGGTGGGTGGAATAAAAGAAATTCCTTTAGAACTCGACCACGACCACCTTGAGGCAATAAATCCTCACCAACAATAGGGTCAACACGGCCTTGCCCATGAACATTCACTGGATGAGGCGAAGTACCGCTCTCTTCTCTTGGAACATCTTGGGGCACATTAGTTTGGAAACGAACTCTCCGTCTAGGCGGCATAAGAGAAGACACACAACGTAAGAACCATAAGTAATTACGGGAAAACAACCTAAGCCAGCAATAGTGGCACACATGGACTTGTTTTGGACTATTGCAATTTCAATTCCTTATACATCACCACAACACCACTCTGATACCAACTGTAACGACCCAGAGATACAGATACCAATAAACCGATACCAAGAACTCGGAGACGCCACCGAAGAGACTGATGAGGCCCCGTAAGGGTTTGAAGGATTGGTTGATGTAGCAACCCTGATAAAAATAAGGTTTTTAAATAAATCAAATTAAAAATAAAAGATAAGTGACAACGAGCCTAAATGAGTAAATCATTAATCAAGAGAAAAATAACGCCTTTTATCAAGGCGCTGATTTAAAAGGAAACGCCTCTGTATAAGGCGTTAAATTAAATAGGACGCCTGCACAATAGGGCGTCAAATTTCAAACGATGGAAGATAAAATTAAGGAAAGGAAATGAAACGCCCTCTACCTGGGTGCATTTTACATAAGTAACGACGCTCTACAAGGCGTCAATTTAAATTCGACGCCCTCGCTTAAGACGTTAATTCAGTTCGAGTTTCGTTCGACCCAGGAGACTATCCAGGGCAAGTTATGGATAACTACGTCGAAGGTAGAATATGGTAAGGACTCTATCATGGAAGTATTACTTTCAATATAACTCTAACCCTATTAGGATTCAAAAGAAACTATAAATACCCTCCTAAATCAACCCTTGATCGCTATTTGGCGATCTGCTGCTGCTGTTATCGACGTGAAGAACAGGTAATGTTCTTCCTCCTTTTTTCCTTTTACCTTAGGTTATATGATTAATGATCTTCATTATTTCTTCTGTAGGAAGTTTGCAGTAACTCTCTGTCGAAGTGAAGAACGTGAGATTCTTCATCCTCTTCTTCTTTCCCCTGTCTACGGTTTTAGTTATGAAGAATGTTAATTTTTCTTCATCTTATTCTCCTATAGGTTGCCTGCATCGAGAAAGGACTCTCGTATAGATTAAAGGACTTGAAGTTCTTCCTCTTCTGGTGATCAGAAGACTCTGTTACAAATAGAGTATCGTTGGTCTTCACGAAATCTTCACGTTTCTTCATCCACATCTTAATCAGGTAGGTTTTCTCAAGGATGTAGCCCAAACCAACTACAATTGCTAATAATACCTTATATCATACATGCATATAGTTTTACTATGATTTCAAGCATTTTCTGTAAATTTTTAAAAGAGGCGACCCAGCCCAGGGCGCTAATTCTAGTTTTGACGCCCTGCCCTATAGTCGCCAATTTCAGATAATTGTTAATTACTCATGTTTAAAATTCCATAACTATGAAATCATTAATCCGAATTAATGCATGAGTGTACCCACGGAATCCTGTTATTTTTCTTGTCCTAATCCTGAAACCACTTCCTGTAAATTATTTATCATGAAATTTCGTTACTGTTCATATTAATCTGGAAACATGTTGAATTAACGACCTAATGAAGGTCGTGTCTTATAGAACTAACACCCCTGTACAGGACGCAAATTGAAAGGTAACGCCCCTGACAAGGGCGCGTTTTTGTTAAAATTCCAGAACGTTGATTTTCTGCAGAATAGAAATATTGAAGGGATGACTGATGTACACGTCGTCAAATTGTAATTAAACTCCCCTCTGTAAGGCGTTAATTATATAATTAATGACTTTGGTCAAGACGCTATTTTCCTGTATTATTATTTTTCCCTCGGTTAACATGGTTTCATATGTGTATATATATATATATATATATATATATATATATATCGGCACTATATTCCACTCCGTGAATATAGTCCCACGTTTTATGATGTTTTAACGTCACCCCCTTAACTCTCATTGACATACCAGCTCTCCATTGGATATTCCGTTCCTTTGGACTAGCGAGTTAGTCATAGAGACCTCCGTAAGACTCCTCGAGCCTTGGATTCCCTCAAGGCCGACTGAGCTGGTTGTACCATAAAAACCCATTACACAATCTTTGCCATGTCACTCTATAGAAACATGGTATACCGGCCCTCATGATATGCAAAGTGTGTATCATGAGAATGCTTTTAATGGGATGAGGTTGTCATGCCATTTGATGCTGTTCTTGTAAACCCCAATTCTATATTCAACATGATGTTCTTGTGGACCTCAATTCTATATCAAGAATGAGGACGTCTTGCCATTGATGTGCTGTTCTTGTGGACCTCAATTCTATATCAAGAATGAGGATGTCTTGCCATTGATGTGCTGTTCATGTGGACCTCAATTCTATATAAAGAATGTCCATACTTGTTTGTCATGGTACCCAATTTAGGGAACCAATTCCACCTAATTTCATCGATAATCGTGATTGTACCGTTATTATCACCTATCCATGCCAAGTGTCATATTTTTGGACTCTATTCTATCAAAGTCTATCCTACATATCTACAAGCTTTATTCTTGAAATTCCATATTGGCTATATACAAAAGTGGATGTTAAAATACATGATTAATGCCTGCGCATATAGGGCCCGATCTTGTCCTGGGAGGAGCACCCGAAAGTATTAGTGCCCATGGGAGTTGTAATGATAATGGTATTGGCATTATACCAAAGTGCATGACTAGCTTGATTGAACATTCCACAAATCTTGTACTTGTACTTGACTTGATATTACATGACTTGCGTGACCCGAAAAAGGGTAATTGCATACTTGCGTGCTTGAACGTCATAGCCAAATTCCACCATGACATGATGAATACACTTGCTTGAATATCTTGATATCTTTTGATATAAGTTCTTGAAAGTTCATGACTAGTTCTTCTTGCTATCTTATTGTTATATCATCTTTCTATCTTGTCATTTTATGCGAGCATGCATAGCTATAGAGCATTCATGAAAGATGTAATTACTTAAACCCCTTGCTAGTTCTTGAGATATAATTTTCCTACTGAGCGTTCGCTCACTCAGTGTTTCCCTACTTTTCAGGTAAGACCGATGACGAGACCCAAACGGATGGGGAAGGTCAAGAGTGAAAGAGTTAGAGCTACTCAAGAGTCAATTCGTCCTGTCTTTCCATATTTTTCTTGAGTCTGAACTGTACCTTTTCTTTTTATTAAGTCTAGTATTTGCAAGGGTTTGTAATAGACATATTTTTATTAAAGGAATAAATGGATTGGGTTATCTTTACTTGTGCGCATTTCTGATTTTGGTGTCGAATACACTAATACTCTGATTGACATGATTGATATAAAATCGTCACGCGTCTCCGGGTATCTTCCGCTCTCGGGACGTGACAGTTTTTGTGGTATCAGAGCCTAGGGTATTCAATTCCTAGGAAAACCTAAGTCCAAGGATAGGTTCAAAACCTTTAACCAATGAGATTGGCTAGAACCAAAGGGTTGAGTTAACATAAAAACTTAAAAGCCCTTAACGCGAGTATATACTAATATAGTTATTGTAATTGTAGGATAATAGCTGCCGAACGTGCTCAGTGGCGCAATATGTAGCGTACACTCCAAGGCATGACCCAAGTGCTGCAACAAGTAGCACAGGGAGGTGCACAACGAGCCGGAAGTCTCCACCAAGTCTTCAAGAACATGAACCCTCCCAAATTCATGGGTTCTACTGATCCGGATGACGCAGAGCACTGGATCAGGGAGACGGAACGTATATTCCGTGTTATGCAGTGCACGGATAAAGATAAAGTCTTATTAGCTACTTTCCAACTAGAGAGGGATGCCCGATGCTGGTGGGAGTCAGTCGAAGCTACTATAAATCCGGACCAAATTACTTGGGAAGAATTTGTTGAACATTTCAACAATAGATATTTTTCAGACCGAGTCCAAGAAAAGAAAGCTACCGAATTTGCCGCACTCAAGCAACGATCGTTATCAGTAGCTGAATACGAGGCACAATTCTCTAGATTATCTCGGTATGCTAAACACTTAGTTAGTACTGAGAAGATGAAACTCGAAGATTCCTTAATGGGCTCAGGCCCCAATATATTACCCAGCTGGCGCCAATGGATATTCAGGTCTACTCAGAGATAGTACACCGAGCCCAATTGTTAGAAGATGCCACGGAACTATCAGATAGAATCCGTGGGAAGGATAAGAAAGAACAAGTTACAAGTTCGGGTTCCTTTAAACCCAATTTCAAGAAGAGGCCTAGCACTGGAGGTACTTCTTCTCAAGACCAAAAATTTAAGAAGACTAAGCCCTTCTCTATCACCACTACACCTTCGAATATAATAAGCAAGCATTATGACAAGGCTGGTCATAAAGCCGAAGAGTGTTGGAGGAAACTTGGAGCATGTCTCCGTTGCGGGAGCCGTGAGCATCGGATTCCCGATTGCCCATTACTTAATGATCAAGCCGGTGACGGGAAGCGCCCGGTAACCAAGAACGCTCGTCTTCACGCAATTAAGGAGACCAAAGAAGAAGAAGGCGGACTAGTAGAAGGTACATTAAAAGTTTGTTCCAAATCTGCACATGTCTTATTTGATACGGGTGCATCATATTCCATTGTTTCCAAGAAGTTTGCTGACCCATTACCTTTAGAATCGGAATGGATAAAATTAGTTTTGTCTACTCCTCTTGGTAGCGAAACTGATATCACTCACCATTACCAAAACTGTGAAGTATTGATTCAGGGTAGGAATCTTCCTATCGATCTTATATGTTTAGATCTAAAGGAATATGATGTCATATTAGGAGCAGATTGGTTATCCAAATACCAGGCAACGATTGATTGCCGTAATGGCAAGGTTACCTTCAGAGACTTTCCAGAACTAGTCTATTCTAGCCCTAAGAGTCGGAGCAAGTCACCTCTTATTTCGGCTCTCCGAGCTAGCAAGCTAATCAGGAAAGGATGTGTATCTTTCCTTGCATTCGTCACGATTAAGGAGGCTAAGGAAACTAAGATAGAAGACATTCCGGTGGTACAAGAATTTCCGGACATGTTTCTGGAAAATTTGCCTGGATTACCTTCCCAAAGAGAAGTGGCCTTCACCATCGATTTAATTCCTGGTGCTGGTCCAGTTTCTAAGGCACCGTATAGAATGTCACCCGCTGAACTCAAGGAGTTAAAGGAGCAATTGATGGAACTCATTAAGAAAGGATACATTAGACCAAGCACTTCCCCATGGGGAGCACCTGTGCTATTTGTAAAGAAGAAAGATGGATCCATGAGGTTATGCATCGACTATCGACAGTTGAATCATCTCACTATCAAGAACAAGTATCCACTGTTGAGAATCGATGAGTTGTTTGATCAAATTTCAGGATCCAAGTACTTTTCCAAAATTGATCTTAGGTCAGGATATCATCAGTTAAGAATCAAGGATGAGGACATTCATAAAATCGCATTCAGAAGCATGTATGACCATTATGAATTTGTTGTTATGCCTTTCGGACTAACGAATGCCCCTGCTACCTTTATGCAGTTAATGAATAGTATATTCAGGCCTTATTTGGATCAATTCGTGGTGGTCTTTATTGATGATATATTGATTTACTCCAAGACCAAGGAAGAACATGAGGAGCATTTAAGGATTTCATTACAGATATTGAAGACAAACCAACTATATGCAAAGCTTAGTAAGTGTGAGTTCTGGCTCGAAGAAGTGACTTTTCTCAGACATGTTATATCAAAAGATGGCTTGTCTGTAGATCCATCAAAGTGGAAGCTGTAAGGAATTGGGAAAGACCAGCCAATGCTAGCGAGATCCGAAGCTTCTTAGGTCTTGCGGGATACTATCGGCGATTCATCAAGGATTTCTCCAAGATAGCCGTACCACTCACTAGGCTAACTCGCAAGGAGATCCGTTATGAATGGAGTGAGGAATGTGAAAGAAGCTTTCAAACTCTCAAGGATCATCTAACTACAGCTCCGGTCTTAGCATTACCAATGGAAGGAGAGAAATTTGAGGTATACACTGATGCTTCGGGCATTGGCCTCGGATGTGTCCTAATGCAACAAGGAAAAGTTATAGCCTACTCTTCTCGTCAATTGAAGAAGCACGAAGAGAACTACCCAGTCCATGACTTAGAATTGGCCGCAGTGGTATTTGCACTCAAAATATGGAGACATTACCTATATGGAGTGCAGTTCATTGTATACTCCGACCATAAAAGTCTCAAGTATCTCTTTTCACAGAAGGAATTAAATATGAGGTAACGACGTTGGCTAGAATATCTCAAGGACTTCGACTTCAATATACAATATCATCCCGGAAAGGGTAATCATGTAGCCGATGCCCTTAGTAGAAAGCCGAGAGCATTGTTAGCCAATTGTATGATTCAAGAATGGAAGTTGCTGGAGCAATTCTCTAAGCTCAATATAAGCATGGACACAAACTTCAAATGTGTCACATTGTCTCATATTAGCATTCATCCAGACCTATTAACTGAGATACAAGCACTTCAAGATAATGACCCAATATTGGTAGAGATCAAAGGCAAACTGGAAGGACAATCTGATTTCCAAATAACTGGTGAAGGAAGATTAATGTTCAGGAATAGAACTTGCATACCGGATTGTCCCGAGTTAAGAAAGAAGATCTTAGATGAAGCTCATAGATCAAGGTATACGATTCATCCAAGATCAACCAAAATGTACCAAGATGTGAAAAGAAATTTTTGGTGGCCCAACATGAAGAGGGAAATAGCAGACTATGTATCACGCTGTCTCACTTGCCAACAGGTCAAGGCAGAACACCAAAAGCCTGCTGGAAAATTACATCCTCTAGATATCCCTAAATGGAAGTGGGAGAATATTGGTATGGATTTCATCATGGGTTTATCTAAATCAAAAGGAGGACATGATGGAATTTGGGTTATTATTGACCGATTGACTAAATCGGCGCATTTCTTGCCAATAAAGAGCCGATGGTCAGTTGATGTTTTGGCTGCATTATACATCAAGGAAATAGTCAGATTACATGGTATTCATGTTTCAATTGTGTCTGACAGAGATCCCCGTTTTACTTCTCATTTTTGGAAGGGACTACAACATTCGTTGGGAACAAGGCTTAACTTTAGTACAGCTTTTCATCCTCAAACGGATGGTCAGACTGAGAGAACTAATCAGGTGGTTGAAGATATGCTCAGAGCTTGCATCATTGATTTTGGAGGAAGCTGGCATGACCACTTGCCTCTGGTTGAATTTGCATACAATAATAGCTATCAAGCAAGTATACAAATGGCACCTTTCGAAGCTTTATACGGAAGGAGTTGCCGATCACCCTTATGCTGGGACGAAGTTGGAGAGAAACAACTGTCAGGTCCAGACATGATAAGGGATACCACCAAGAAAATACAATTGATCCGAGAAAGACTGCAAGTGGCTCAGTCTAGGCAACAGGCTTATGCTGACACGAGAAGGAGAGATCTTGAGTTCCAAATCGGAGATCATGTATTTCTCAAGATATCGCCTGGACGTGGAATAAGGAGATTTGGTGTGAAGGGCAAGCTTACACCAAGATTCATCGGACCTTTTGAAATATTGGAAAGAGTTGGCGAGGTTGCTTATCGCATCGCATTGCCTCCTCAATTGTCTGATGTTCATAATGTATTCCACGTATCTATGTTGAAAAAGTATGTACACGATTCATCACATATTATTGAACATGGAGACTTAGTTATCCAGAAGGATCTCACATATGAACAGAAGCCCATAAAGATACTAGATCGTGAAGTACGTACCCTAAGGAATAAAGGTATTCCCATGCTAAAGTACAATGGAATAAGAGTTCCGAACATGAAGCTACATGGGAGACCGAGGAATCCCTAAGGAAACGATTCCCAGAATTATTTTAAAGGTATATGTTCTAAACGCTCTCCACTTATACATACTATTGAATTTGGGGACCAAATTCTTTTAAGTGGGGGAGGGTGTAGCAACCCTGATAAAAATAAGGTTTTTAAATAAATCAAATTAAAAATAAAAGATAAGTGACAACGAGCCTAAATGAGTAAATCATTAATCAAGAGAAAAATAATGCCTTTTATCAAGGCGCTGATTTAAAAGGAAACGCCTCTGTATAAGGCGTTAAATTAAATAGGACGCCTGCACAATAGGGCGTCAAATTTCAAACGATGGAAGATAAAATTAAGGAAAGGAAATGAAACGCCCTCTACCTGGGCGCATTTTACATAAGTAACGACGCTCTACAAGGCGTCAATTTAAATTCGACGCCCTCGCTTAAGACGTTAATTCAGTTCGAGTTTCGTTCGACCCAGGAGACTATCCAGGGCAAGTTATGGATAACTACGTCGAAGGTAGAATATGGTAAGGACTCTATCATGGAAGTATTACTTTCAATATAACTCTAACCCTATTAGGATTCAAAAGAAACTATAAATACCCTCCTAAATCAACCCTTGATCGCTATTTGGCGATCTGCTGCTGCTGTTATCGACGTGAAGAACAAGTAATGTTCTTCCTCCTTTTTTCCTTTTACCTTAGGTGATATGATTAATGATCTTCATTATTTCTTCTGTAGAAGTTTGCAGTAACTCTCTGTCGAAGTGAAGAACGTGAGATTCTTCATCCTCTTCTTCTTTCCCCTGTCTACGGTTTTAGTTATGAAGAATGTTAATTTTTCTTCATCTTATTCTCCTATAGGTTGCCTGCATCGAGAAAGGACTCTCGTATAGATTAAAGGACTTGAAGTTCTTCCTCTTCCGGTGATCAGAAGACTCTGTTACAAACAGAGTATCGTTGGTCTTCACGAAATCTTCACGTTTCTTCATCCACATCTTAATCAGGTAGGTTTTCTCAAGGATGTAGCCCAAACCAACTACAATTGCTAATAATACCTTATATCATACATGCATATAGTTTTACTATGATTTCAAGCATTTTCTGTAAATTTTTAAAAGAGGCGACCCAGCCCAGGGCGCTAATTCTAGTTTTGACGCCCTGCCCTATAGTCGCCAATTTCAGATAATTGTTAATTACTCATGTTTAAAATTCCATAACTATGAAATCATTAATCCGAATTAATGCATGAGTGTACCCACGGAATCCTGTTATTTTTCTTGTCCTAATCCTGAAACCACTTCCTGTAAATTATTTATCATGAAATTTCGTTACTGTTCATATTAATCTGGAAACATGTTGAATTAACGACCTAATGAAGGTCGTGTCTTATAGAACTAACGCCCCTGTACAGGACGCAAATTGAAAGGTAACGCCCCTGACAAGGGCGCGTTTTTGTTAAAATTCCAGAACGTTGATTTTCTGTAGAATAGAAATATTGAAGGGACGACTGATGTACACGTCGTCAAATTATAATTAAATGCCCCTCTGTAAGGCGTTAATTATATAATTAATGACTTTGGTCAAGACGTTATTTTCCTGTATTATTATTTTTCCCTCGGTTAACACGGTTTCATATGTATATTTATATATATATATATATATATATATATATATATATATATATATATATATATATATATATATCGGCACTATATTCCACTCCGTGAATATAGTCCCACGTTTTATGATATTTTAACGTCACCCCCCTTAACTCTCATTGACATACAAGCTCTCCATTAGACATTCTGTTCCTTTGGACTAGCGAGTTAGTCATAGAGACCTCCGTAAGACTCCTCGAGCCTTGGATTCCCTCAAGGCCGACTGAACTGGTTGTACCATAAAAACCCATTACACAATCTTTGCCATGTCACTCTATAGAAACATGGTATACCGGCCCTCATGATATACAAAATGTGTATCATGAGAATTCTTTTAATGGGATGAGGTTATCATGCCATTTGATGCTGTTCTTGTAAACCCCAATTCTATATTCAACATGATGTTCTTATGGACCTCAATTCTATATCAAGAATGAGGACGTCTTGCCATTGATGTGCTGTTCTTGTGGACCTCAATTCTATATCAAGAATGAGGACGTCTTGCCATTGATGTGCTGTTCATGTGGACCTCAGTTCTATATAAGAATCCATACTTGTTTGTCATGGTACCCAATTTAGGGAACCAATTCCACCTAGCTTCATTGATAATCGTGATTGTACTGTTATTATCGCCTATCCATGCCAAGTGTCATATTTTTGGACTCTATTCTATCAAAGTCTATCCTACATATCTACAAGCTTTATTCTTGAAATTCCATATTGGCTATATACAAAAGTGGATGTTAAAATACATGATTAATGCCTGCACATATAGGGCCCGATCTGGTCCTGGGAGGAGCACCCGAAAGTACTAGTGCCCATGGGAGTTGTAATGATAATGGTATTGGCATTATACCAAAGTGCATGACTAGCTTGATTGAACATTCCACAAATCTTGTACTTATACTTGACTTGATATTACATGACTTGTGTGACCCGAAAAAGGGTAATTGCATACTTGCGTGCTTGAACGTGATAGCCAAATTCCAACATGACATGATGAATACACTTGCTTGAATATATTCATATCTTTTGATATAAGTTCTTGAAAGTTCATGACTAGTTCTTCTTGCTATCTTATTGTTATATCCTCTTTCTATCTTGTCATTTTATGCGAGCATGCATAGCTATAGAGCATTCATGAAAGATGTAATTACTTAAACCCCTTACTAGTTCTTGAGATATAATTTTCCTACTGAGCGTTTGCTCACTCAGTGTTTCCCTACTTTTCAGGTAAGACCGATGACGAGACCCAAACGGACGGGGAAGGTCAAGAGTGAAAGAGTTAGAGCTACTCAAGAGTCAATTCGTCCTGTCTTTCCATATTTTTCTTGAGTCAGAACTGTACCTTTTCTTTGTATTAAGTCTAGTATTTGCAAGGGTTTGTAATAGACATATTTTTATTAAAGGAATAAATGGATTGGGTTATCTTTACTTGTGCGCATCTCTGATTTTGGTGTCGAATACACTAATACTCTGATTGACATGATTGATATAAACTCGTCACGCGTCTCCGGGTATCTTCCGCTCTCGGGGACGTGACAGTTGAGGAGATGCATAATGAACTGGAATTACGTGCATTATAAAATAATAATTTTAAGCGGAAGCAATTAACAATATCAGAGTGATATATTTACATAATAGTCCAGATCCGACCATTACAAGTCCAAACACTGTATAAAAGTCAAAATAAATAACTACACGGGGCATACCCTGGTCAAAAGGGAAAGAAAAAGACCACTGCTGGCACGTACGACCTTCCGCCAAAAGCACGTGGCAAACCCGCGGACTGCTGTTCCGTCTCACCTGGAGAGGAAGGGGTGAGTCTCACATCATACACTCAGTAGAGTTCACACAGATCCCTACCTCCCAGCTAAACTCATGAAAGCAGTTAATAACATAATGGCATAGAAAAACAATAGTTAAACAAAGTTGTACAGGCATAAGAATAATTAAAGATAGCTAAGATAAATGCCATTTAAGAATCGGATGAATAATTAAACACAAGAATCATAATCTACCAATAGAATGAAAATTCAATATTTTCAGGTGATAGGAGAGAGAAAGGACAACCAGAAAGAAGACCAGACGCGTCCACTGACAACTTAAATTACGTCTCAAGTATCTCCACTAGCCTGGAGCGCGGCAAGTGAGACACGTAACAGTAACCAAGTCAAGAACTAGTCAGGGTTACACTCGTCAATGTCAGTCCACGCCCCTGACCACGTGTACACACACAAGCTCAATGCCTTGAGCCAGGCCTCTAGCTAGTTTTCCCCCCCTATAGGACGCTACTGACAAGTAAGGGGGCCCACGGAAACCAGCTTAAAAATCGTACACCGGGACTACCCTGCCACCTCTCCCAGGTGGGCCAACACTAAAGGTCGTCGGGCTACGACTAGTGGTTCCATCACAAGGAAAAAGAAAATGATTCTATTGGGATATAAAAATGTGCCACAGTTTGTAAAAATATTTAAACATGGCAAACATGCATCGTTAAACACATAATTAAATAAACAAGATTGAATTCATACACTACATGGACTAAACTGTCTAGTCAAGGGCTGCATAGCTCTGGAAAGCGGTCTGAACAACTGGCCGCTTCACAGACCCAAGCGTCTTTACCCTGACAGTTTAGCTACGAACACATTATACATTGAATAGAATAAAAATGGTGTAGACAGTGCCGTTTTGATCAAGAAATGGTCGCGCGAGTGACCGCTTAGTGATAGAAACGGTCCGATCTAGGCCGCTAGGCTTGCACCGCCTTACAGGGTCAAAGGGTCTTAGCAGTTATTTGTTGGGCCGCTAAGGTCAACAAACGGTCGGACGAAGGATCGCCACTAACAAGAAACGGTCTGGGGCGAGACCGTTAAGGTCCACCGCCTTATACAACTATAAAATGGTCCTTGGAAGGACCGCTTGCCTTCTAGAGAACCTGAAACGTGTGTAACTCAATTGAGTTCCCTCCCAATCAATTCAAATCGATGGGAATACATGTTTAAACATGTTCCATGCCTTCATACACCCATTCCATAACATTTTTACATCCAAAAACATAGAAACAATGGCCATGGAGTGATTTTCATGCATTAAAACATAAATGACTATGTTCATGAATTTTTGCTCAAACCATAAGAAAACATAAGACAATGGGCATGCAATCTAAAGTAAAGCATCCTAAGAGGAAGGGCAATCCATCCCCCTACTTGGTTTAAGAAGAAAACGCTGATTCCTTGCCGTTCTTCACAAAGGAACCGAGCTCTACAACGTGGGTTTCCACCACCATGCTCCACGGTTGCTTCCATGATGACAACACCGCCCCTCCTATGCCTTGGGCATGCCAAGGCCACCTTCCGCCGATCCTACAAAGTCCCAGGGTGAGCACACCACCGAGAGCAAGAGAAAGGGGGAGGGCGCGCATAGGAGAGAAAGAGAGAGTGAGAGGGGAGAGAACCCCCTTACGTGGAAGCAAAAAAAAGGCATTTGATTATATTTTTTTCATATAAAACCTTGAATTGCCATAAGGCATTAAAGGAAGTAAAATTGCATATATGCCTTATCTAGCTTCTAAAAGCTTATACAAATAGCTAACTCAGTTGAATTTAGCCCTTTAAGCCCACTAAAAAGCGTTCTTGATCTTGAATCTTTTCATATTTTGATATCGATAAGGATCTGTTAACTATCGGGTCTTACATTATCGCCGTGTCATCTTTACACAAGGTTTTATCCTTGAACTCCCTATTCCGTGAATCTACCTTATTATTCTTGTAATGTCTTATTCCTTTGGAATTCTATTGGCTATAAACTTTAGTGGATGTCTAGATAAATACATGACTCAATGCCTGGCGTAAATGGCGCCCGATCTGGTCCTGGGAGGAGCACCCGAAAGTACTTGTGCCCATGAGAGCTATATTGATCACAGTGTGGCATTGCACCAAAGTGCATGACTTTCTAGATTAATCGATGGCATTCCACATCTTGTACTTGACTTGACATGATATGACGTGACTTGCATATCCTGGAATGGGTATTTACTTGCTACATTAAATAGTCAATTCTCATGACATGACGTGATTTGATATTACATGCTTGATATCTTTGATAACTTTACATGAATCATCTTGGAAACTTGCCAGTCCATCTTTATTATTTCTTGTTGTTCCACTCCTAATTTTATTCATGCATAGCTATACTTGCATTTCATATAACATGTAATCTACTTAAAGAAAGTTTGTGTTGGGTTCGGTGCAATATTCAGAGGGGGGGGTGAATGAATATAGCCCTTATAAAATTTCACCCAATTAAAAACTAGAATGCTAACAAGACAGATTAGACAATCTAAAGGCTAATTAAATCTAATACTAAGAACTGCGGAATTAAATCTAATGCTCACTGGACAGATTTAGACAAATGAAACAAGCTGATTAAACATTCTGTTCAACCAGTAAGCGAACACTTGGAGCGCCCCTATGCAAACATCTAGCGGAAGCAAAGACAGATAAATCAAACCACAATGCAATAAGAGTTTTTAGGTGGTTCGGTCCTCCAGACCTACGTCCACCCCACACTCAAAACCCGAGTGTGGCTTACTACTGCGCAACACAGCTTGCGTCCGCTGGGCATCACAGCTTGCCTACAACCGTTGGGCCTCACAGCTTGCCATCCCTCTGAGCATCACAGCTTGCTGTCCAGAGGAGTCCACCTCTGCAACGTTGAGCATCACAGCTTGCTGTCCAGTGAAATCCACCACTGCACCCGCTGACTAACAGCTTGAAGAAATGTATAAGAAGAAAACAAAAGATGGAACAAAATAGCAACGGAAAGCTGTAAATGAAGAACAAGAAATATAGCTCTCGAAGGAGCAAGTCCGGCTTGGATTTGATCCAACTGTCAGACGACCACAATCTTTCACTCTTTCTCTGCTCAAACTCTCTAACTCTCTCTTTCTCTTCTCTGGATCGAAGACCTCTTTGCACTCTATTTTTTCTTCACAGCTTCTGCTCTCTCAACTTCGATCAACCTTCATCTGAAAACGAAGACTTCTATTTATATCAGCAGCAGCAGCAGCTAGGGCGTGTGGTCTCCACAGCTCCCGCCCAAACCTTGGACCACGTGGCAGCTCTCCAGCAGGCTTCAGCACACGTGTCACGATCTTGGGCCTTTATCCATTCTTGGATCACGTGCCCTCATTAATCCCAGCAAAGAATCCTTGTCAGACAGACAAAATAGGGTCATCAGTTTAACTATAAACTATGTACAGACTTTGTAGGATTGAATGCATTGTATAGACTTTACTGAGTGGGCTTTGTGAACTTCGAATGCAATGTACATACTTCATGTAAGAAGGCACCCGCTGTACATACTTGCTGAAGTGTAAAGCAATGTGCAGACTTTGAGTGTGTAAAGCAGGCGTTGTACATACTTTGCAAGCATAACACTGGGCGATGTATAGACTTACACTAGCGAATGTGTAGACTTCATGAGAATGCAGCAGCCAGTGTATAGACTTGCAATCTTGTACAGACTAGCCAGTGTATAGACTTGGCGAGCATGTAGCACACGATGTGCAGACTTCGTGCAGTGTATGGACTTCATGACTGATGCACGATGCAGACTCGTCCAATGTATACACTTGCTCAATGTTCAATCTTCACGAATGATGTACATACTACCAAAGTGTAGACTTGCCAAGACAAAAGAACGATGTGCAGACTTAAACAAGGCAAAGTCTATACAGGCTTTGAGGTTCACAATGTATGGACTTTGGCAACCCAACGGCTGTACAGACTTCCACTAAACAATGTTGTATAGACTTGGAAATCTGAACGGAAGGATGTATAGACTTGGCCCCTTGAAGAATGTACAGACTTTGAAGAAATCAGGCGATGTGAAGACTTTACCAATGTATGGACTTGGGCCAACTAAGAACCGATGGATGTATAGAATTTACGAGCATAGTCCAATGTATGGACTTTGCGAAGCACAGTCCAATGTATAGACTTCAAAGGCTTGAAGGCCCAATGTGCAGACATGGAAGCTTGAACTGATGTACAGACTTAACAGTCGCCTTGGCTGTACATACTTGAGCACAGAAGCTCTGTACAGACTTGATCAAGACAAGGCAATCGAGTGTGTAGACTTCAAGTGAAACGACGATAAAGCCATCAGTGTATAGACTTCAAGGGAAACGACGGTAAAACTACCGATGTATAGACTTGAAGGGAGACGTAGGTGAAACTTCCAATGTACAGACTTCGAAGTTGAACGAAGGATGTACGGACTTCACCCCGATGTATAGACTTGGAAGATCAAGGGAGGATGTACAGACTTCACCTTAATGCGTCTACAGTGCAGTGTATGAACTTTGAAGAACAGTGCATGACGCTGTACAGACTTTGAATGAAAGTCTAATGTGCAGATTTGCCACCGACCAATGTATAGACTCGGTGGGTTCAACTGGTGGATGTACAGACTTTGCAATCATCAGGCAATGTATAGACTTGCAAGCCTGAAGGCCAGTGTGTGGACTTGCACAGTAGCCCAATGTATGGACTTGACAAAGCTGAATGAAAATCTGAATGAACAATGCATAGACATTGGGTGACACAATGTGCAGACTTCACGATGTGTGGACTTGAGTGTGCGTGCAGGCCAACAGACAATGTGAATGTATATACTTAACACAACGATGCAATGTATGGACTTTACAAATGCAAGCAATATAGCAATGTATAGACTTTCAGTGAATGCATACTGCAATGTATAGACATGCTGATCTGCTAGGAATGCAATGTATGGACTTGCAATAAGACGCTGCATGAGACGCTGAAGTCTGTATAGACTTTGAACACAAACGCCAGAATGCAATGAATAGACTTGCTAGTTAAGTGAGCTGCAATGTATGGACTCTGCTATGCATGAAGATGAGTGTATAGACTTGGAAATCTGGGGGCGTCGACGCATGATGCATGAGACACACTTGCTGCGTTGACGCTGCATGACTTGCGAAATGCATAGAACACACAAAGACTGTATAGACTTTGGCAAACAAGCGGCTGTACAGACTTTGACACAACTACGATGTACAGACTTTTGGGCTCGTCATGCAGTGTATAGACATGCAAGTTATATGTGCAAACAACTGTATAGACATTGCTATGCATAAGGACGATTGTATAGACTTGTAAAATCTGGGGGGTCGACCCATCAAGGAAGGGGGTCGACCCATCTAAGTGCACTGATGCAGTATATGCACAGAAGAAGCAATATACACACAGAAGAAGCAATGCACCGATCTTAATTCAAGCACAAAACACTTTATGCACTCTCATGCATTCTCCACAGAATATATCAGTTATATGCATTCAGATTGTTATGATTCAATGTCAAGCTATTAGCAAAACAAAATGGTGACTCATGTTGCTATCATTAAAACACCATATTCATCAAAGCACAAGGGGCACATGACTCATGTTGCTATCATTAAAACACCACATTCATCAAAGCACAAGGGGCATAACAATCGCTCTCTTTTGATGATGGCAACATAATGAGTCACACTGACTCGTCAAACTATTCTCCCCCTTTGACATAATCAAAAAGAAAGGGAATGGTTTGAGAGACACAATGCAGCACACAAAGATATTTATGACAATGAAACAGCACTCCCCCTATCAGCATGCAAGATTAACTACTCTCCCCTTAAAATCAGATGACTCATAACTCCCC
>JAHNEJ010002786.1:0-104134 GCA_022559845.1 Amorphophallus konjac
TGCCTGAAGGTAGAAGGAGGCAGTGACCGGAGTCACTTACGCGGACTACAGAGAAGGTGCCCAGAAGTTACTGGGTTTGGACCTAGATGGTCGGAAGAACAGGGTCGGTAGCTAGGGCGTCCCTCATGGATGCATTAGGGCTCACCGACACTCGTCGGCGGGACGACGAATCCTCAGAAGAGTTCATGGAAAGGATAGAAATAGGATGCCGTGCCGTGTACTGCACAGATTTCGGCAACTGGGAAAGATGTGACATAGATTTGAGGAATTTCTCCTCTTCCTTTTGGGGAGATTGGTACTGAGCTCGAAAGGGGATGGTATCCAATGTTGCTTCCTGGAGCTGCTGTCAGACCTTGGAAGAGTAGGGTATTATGCCTGGGGAGCCGCCATGCTGGCACACTTGTTTGCAGGCCTATTCCAAGAAACGGATCGTGAGATGACTGTGAGTGGTTTCACACCATTCATCCAGGTATTTTTTTTGGTTTTGCTTGTTTTGTATTTTTTTTTGTTATTTTCGCAAGGTGCTGATGACCTGCGCCGAGCAGTTATGGAGCTATTATTACCTCCCTATGGGGAGAGCTCGACATTGGCGACCCGTGATGGTGCCGCTAGCCAGGCGGTGGGAACCCGTCATGAGTGCGGCACCCCTAACCTACCAACTGATGGTGTTAAGGCGGGAGCTACAGGAGTTCCCTACGGCGATGGTAAACTGGAGACCCTACTCAGACATGGTCGATGCCAACCAGCCGTGGGTTCTAGCAAGTCGTGCCCGGTTCGGACGGGAACTATGGATGCACTGCCTGAATGAAATCGAGCCGCTTCGGCTACGATTAGTTATGAGGACTTTAGGACTGGCTCAAGAATGGGTGGATTCAGCTGCGCCACCTCGTGTCGGGAGAAAGACGCGGGGACCGGCGACTTGCATTGACTGGCGCGTGCGATTCCCCGAACAGTATGAGGACTGGCAACGGGGTGGCACGATTGTAGAATCACAGGCGCGGGACAGCGAGGACTACTTGCGTCTATATAGGACAAAGTACGCAGAACGGTTCCAACCCCGGGGACTTGTGGAGGTAGGTTTCCCCTTTTCTCTTCTCTTCTTTCTCCTTTTCTTGGTTTTTCTGGTAAAAATGCTGACTTGTAAGGCTGCAGGATGTCCGGGATGCCATGATAGCGAATTTACGAACTCGCTTGGCAGAGGTGGAACAACAGTTGGGTGATGCCCGCGGAGCTACGAGCGCCTTGGTAGGTGTATAGTACATTCCTAGTTAAAACCCCAGATTCCAGATGTTGGCTGCTAATTCACATGATCGCAGCATGCCCAGATTGGCGCAGCCTCCCCAGCGATGGGAGTAGATGGTGCCTCTTCCAGCTTGTGGATTCCCACCTCAGAACTTGACTCGCTTCATGAGCAACTTGCTAACGCCACGCAGCGTGCTGCGGAGGCAGAAGGAATGCTCCGTATACAGGTAAAAGTTTCAGCGTTGAGTTCTCTTTGTTTACGCCTTATCGCGTATCTGAGATGGTACACTCGGCAGGAAAAGGAGACGGAAGAAGCGCATGCCCAAGCTACGCGTAAGGAGGCTAGGATAGCAGAACTGGAGAGGGAACTGCAGCGTCATCCTGATGACGACTCATCCAGGGATGCTATGGAACTGAGGATCACTCTCCAGTTAGAGAGGGAAGACCGTGAGAGAGAACGGGCAGAGAGGGAAATAAACGCAGAGAGAGAAAGAGCCAACAGTTTGGCTGAAAGGGAGGAGCGAAGGGCCATGGAGGCCCAACTATTCGAACTCCGAATCGGCCTTGGTCTTGCTGAACAGTGGCTGAGAGATGGTGAGGAACGCTACCGAAAAGCACGAGAGCGTGGCTTTCGTGTTGGTAGCTTCTCTGCTGCTTCCGCGGATCAACGCCGGGATGTGGGAATAGGAAGAGGAGTACAGAGCGGCAGGAGTACCGCTTTTCGTAGTTGGGTAGCACCTTTGAGAGTGTTTTACCCGGAGAGTAGTGGGACGAGTAATGCCGAGAGAGAGGGCGGAACTTGATGTAATTTTTTTTGGTTTTTTTTTTTTTTTGGAATAAAACACAAGGTTTGGTTTGTTTGTTTTTCACCTTTGCTTCAGTTACCTGAATCCCTGCACATATCACTGAAACAAACAAATCAGAATTTCTGTTCTGACTTGGCCCCTTGCTCAATAAGCAAATGGTCACTGTGACTGTCCTTGATAACTGGTCAAGGGGCCAAGCCTTTATTTAACGAAGGCAAGGGAAAGATGCGGTGATGATAAATGCGACAGGCAAGCACACGAATGCAAGCGGTATTAAAGTGAGATGATGCACGTAAATGCAATCATGCAAAATTGATTTGTTTTCTTTTTTATATTTGACATTTTTTTTGTTTTATCATAAAAAGATTTTTTTTTATTTGCAAATATGTACATTTCTCTTTTCCATTTTTTTTGTGCTTTTATCATTTCAATTTTTTTATTGCTAACGCCCGGCAAGCACCCAAATGGCACCTAACCTACGTGAGACAGGGGTTTCTTACTAACCTCCCAGGTATCTTAAGTGCACGTCTAGGTTGATTTGGGCCTCTAGACCCCTCGAATGACGATCCCGCCGGCTAAGACTTACCCTGATGACAATACCGTCATGCCATGCTTAGGCTCCCAGTTGCTTCCGACCACAGGGATTCACCCAAAAGGTGTTTGAGGTAGATGATTTGCCCGACCCGGGTCTATTTCCTCACAACTCTAGATGGTATAAGATGGAACACCCTGGAACCCTAACGACCAACCGCGCGACGCTGACCCGGAATCAGACGCCGTCGCACCCATAGGTGACGCGCTTGCATTGGCCTAAGCCCGAGGTTAAACAAGAAAACATCAAGGTGGTAAACAGGGGTCTTGACCAGCCAGAAACACAGAGACTCCTTTGCAGCGATAGCTTTTGCTTTTCAAAGTAGGCAACCAAAATGTGTATATTAAAATAAGGTCGCAGACCCTGGGCAGTTTTCACCTTTCAGAAACTCCATCGAACCTTCATCTTTAGAGGGAGAAGGAAGAGCGTAGGGGATAAACCTCCTGAGAGGACCGGCAAAGCCGTTAACCCGGCGAGCGAATAAGGGCCCATTAACTCTTTCCTTTCGGACAACTTCGGACCAAATCTCGAGCATTTACATTCCACGGCCCCCCTTTGTGGATTCAGACTTTTGCTTTGAGGGGTTCCGTTTATTGTACCAGGCAAGGTCACGACCAGGCTTTTCTCTTGATTTTGATTTTGTATTTCTTTCTGTGAGGGAGATATAGTCGTTTGACATTGGTGGGCTCCCTCTTCGTATGCCTGCGGGGACACTGCCCTCTTCTCGTGCTCTGATCGATGCTCGAGGAAATGGGTCCTACTCTTGCCTTTGGGGTTTTAGTTTCGGTTTCTCATGCTCAGCGTTTTAAGGGCGCCGACTGTCTCATTTGGTCGAAGAGAAAAGAATAAAGATTACAGCTTCCGGAGATCTTCTAGGTGTGGCCCTACCGTAGGTGATGCTACCAACTTTTTTTTTTGAATAAAATACATAAGTGAACACATGTTAGCTTCCTTCGAGCGAGCATAGGCCGACGTGGCCGGACAGGGATCTCCACGGTTCTGGCAAACCAAGACCCGGTGCCTACCAAGCCTTAATGGGCCCTATCCTAACATGAAGGTTAGATGCAGGGACTTAACTACATGGTGCCTGCCAGGCATCGGCATTTTGAATTTTTCATATTTTTAGTGATTTTCAATATTTCCTTGTTTTTGATGTTTTTTATCTTTTCATATATTTTTTTTTGTTTTGTGCTAAGGGTAGTATTTCTTAAAATAAAGCCCATTCCAAGGGTGGGATAACTCGGTCCCTTCGGCGTTGATTAGCTTGTAGGCGTTGCCAGGGTACACGGCTTGAATTACAAATGGTCCTTCCCAATTGGGTTGGAGCTTAGAACGCGGCCCTCCAGGTTTGACAAAAATTCTTTTTACGACCATCTCACCGACTTTGAATTTTCTCTCAACGACTTTCTTTTGGTAAAAGCGAGCGAGTCTATTTTGATACACGCGCGCGTGTTCGGCGGCGGCCAGCCGTTTCTCATCCAAGAGTTCCAACTGGGCGAGGAGTGAATTACGACGATCGTCGAGGGGAAATTCCTCATCCAATTGTACCCTGAGAGAAGGGATCAGAGTCTCGTATGGGACTACCGCTTCCATACCATAAGTGAGGGCAAATGGAGTCTGCCCGGTGGGGGTACGGATTGAAGTGCGATAGGCCCATAGGGCTTCGATAAGCTTTTCTGGCCAGTCTGAAAACTTACTAGACTCGCAGGTTTTTTTGATGATTTTGAGCAATGTTTTATTGGTGGCCTCCGCTTGGCCGTTACCTTGTGGGTAATAAGGCGATGAATGATGCAATGCAATTGCGTACCTTTTGCAGAGGTCCTGTAGGTCCTGAGAAATGAATTGTGGCCCATTGTCGGTGACGATCGTGCTTGGGACGCCGAATCTGGCGAGAATGTTCTTCATGATGAACTTACAGACTGTTGACGCCTTGATCTCCGCGTAAGCTTCGGCTTCGGCCCATTTGGTGAAGTATTCCGTTGCAGTAAGGATGAAAGATTTCTGCTTGGTGAGGGAATTGGGATCACCTAAGGGACCAATGATGTCGAATGCCCACATGGAGAAAGGCCATGGGGAGGATATTGGATGAAGTGAGGAAGATGGTGAATGGATTTTATCGGCGTGAAGTTGACACTTGACACACCTACGGACATAGACAGCACAATCCTCTTCCATAGTGGGCCAATAAAAGCCTTGACGAATGATCTTCTTGGCGAGCATCTGACTATTCACGTGGCCACCGCACACACCCGAGTGCGTCTCCTCTACACATTTCCAAACCTCATCGTCACCAAGACATCTTAACAGAATACCAGTAAGGCTCCTCCTATAGAGTAGACCTCCGATCAATGTGTATTTCTGAGCCACCCTTCTTATGGCTTTCTTGTCCTCTGTGGTGGCCCCTTCAGGATAAGACTGATTTTGGCAATATTTGACAATTTCATAGAACCATGGTTTCTCTTCATCAGCCAGTTCTTCTTCGGCTTCTGCCAACATGAGCTCCCTTTTCTCAAGGATATCTTCATGCAGGATCTTCCTTGCTATCCTGTCTTTGATGTTTACGTAGGAAGCATCATCGATTGCAGGGGCGTGAAGTTTGTAGATGGAAATGGACTTAAACCATCTTCCTAGAGGGAACCTTATGGATGATGCCAATGAGGCGAGGGCATCGGCGAGAATATTCTGATGACGAGGGATATGAACAAAGATCAGTTTTGTGAACAGTTTGGCAAAGGCAGCAGTGAGTTCTTGGTATGGCTTGAGTTTGGGATCGCGAGTGCGATACTTAGTGAGTACCTGGCGAAGGATGAGTTGACTATCACCTACGACTCGCAACTCAGTGATACGAAAAGAATGAGCGAGTCCTAGACCAGCTAGAAGAGCTTCATATTCGGCTATATTGTTGGTGACTGGAAATTTGAGCTGGTATGCCAATGGGAATGTGAGGCCTTCCGGCGACAGGAGGGCGATGCCGATTCCTCTCCCTTGAGAATTCAGAGCTCCATCAAAATATAGTGTCCACATTGGCTCATCTGATTGGTTGATGGACATTAGTTCCTCATCTAGAAACTCTGATTGGACGGGATCGAACTTGGGAAGAGGATGGTGAGCGAGATGCTCGGCTATGGCATAACCTTTAATCGCCTTTTGCTGGATGTAGGTGATGTCGAACTGAGAGAGAAAACTTTGCCAGCGTGCTAGCCTATCCGTAAGGACGGCTTTCTCCAGAAGGAATTTGATAGGATTCATTCGAGCAATCAAGTGGACTTCGTGAGCCAAGAAGTAGTGCTTCAATTTCTGCACTACCCAAACGAGGGCAGCACAGGTTTTCTCCATGCCGGTGTACTTCTGCTCACAGGGATTGAGAAGTTTGGGCAAGTAATAGGTTGCCCGTTCCTTGCCTTCTTCATCAGCTTGTGCGAGGACGGCTCCCACGGAGTCATCTAAGACTGAGATGTAAAGGATCAGAGGTTTTTCTGGTTTAGGTGGAATGAGAACGGGTGGACTAGCCAGATATTCCTTCAACCCTTCAAAAGCTTTCTGACATTTAGAATTCCAGTGGAATTCTACTCCTGGCTTGGTCAACTCGTAGAGAGGTCTACACCTTTGTGAATGTTGAGACACAAACCGACGAATAAACTGCAGCCTGCCGATTAAACCTCGGACTTCCCTCAAATTCTTGGGAGGCGGCATATCCCTGATAGCCTTGGCTTTGTCGGGATCTATCTCGATCCCTCTTTTACTCACAATGAACCCCAGCAATTTACCTGACGACACACCAAACACACACTTTTTCGGGTTCATTTTCAATTGGAATTCTCTTGACCTTTGTAAGACCTTAGCCAAAACTTCTGGATGTTCCATCCTGGTCCTTGATTTCACCAGTAAGTCATCCACATACACTTCCAGATATATGTGCATCATGTCATGAAATATGGCCATCATCGCTCTTTGGTAAGTAGCTCCAGCATTCTTTAACCCAAACGGCATGACCACGTAGCAATATGTTCCCCAAGGGGTAGTGAATGACGTCTTTTCCTGATCCTCTTCTGCCAAACGAATTTGATTGTATCCTGAAAATCCATCCATGAAAGAGAGGGTTTCAAAACCTGCCGTGTTATCAATCAACACATCAATGTGAGGTAAGGGAAAATCATCCTTTGGACACGCGCGGTTAAGGTCCCGGAAGTCGATACAAATCCTGACTTTCCCATCTTTCTTCATGACCGGGACAATGTTCGCCACCCATTGAGGATAAAGAACGACTCTAATGAACCTGGCTTTGTGGAGCTTATCGACCTCTTCTTTCATTTTCAAAGCCATCTGAGGGTGGAAACGCCTTAACCTTTGTTTTACCGAGATGGACCCTGGTTTTAGGGTTAAACGGTGTTCGACCAAGGTTGAATCCAAACCCGGCATATCCTCGTAGCTCCATGCAAACGTGTCCTTATATTCCTTGAGGACCTCAATTAATGCCTCTTCTTCAGAGGGTGGTAGGTTGTCACTTATGAGGATGATCCTAGGGTCTTCCTCAGTCCCCAAGTTGACTTCTTTGGTGGATTCTTCTACGGCGGTTGACGGCTCGTCGAATCTCCTCATTCCGCTAGCGTATGCGCCCGCCGCATCCTCATATTCTTCACCCTCATCTTCAGTGGGGCATTCTTCATTCGTGATCTCATAGACTCCATACCCTTCATCAGATGCACAATCGCCCTCGCATTCTATTTCGGGTAGCTGGATGGGATTTTCTAACAACTGGGGGATGGCAAGAAGGGCCTGACACCTGGCGGCCAAATCCAGAAGGAATCGACGAGGGATCTGCCTACCCTTGGATTTCTTCCTAGGTACTGCCCTTGGCCTATCATTCCTAGATTGACTGATAATATTTACAGACGAAGAGGAAGATGAAGAGGATGGTGTAGAATGTACAGGAGAAGACCCCTCAGAGGAGGGGTAGAAAAGGTCGCTCATCGGACCTTGGACGGGTGGTCCGCAAAGCGGTACGCACCCGTGGGAGATGTAGGAGGTTTCCTCAACGAAGATGTGTTGTTGGAGAGTTTGAAAATTGACGTTTTTTTTTCGTTTTCATTTTTAATGACAAAGCAGTGAAAAGAGATTGGAGGAGAGAGGAAAGTGGTTATGGCTAGAGGATTGTGGGGCTCGTAGAGCAGATCATGGTTGAAGACCTGGCGCGGGTTGAAAAGCCCGCGTAGGTATGTAAGCAAAGAAGGGGACCTGGGAAGATCATCAGACAATTGTCTGACCCAGGAAGAAGATATCAGCAAAGGCTGAGACGAGTGGATGGAGAAGATGGCGGCTAATGAACCGTCGATGGCAATGTTGAGGACGGATGAAGATCCGTCGATGACATGGTCCTCCTGGCGAGGACGAGGATAGTTTGGAATCTTGGCAAGAGTGGTAATATTCTCTGGTATCTCGGAGATCAATGGTGGTCCTTCAAGCTGTGGGGACGAGAACATCCTTTCCAGTGCAACAGAAATGTTTCGTATGTCGAACCATTTGTCCCACTCGCATTCCGGATCTTTGATCTTGCCTCTTTTGGTGATCCTCGGACATTTTTCAGCCAAATATACAGCATGTGATCCTCCATATGCTTCTCGTGGGTGATCTCCCATCTGAACAACGGGCCCTCTATTGAAGTGGTTTGATAGAGTCCACGTGAGGGGCTTCCAATCTGCCTTGAACGGTCCTTTGAAGCCTAGGCCAAACCTGCGGTTCGGCCTAATTTCCTTTGGCGGTTTGAGCATTCCCTGTAACTGTGCGCCCAGCCCTTTTCCTTGTTGATAGCCGATGTTCCTCATAATCTCCCAACCTTTGGAGTGAAAAGGGAGACACGATGTTGTGGTTGCCCTGACCGGCTCTTTTGGTGCTAGTGGCATGCGAGATGGATCACGCACGTCCAGCAGTGATAATATGGGCCGATGAGACGGCCAAACAGAGGGCAGAGAGGTGTTGATAGCATCCACTGTGTGAAGGACAGGTGTACTGACCACTTTAATAATTCTCCCGTTGTAAGGAAACTTCAGGCACTGATGGTTGGTGGAAGGCACAGCGTCCATGGCTTCAATGTAAGGACGACCCAGTATAGCCTTGAATGTGGGGTCCATGTCGAGGACATGGAATTCCGTGGGAATTGCCATGGGGCCTAGTTCTGCCTTCAGAATAATCATCCCCTGCGGCGGCCTTTTGCTATTGTCATAGGCCGTGACCGTGATCGAGGAAGGTCTTATTTGTTCCTCGTCAACCCCACACAACTGAAGAGTGCTCATGGAGATCACATTTATGGACGCACCCGTGTCGACAAGACACGGGTTTATGGATACCCCATTAATTTTTATTGAAATGCACAATGCATATTTCCGAGATTCCTTGGGAGCGAGCTCGTAGTTGTGAAACATGATGACTGGTTGTGTGTCTGTTGGGGTCAGGACGGTCGAAATCTTTTCCACGGGGAGGTCTTCATTAACCATGACCTTTTGAAGATATTCCATCAAGGCCGCCTGGTGGGATGTGGATCTTTGAAGTAGCTCTAGGATGGAGATCCGGGCAGGCGTCTTGTCCAAGTGTTTCAGTAGATCATACTGTGTTCCAGGGATAGCTCTTTCTGGTTGTTCTGCATCATCCTTCTCTGGCTGAGATTGCTCGGGATTCTGACTGTTGTGGGGGAAAACCCTGTGGAAAATCCTTCCACTCCGGAGCACCATTGCCTGTGGCTTTTGTACCTCTGTGGGGGTAGCAGTGGGTTTTAACAGGGGTTTGAGGGGTAGTAGTGGAGGAATGGTTGATGAAGCAGGGGTGATGACGGGAGCAGGGATTCTGATGAGGGGTTTGTTAGGTGGAGGCATGGTGGAGGTAGAGGGGATATCACGCGGATTATGAAGGATAAGGGGTTTGGAAGGTGGAGGTGGAGGTAAGGTTTGAAACGGGTAAAGGTTTTGAGGCGGATGGTGGGTGATGAGTGGTTTTGAAGGCATTAGTGGTGATGTGGTGGAGAAAGACGGGGTTATGTATGGTGGACGGATGATAAGGGGTTTAGAAGGCGTAGGGGTAAATGTGGTAGAGGTGGATGGTAAAGTGGGGGAGTGGGAGAAGGTGAGAGGGTGTGAAAGCGTAGTAGAAAGTGTCGGTTGATAGGAGGTCGGGGTGCGGATGAGAGGGCGTAATGGTAGTGGAAATGGTGAAGGCGATACCGATGCGGGTTGATGAGAGAGAGGTGCTACCCGGGCAAGGTGAGGGGGTTGCATGACGATAGGGTTGGAGGTATAAAGAATGGAGGTACTTTCCTGGTGCCACACCTGCTCTCTCCCGACTTCTGGGAAGGAGGAGATGGGGTTAACCTGATGATTGGGTTGTTGGTGCTCCGGTAGTGGATTCTGGATTATGCCCATGTCGGGCTGTTGTTGTGGGGCCTGCTGAGGCTGCTGTTGTTGTTGTGGTTGCTGCTGCTGCTGCTGTTGTAACTGCTGCTGTGGCCTCTGAGGAGGTCTCCTAGCCTTGAGAGCCGCGACGTACCGTCTCATCTCATCCCAATCTATTTGATGTTCATCATTCATATCATGGATGTAATCTTTGAAATGGAAGCAGTAGTCCACTGTGTGTCCCGGCTGCCTGTGGTAGACGCAGTATTTGGAGGTATCAACATTTGGGGGCCAGGCGGGCCTTTCTCTGGGTAGGGCGAGTTGGTTTGATGCCATGAGGGCATTAAAAATATCTGCTAAGGTTTCTGGCAATGGTGGATAGTAGGCTCTCTTAGGACCGAGCGGCCTCCTTTGTTGCTGTTGGGGACCATAGTTCCCCGGGGGTGGAACTTGGTTGTACTGAAGCGGTGGTTGTTGTTGTTGAGGTTGTGGTTGTTGTTGCTGGGGTTGGCGTAATGGAGGCATATTATCCTGGGGTGGATTATTTTGGGGTGGAGGACGGAGAGGGAAAGGACCTGATTGAAGGGGTAGTCGGGGCATTTGTTGAGGCCTTGGGTTGACTGCATAGTTGGCATTGTTGACCGCACTGACTTGCTCATTTGTCACGACCCCTTCTGTGGCTCCGCCCGGGACACCAGCGCCTGTCTTTCTGACCACTTTGGGCTTCGGCGACTCAAACATGTTCATGATGGGGGAGTCTTTTAGCTGGGTTTGGATGTATCGGGCCCTTTCATAGAGTTCCTCCATTGTAGTAAGTTTATTCATGGCGAGGACGTGTCTGAACTGCGGGGTTGCATTAGACACAATCATCTTCACTTGTTCGGGCTCGGAGAGGGTATCCCTTATTCTTTCCGCCAGAGACCTCCATCTATCAGCATATCGGACAAAATCCTCGTCGGGTTTCATCTTTTCGGCCACTAGGTCGGTAATGGAGAGTGAGGGACCGACCCTATCCCTATATTTCTGCAAGAACCTTCTCTGCACTATTTCAAAATTCTCGGCCTCGCGGGGCTCCAGAGAATAGAACCACTCAAGCGCGGGACCATCCAATGATCTCCGAAAGAGGTATGCCAGGGACCTCTGATCGTTTTGCCAATAGGAGGACTCATACATGAAGTCCTTGAGGTGAATGAAGGGGTTGCCGGTACCATTGTATCTGCGGTACGTGGGCATTTCGGAGGGAGGGAGATGAATGACGGGGAGGATTGGCAAAGCAACCTCCGGGGTGGCTTTCACGTCCACCATTCTTCTCAGATTTTGAAACTGCTCGTCCATGCGATTGAACCTATTGAGGAGCGATTGGGCGAGCTCCTCTGGGGGCGAAGGTGGCACTTGCCATTGGGGGAGAAACTGTCTCCCGGAGACTTGATGGGGGAACCCGGAATGAGAGGGAACTGTCGGACCACCGACAGTTGGCCCTGGCTGAAACGGTGTGTGAGGAACACCGGGAGTTTGAGATTGTGACGGGAATTGGAATGAGGGAGGTTGTTGGCTCGCTTGTCCTTGAAGCGAGGGAGACTGGATGGCTTGCGCCAATGAAGGAGATGGAATGGCCTGCACGGACTCGTGGAGAGGTGCGATAGCCGGAGTTGACTCCTGGGGCGTGGGGGAAACAGATTTCCCCTTTAGAATGGCCTGGAAGGCCCGGAGCTGTTCAGAGGTAAGCTCCGTGTTGGCGAGGACGCCCAGTAAGGAAGTGATATCCTGTGGCGGGGACGTGTCCCCGGCAATAACCTGCACCTCATGCGGGGGGTCATGAGAAGGACCCGAGTCCATAGCATAGACTCGCGGGTCGGCTGTCAAACCACGGCTAGGGTGGTTCTCCTCAGAAGACTCGTGAGACATGCTCACAGTTCTCCCAGAACGTAAAAACATACACTAGCAAGTAGGTAGCAGAGATTATCAAACAAGTGGATGCCTTTACGCCTTTTTTTTTTGTTTTGATTTTGATGATTTTTTTGTGTGTTTTTAGCGAGATCCGAAGTTCACACAAGATAGGGACCCTAGTTTATTTTTGTTTCACCGCCGTGTCAGCTAGGGTCTCTCGTCTCACCACGAATAAAATGACTAACTTCGGGGAACTTCAATGGTACAACCAGCCCAGTGAACGAAGAGGAGATTCTTCGATGTCGGGGACTTACGGAGGTCCCAGTGTAGGAGATTCTAGTCCGTTGAGAGGAATTCCCAAACGGAGAGTCCTTCCTTCACCGGGAAAGGGTGATCCTCAAAAAAAAAAAATGAAAAAAGAATAGAAAAGAGGAATGGATGTATGCAATGGAATGCTGACAGATATATGGAGTGGGAAAACAACAGAAATAACAAACATGTAATAAACAAAGAACCAATCAGAACTGACGGTGCTGCCGTGAGCACAACGGGGGCGCGCGTGGGCGCCAAGGTGGAGAGGCACGGGTGGTGCCGAACTTGCAAGGGTAGCCGAGAGGAAGCAGTAGATCGTCCCACCGTGATCGCCAATCTGTGAGCGACGTCACGCGGTTCGGAGTTCGATGGTGCGGGGAAGAGGATGCGGAGAGCGCGCGGGCTCCTCTTTTTGTTTGTTTTGCTGTTTGCTGCAACACAGAGATGAGAGAAGAGAGAGAAGGGGCCACCACGGGAGATTGCTCCGGCGGGGCGAGCGGGACAAGTATAATATAGCAAGATATGGGGTTCAAACGGCCATAGCGGGAAGTGACTCGCCGCGACCTCGGGGGGACGGGAATGGTGCAGAAATTAAATAACAATAATTGAAACGGCCATTGGGGAAGTGACTCGCCGCGGCCTCGAGAATATGAGCAAAATATAGCAGAATATAAAAGAGAATATAAGAACAGAGATTTAAACGGCCATTGGGGAAGTGACTCGCCGCGGCCTCGATGATATGAGCAGAATATAACAGATTATAGAGAGAATATAAGAACGGAAATTTAAACGGTCATTGGGGAAGTGACTCGCCGCGGCCTCGATGATATGAGCAAAATATAATATAATATAGAAAGAATATAGGAACAAAAATTTAAACGGCCATTGGGGAAGTGACTCGCCGCGGCCTCGATGAAAAGATGTGATCGCCAGGGGCCGAAAGACCCCAAAATAAGAAAGTGATCGCGCCTACCTCAAGAGCGGGACATGGCGGGTTGCTTCTTCCTCTCCTTCCGGCCGGCCGACGGAGAGGGCTTTCCTCGGGTACCCTTGCAAAACAACGACAAATAAACGACAAGTGGATTAGAAAGATGGAGGTGTAGTATTCAAATCCTCGCGGTAAAATGACGAAATGATGGCAAGACACACACCTGGTTGGTGTTATCTTTTAAACCCCTCTCGGACTCGAGTAGGAGGAAAATGAGATGATGGATGCAAGAAGTATAAGAGAAGAGGCGCCCTTGTGAAGGGGGATAGAGGATGCAATATGATGAATGTAAAGAACTATGGAGAAAAAGGGGAAGAAAAAGCTTATTGGATGAGCCGAGGGTGAAATCCGGCGGAGCTCCGGCAGCGTGGGGACGACGGGGAAGCGCGGTGGATGAAGATGACCTTCCTCTCGCGAGCGTAGGCACCCGAGAAGCCGGCAGAACCTCCACCTACAAAAGACCCCACGGGTTAGAAAAATGACTCCGTAGCCTCTGGGCTCCGGCAGCCTATCGGATCACTGCTTAGCTCCCCTAGAACTGAGAGGGTGGGCCTCTATTTATAGAGCTCCGGAAGGTGGAGGCGTCCAGGACCCTGGACACCTCCATCAGGGCCGAAATAATATTTTATTCTATTTTTATTGATTTTTTTGGAATACTTTTGTGGGGGCGTCCAGGGTCCCGGACGCCTCTAACAGGTCCACCGAAAACCGACGACGGCCACACGCGGTTTGGCACAACGCGTGGTTTTGTGAGCGGCGCCTCGTGATTCAGAAATGGGCGCGTCCAGTCATCTGGACGTCTCTAAATTTGGCTTTTTTCACACACGACAAACCGTCGTTCGGTGGCCGGCGCCCGTGAGTGAGTTGATGGAGGCGTCCAGGGGCATGGACGCCTCCAAAAGTTTATTATTTTTTATTTTGCTTTTGTCTTTTATACAAGGGCTGGCATTTTAATAATTTTTTATTTATTTTTATGGAGGCGTCCAGGATCCTGGACGCCTCCATTAATATGTATTTTTTATTTATTTTATTTTTTTATGCCAACTGGCATTTTATAAATATTTATTATTATTAGTTTTTATGGAGGCGTCCAGGGTCCTGAACGCCTCCATTAATATACATTTATTTTTATTTATTTTTGGGCCCTGAGAAAAAATAATAAAATAATAAAATAAATTAAAAAGATGGGGGCGTCCAGGGGCCTGGACGCCCCCATTAAGACCCACCCGGGTCCTCAAATCAGGCGTCGGCGGCCGCCCGGCAGACCCCCTTCTTGATTCCGGAACCTCTTGATGCGTTCGACTGGTGTTGATGCCGTCCGAATGCCGTGACGAGACGATTCCGGATGCCGAAAAGGGCGAAAGAAGACTCAAGAAAAGGAAGCACTCAAGTGATTCAAAACGCGTAAGCCGTCGCGGGACGTTGTATAGTAATATGAGACTTTCTCAGGAGACGTCAGGAATGGCGTGTCTACAGTATCTACTTGGGTTTTAAGGTTGGAGTGAAGGGTTATAAGATGTGGAACCCTGTCACTCAAAAGGTGGAGCTCAGTAGAGATGTTAAATTTGACGAAGCTTCTATGTGTAGATCTCTAATTAGAAATAATCCACTTAAAAAAAATATCAAAGAAAAGACATGCAATAATCATCAATATGGAGAAAAATATATGCACGAGGTGCTAAGGGGAATTTGTGATCGCCAGAGACGCTAGGTCTCAAAAAAATATAATCAATAAGAACATAGGAGGAATGATCGCGAAAAGTACCTCAAAAGATGCGGGGATGTGAGTGCTTCCTTTCCCTTCAAATCGGCCGGCCGATTTTGAGAGTTCTTGCTTTTATTACCCTTGCAAAAAAAAGACAAACACCAATAAAGAAATTGCATTAGATATGTGGTGAGTGTAGCATCAAATCCTAAATAAAGATGAGCATGAAATCATGGTGAAGAACACACCTTAAGGGTGGTTGCCCTTAAACCCCTATGCAAAAAGGGTGTGGGAGATGAATGCATGAAAATATGAATAAAAGTTAAAGGGAAAGAGTGCATGAGTTGCACTAAAGGGGGAAATGCTCAACATGGTTGAGATGAAGAGTTGACAGAAGAAAGATGATGTAGCATGCATGAACTAATGCAATAAAAATAGGAATAATAAAAACAAAGCATGAGCCAGTGCTTCGGGGCTTTGATATTCAATAGGGAGAAGCCTTCAGTGGGATAAAGACATGAGCATGTGAAGCCCTCCTTTGGCCAGAAGCAACAGCACCTGCAAGCACAAAACAAGAAAAAGAAAAACAAACAGAGAAGAAGGGGAAGGGGAAATACGTGAGAGGAAGAAGGGGAATCGAAAAAGGAGGGATCCGAAGAAGAGGAGTCCAACCGATCAACAGAAGCGAAAGCCCTATTAAATAGAATTGGATGAAGAGATAAGAAGGTAAGAGTCCAAGGGGGGAAAGGATAGGAATAGGCAAGGTATCCAAACGGAGCAGGGACTCTCTGGGGAAAGGCTGCGCTCGTTCGGAACACAAAAATGAAACCGACCTGGACAAAGGCGTCAATTCAAGAATTGACGACCTGCCAGAGGACGTCTTTTAAAAACATGACTTATATCTGGGCGTTAATTCAAAAATCAAATTTTAGAATTTATTTGAAAATTGTGAAACACGTCTGAGTCAAAGGCGTGTTTAAAAATGCGCCCTACCAAAGGACGTTAATTCAAAAATATTCAAAATAGGGTCATTTTTCATTTCTCAATATTATTTTCCCATTTTTTAGGTGGAGGTGCATCTCATCGCCCTGATTCCAACGACTATTTTTACGAATTTTTCTGACACCCGGAAGGCCACCAAATCACCTCTGGAAGAGAGTGAAAAATAATATTAAAAAATCAATTTGAAAAAGTGACGACCGTGTGTAAGGCGTGAATTCAATTTTTGATTTTTTTATTCTTTTCAAATTCAAAATAACGTCCATGGTTAAGTCGTTAATTTTAAAATAATTTCAAAAAATTCTTAGAAAAATTCATAAAAATAGGAATTTTAAAGAATGGACGCCCCTCACTTTAGTCGTTAATTTTTTAAGAAACGCCCATGTATAAGTCGTTATTTAAAAGACGCCCCACGTCAAGTCGTTATTTCTGAAAAATAGAGAAAAATACCTAAAAAAATTCAAAAAAATCCAGAAAAATCCATAAAAATTCAGAAAAATAGGGAAAAATAGGAAAAGAGAGAAAAAAGGGAGAAATCCAAGAAGAGTAAGAAAAACTACTCAAACAGAGCTAATTTGAGGGTCAAATTAGGGCATTACAAGGTAATATGAGATGCACTCACAGTAACGTCAATTTTGGCGTGTCTACACTATGTTGAAGAAAGATCAACAACAACATCAAGATGTGAAGAAACCTAGTACCTCAGTCCAGGTGGAGCTGAGAGATGAAGACAATGGCAAGAACACCAATCAGGAGGAATCTTCACATGAAGATGATCTAGATATGCAACCACATCAAGAAGAGCCTTACAGTATTGCAAAAGGAAGAGCCAGAAGAGAAACACAATTGCCATTAAGATTCAGAGACACCGTGGCATATGCTTTCCCTGTTATATCTTCTGACCCTTGCTCTTTTCAAGAAGCAATGAAAAGTAAGGACAGTAAAATGTGGAAGACTGCTATGGAGGAAGAGATGGACTCTCTTTACAAGAATCAAACTTGGGAGTTAGTAAGTCTTCCCAAGGGCAAGAAAGCAATTGGTTGTAAGTGGCTGTACAGGAAGAAAGAAGCTTCATTTGAAGGGGAACCGTTCAAGTTTAAGGCAAGATTAGTTATAAAAGGCTATGTTCAAAGAAAAGGAATAGACTTTGATGAGATATTTTCACCTGTGGTGAAACATTGCTCGATTAGAGTCTTACTTGCTATAGTAGCTATGTGGGATTTGGAGCTAGAGCAGCTTGATGTGAAGACTGCTTTTCTGCATGGCAGTCTTGATGAAGAAATTTACATGTTGCAACCCGAGGGCTTTATAAAACCTGGCTGCGAGAAGATGGTGTGCATGTTGAGAAGATCTCTCTATGGTTTGAAGCAAGCTCCAAGACAATGGTATAAAAGGTTTGATACCTTCATGGTTACTC
Source organism: Amorphophallus konjac (assembly GCA_022559845.1). NCBI lineage: Eukaryota > Viridiplantae > Streptophyta > Magnoliopsida > Alismatales > Araceae > Amorphophallus > Amorphophallus konjac. The sequence continues at coordinate 17,328 of JAHNEJ010002786.1, forward strand.
ATGGCTATAATAGAAGCAAGTATGATAGTTGTGTCTATTTCCGATTTCTAAGTGATGGTTCCATTATCCTACTTATGTTATATGTTGATGATATGTTGATAGCTTGCAAGTCTTTATCTGAAATTTCTAAGCTAAAACAAGAGCTTAACTCAGAGTTTGATATGAAAGACCTAGGTGGTGCTAAGAAGATCTTAGGCATGGAGATCCATCGTGATCGTCAGACCAGCAAGCTATGGTTAACCCAAAAGAGATACATTGAAAAGGTGTTGGCCAAATTTAATATGAATGAGGCCAAGGCAGTGAGTACACCATTAGCTCAGCAATTCAATTTGTCATTGCAACAATGTCCAAAGTCAGAAAAAGAACATCAGGAGATGCTTGGGATTCCATATGCAAGTGCAGTAGGTTGTTTGATATATGCTATAGTCTGTACAAGACCTGATTTATCTCAAGCTGTCAGTGTTATTAGCAGGTATATGGCAGATCCAGGGAAAGATCATTGGAATGCTATAAAATGGATTCTGCGATATCTGAAAGGCACATCAGATGTTGGCTTATTATTTCAGAAGGGCACTGACTCTGATGTTCTTATTGGGTATATATCACTACAAGAAAAAGCGCGAATAGCGACCGACGTTTCGGTCGCTATTCGGTCTCTGATCGGTCTCAATAAGGCACTGCGACCGAACTGACACCAATTTGCGACCGAATATATCGGTCGCTATATCATGGTCGCTAAATAGCGACCGATACCTATCGGTCGCAGAATAGGTCGCAGTTAGAGACCGATGCCTATCGGTCGCCGAATCTGTCTCTGATAGCGACCGCTATAAATCGGTCGCTGAATCGGTCGCTATAAGCGACCGACAAACATCGGTCGCAGGATCGGTCTCTAACTGTTCGGTCACAAATATGGTCGCTATTCGGTCGCTATACCGCATAGACGGTGGCTACCATGGTCTCTGTAGGAAGCGACCGAATGGGGTTCGGTCCCTATTCGGTCGCTAAGTTTGTAGTTTTTTTTTTATAAATTTATATAAACTGATAAATAAATTACCTGATAAATAACAAATTCATAACATAAATATAAAATCAACTACACAAATCACAATATCGACAAATCTCAAATTCATCACATACAAACACCTGATAAATAACAATTTCATAAAACAATAGTAAATCAACTACACGGATCACAATCTCCACGAACCTCAAATTACACACAACTAAAATAAAATCACAAATTAATCATACATCCATAATCATACATCCATAATAATAAAATAACAACATACACACAACTAAAATAAAATCACAAATCCTCCACATATGTCTCATCCTGGTCGTCGTCTCGTCCAACATCATCCTGGTCGTCGTCTCGTCCAACATATCGCGACGGATGATCCTGTATATCATTTAAAAAAATTATAATCAAATCCTTAATAAAGAAATCAAGCATTAACAAGAGTATGCCAATAGTTTAAGCCAGCTCATTTTCATATATATAAATACACACACACAATATATAAGTTCAATAATCAAATTGTATTTTAAAAATGAACTTTGAGCGCCGAGCTCAAATCGGGCATCCGATTTGGATTCCGTCAGTTCTGACAAGTCACTTTCATCTCCCCGGTCGTATTGGAATGACCGGCACGGCCATCCGACCGGTATTTCAAATTTTAGACCCCCGGACCCGTCCTAACAGTTCATTTAAACTAAGTGTATTTTAAAAATGAACTTTGAGCGCCGAGCTCAAATCGGGCATCCGATTTGGATTCCGTCAGTTCTGACAAGTCACTTTCATCTCCCCGGTCGTATTGGAATGACCGGCACGGCCATCCGACCGGTATTTCAAATTTTAGACACCCGGACCCGTCCTAACAGTTCATTTAAACTAAGTGTATTTTAAAAATGAACTTTGAGCGCCGAGCTCAAACCGGGCATCCGATTTGGATTCCGTCAGTTCTGACAAGTCACTTTCATCTCCCCGGTCGTATTGGAATGACCGGCACGGCCATCCGACCGGTATTTCAAATTTTAGACCCCCGGACCCGTCCTAACAGTTCATTTAAACTAAGTGTATTTTAAAAATGAACTTTGAGCGCCGAGCTCAAATCGGGCATCCGATTTGGATTCCGTCAGTTCTGACAAGTCACTTTCATCTCCCCGGTCGTATTGGAATGACCGGCACGGCCATCCGACCGGTATTTCAAATTTTAGACACCCGGACCCGTCCTAACAGTTCATTTAAACTAAGTGTATTTTAAAAATGAACTTTGAGCGCCGAGCTCAAACCGGGCATCCGATTTGGATTCCGTCAGTTCTGACAAGTCACTTTCATCTCCCCGGTCATATTGGAATGACCGGCACGGCCATCCGACCGGTATTTCAAATTTTAGACCCCCGGACCCGTCCTAACAGTTCATTTAAACTAAGTGTATTTTAAAAATGAAGTTTGAGCGCCGAGCTCAAACCGGGCATCCGATTTGGATTCCGTCAGTTCTGACAAGTCACTTTCATCTCCCCGGTCGTATTGGAATGACCGGCACGGCCATCCGACCGGTATTTCAAATTTTAGACCCCCGGACCCGTCCTAACAGTTCATTTGAACTAAGTGTATTTTAAAAATGAAGTTTGAGCGCCGAGCTCAAACCGGACATCCTATTTGGATTCCGTCAGTTCTGACAAGTCACTTTCATCTCCCCGGTCGTATTGGAATGACCGGCACGGCCATCCGACCGGTATTTCAAATTTTAGACCCCCGGACCCGTCCTAACAGTTCATTTAAACTAAGTGTATTTTAAAAATGAACTTTGAGCGCCGAGCTCAAATCGGGCATCCGATTTGGATTCCGTCAGTTCTGACAAGTCACTTTCATCTCCCCGGTCGTATTGGAATGACCGGCACGGCCATCCGACCGGTATTTCAAATTTTAGACACCCGGACCCGTCCTAACAGTTCATTTAAACTAAGTGTATTTTAAAAATGAACTTTGAGCGCCGAGCTCAAACCGGGCATCCGATTTGGATTCCGTCAGTTCTGACAAGTCACTTTCATCTCCCCGGTCGTATTGGAATGACCGGCACGGCCATCCGACCGGTATTTCAAATTTTAGACCCCCGGACCCGTCCTAACAGTTCATTTAAACTAAGTGTATTTTAAAAATGAACTTTGAGCGCCGAGCTCAAATCGGGCATCCGATTTGGATTCCGTCAGTTCTGACAAGTCACTTTCATCTCCCCGGTCGTATTGGAATGACCGGCACGGCCATCCGACCGGTATTTCAAATTTTAGACACCCGGACCCGTCCTAACAGTTCATTTAAACTAAGTGTATTTTAAAAATGAACTTTGAGCGCCGAGCTCAAACCGGGCATCCGATTTGGATTCCGTCAGTTCTGACAAGTCACTTTCATCTCCCCGGTCGTATTGGAATGACCGGCACGGCCATCCGACCGGTATTTCAAATTTTAGACCCCCGGACCCGTCCTAACAGTTCATTTAAACTAAGTGTATTTTAAAAATGAACTTTGAGCGCCGAGCTCAAATCGGGCATCCGATTTGGATTCCGTCAGTTCTGACAAGTCACTTTCATCTCCCCGGTCGTATTGGAATGACCGGCACGGCCATCCGACCGGTATTTCAAATTTTAGACACCCGGACCCGTCCTAACAGTTCATTTAAACTAAGTGTATTTTAAAAATGAACTTTGAGCGCCGAGCTCAAACCGGGCATCCGATTTGGATTCCGTCAGTTCTGACAAGTCACTTTCATCTCCCCGGTCGTATTGGAATGACTGGCACGGCCATCCGACCGGTATTTCAAATTTTAGACCCCCGGACCCGTCCTAACAGTTCATTTAAACTAAGTGTATTTTAAAAATGAACTTTGAGCGCCGAGCTCAAATCGGGCATCCGATTTGGATTCCGTCAGTTCTGACAAGTCACTTTCATCTCCCCGGTCGTATTGGAATGACCGGCACGGCCATCCGACCGGTATTTCAAATTTTAGACACCCGGACCCGTCCTAACAGTTCATTTAAACTAAGTGTATTTTAAAAATGAACTTTGAGCGCCGAGCTCAAACCGGGCATCCGATTTGGATTCCGTCAGTTCTGACAAGTCACTTTCATCTCCCCGGTCGTATTGGAATGACCGGCACGGCCATCCGACCGGTATTTCAAATTTTAGACCCCCGGACCCGTCCTAACAGTTCATTTAAACTAAGTGTATTTTAAAAATGAACTTTGAGCGCCGAGCTCAAATCGGGCATCCGATTTGGATTCCGTCAGTTCTGACAAGTCACTTTCATCTCCCCGGTCGTATTGGAATGACCGGAACGGCCATCCGATCGGTATTTCAAATTTTAGACACCCGGACCCGTCCTAACAGTTCATTTAAACTAAGTGTATTTTAAAAATGAACTTTGAGCGCCGAGCTCAAACCGGGCATCCGATTTGGATTCCGTCAGTTCTGACAAGTCACTTTCATCTCCCCGGTCATATTGGAATGACCGGCACGGCCATCCGACCGGTATTTCAAATTTTAGACCCCCGGACCCGTCCTAACAGTTCATTTAAACTAAGTGTATTTTAAAAATGAAGTTTGAGCGCCGAGCTCAAACCGGGCATCCGATTTGGATTCCGTCAGTTCTGACAAGTCACTTTCATCTCCCCGGTCGTATTGGAATGACCGGCACGGCCATCCGACCGGTATTTCAAATTTTAGACCCCCGGACCCGTCCTAACAGTTCATTTGAACTAAGTGTATTTTAAAAATGAAGTTTGAGCGCCGAGCTCAAACCGGGCATCCTATTTGGATTCCGTCAGTTCTGACAAGTCACTTTCATCTCCCCGGTCGTATTGGAATGACCGGCACGGCCATCCGACCGGTATTTCAAATTTTAGACCCCCGGACCCGTCCTAACAGTTCATTTAAACTAAGTGTATTTTAAAAATGAAGTTTGAGCGCCGAGCTCAAACCGGGCATCCGATTTGGATTCCGTCAGTTCTGACAAGTCACTTTCATCTCCCCGGTCGTATTGGAATGACCGGCACGGCCATCCGACCGGTATTTCAAATTTTAGACCCCCGGACCCGTCCTAACAGTTCATTTGAACTAAGTGTATTTTAAAAATGAAGTTTGAGCGCCGAGCTCAAACCGGGCATCCTATTTGGATTCCGTCAGTTCTGACAAGTCACTTTCATCTCCCCGGTCGTATTGGAATGACCGGCATGGCCATCCGACCGGTATTTCAAATTTTAACTACTCTACGGTACATCCATGAACGATCTTCAGACATTTTCCCTATGCAAATGAAATGTAAACACACAAAACTTTAACATGTTTAACAAAATAAAAACTCCAACCCTTTCCTCACATCGTCCATCTCTGCCATTTTAAATAGGAAGGAAATATCATTTAGATTTTCACTTTTTAACCCATCTGTGAAGGTTTGATCGCACGATTAATTACTATATGTGTTGTGTTATTTGCTAAAAATTTCGGCAGCATCTCCTCACACCTCTCCGATATACCACAAAATATTTATTGATTAAGAAATTTTCTTAAACACTTACTAATAAGTGGTTAAGAAAATAATCAAAATCAATAAAGGTATATCAGAGAGGAATGAGAAGACGCATCCAGCCAAAATTTTTAACAAACAACACAAACACATATAGTAATTAACCACCTAAGTGCGATCAAACATTCACAGACTGTCCAAACGGGACAATTCAAGACTTTGAGTTAGATATACACATTCTCATCATTCAAAATGAGAACGTGCACATCAATCCCAAAGTCTTGAACGGGTAGATTGATTGACACGGGCTTAACACGCTCTCCTAAGATACGTGCAATGTTAGGTTGCACCCACGCATCTCAGCTAACATACAACACCCAACTAATTAAATATTGACAAGATACTAACACATTCTAAAAACATAGCAATAACATGTGAAATTGACAATACATGTACACAATGAAAACATGAATTTTATTGTAACATCCAACACATTCAGTTAATTTTCTTGGTCGGCTGTACCATCCCAACCTTATGAGTTTGATAGGGTACTGTTTGGAGGATGACCACCGGCTGCTGGTGTATGAGTTCATGCCACGGGGAAGCCTGGAGAACCATCTTTTTAGGAGTATGTCTGTTTCGATTATTCTCTGCACCGTTTGGTTTGCTGACTCATTTAGGCACCTGTTTTCTTAAAGAAAAAAAATTGCAATGCGCAGTGGCCTCACCTTTTACCCAATGGTTACCTACGTAGTTCTTTTGAATCAGTTTTTGAACCCCACAATGTCGATTCTGCAGGGGGTTCATACTTCCAGCCTCTCTCCTGGAACCTTAGGATGAAGGTTGCTCTTGGAGCCGCAAAGGGGCTGGCCTTTCTGCATGGTGCTGAAACAAAGGTTATATATCGGGATTTTAAGACATCAAATGTGCTTCTTGATTCAGTAAGTGGAGACCCTTGTCTTATAGTTGATGGATGATATGTTTTCTTGATTAACGTTCCCCGTCATGATGTTCTGCCTCTCAAATCCCTTCTTTGCAAACCTACAAAATTATAATGCCAAGCTTTCCGACTTTGGCTTGGCAAAAGATGGACCAACTGGTAACAAGAGCCATGTGTCAACTAGGGTCATGGGAACATACGGATATGCTGCTCCTGAGTACCTTGCAACAGGTAAACCTTTGGTTCCAAACTGCTTGTATGTCCCTCCATCTTTTTGTCTTTAGGTGTTCCATTTTCAAGTGCTGATCAGTGTGTCTCAGATTTTTGGATGGCATTTGTCTTGCTTTTTTTTTTCTCTGTGGGTAACAAGATGCCATTTTCTCTTCGTAAATGAGAAAATTGTGCCGAAATGACACGAGGAGTCGGCAAATAATTCGGATTAAAACAGAAACTGAGTTGGTAAGGGACCTTGAATAAAACATAGATTACCCATGAATTTCTCCTTGAATAAAGTGTTGACAGCTCAGGAATATTTGATCTGGAGAGTGATAGTATTGTCCATTGGCATGATTAAGATTCTCTAGTGTAATATTTGATTGTCATCTCCCAGATATTTTTGGAGTGAATTAGGGGCGGGTATATCACCCCGACTGACCCACTCCTAACCCACCTCGGGTGATTTATTTCACCCCTTTTTAAGAATTCACATACCCTAACTTTATCTCTAACCGACTCCGATTAAGAAAAAAAAACGAACTAAATAAGAATAACTCGTCTCACCCTAATTAATCTATCGTAATCGGATTTACTTCTTTATCAAAGTGGCCCTACGAAATTAGTCCATCGCTTGCGGGTCGTGACAAAGTGCCTTCAAACGTTAAGATTGCGTTTGAGAACGCAGATAGAAAAAGAGGCCATGGAATGATTATTTAAGCCTCAGTCTTTAAATAAAACTCTAGTGACACGTATTACATCTGTTGAATTTTTACACTATTTTTGGTTCTCATAAGAATGATGGGGTCATATGTAGAGTTCATCTTGTACCTTTGCTTTAAAATTCTCATAATCCAATGTTTGGATTTGTTGGTTCTCAAGTTCTTGGATTTTGGGTTTGCTACAGTTTTAAATCGAAAAATAAGAATTGGGGAAAATACATGACACAATAAATGGACTGCATATTGAAGCCTGAACATTAATAACGGACCGGACAAACTAAAAAGATAATCTTATAATATTTCACACTATTTTACAGGAGAACAAATGATATGTGGACACCATCTCAAGAGTCTTAAATAAATCAGGTTCATTGCACGAGCATAGCCCCTCCCCCGGAGCCCCTCCACCGGAGCCCCTCCCCCTCCACCGGAGCCCCTCCCCCTGCGCACCCCCCTCCACCGGAGCCCCTCCCCCTGCGCAACCCCCTCCCCTCCACCGGAGCCCCTCCCCCTGCGCAACCCCCTCCCCTCCACCGGAGCCCCCTCCCCCTCACCCCTGCGGAGCCCCCTCCCCTCCACCGGAGCCCATCCCCCTGCGCAGCCCCCCCTCCACCGGAGCCCCTCCCCCTGCGCAGCCCCCTCCCCTCCACCGGAGCCCCCTCCCCCTCACCCCACCGGAGCCCCTCCCCCTGCGCAGCCCCCTCCCGTCCACCGGAGCCCCCTCCCCCTCACCCCTGCGGAGCCCCCTCCCCTCCACCGGAGCCCCTCCCCCTCCCCTGCGCAGCCCCCTCCCCCTCCCCTGCGGAGCCCCCTCCCCCTCACCCGAGCTCCACCCCCCCTCCCAGACCAACCTCCCCCGCCACCCCCTCCCACCGAAACCCCCCTCACTGGAACCCCTCCAAGAAGAAAAAAAATGAGAAATAGGGCATGGTCGATGGCCGGCGGGGAGGGAGAGGGGGGGGGAGAGAGGCGCGGGGCTGGAGGGAGAGGAGAGGGGGGGGAGATCGAGAGGGAGAGGACTTACCAGACCGAGGAGGGTGACGACGAGGACGACGGGGACCGACGAGGTCGACGGCGAGGATGGTGCGGGGCTGGCCGAGACAGCGAGCTCCGGCGTCCGTCCACCACCACGCCGCTCGCCACGCCCGTGGCCGCAAGGCAGAGGGGGGGGGGGAGGGCGAGGGGGCCGGAGGGGGAGGGGAGAGCTCCGGTGGAGGAAGGGTTATCAGAAGTAAATGCAGGGGGGAGATGGTCGCGGGGTAAATGCAGTCATATCAGCGACCGATTAGAGACCGAAATATATTCGGTCGCAACATCGGTCTCCAATTCGGTCGATTTTGAAAAAAAAGAGCCCGGAATAAATTCGAGCTAAATATAGCGACCGATTCGAGACCGAACTAAATTCGGTCGCCAAAACGGTCTCAGATATGCGACCGATTATTTCGGTCGCCGAATTGGTCTCTATTTGGGACCGACTAGCGACCGATTTAATCGGTCTCTAATTCGGTCGCTATAGCCACTTTTTCTTGTAGTGATATATGTTGACTCTGATTATGCAGGCGACCTTGACAAAAGGAGATCTACTACATGGTATATCTTTACTCTAGGTGGAGGTTCTATCAGTTGGAAAGCGATGTTACTAGACATTGTGGCATTATCAACAACAGAGGCTGAATATATTGCTGCAGTTGAAGCTGTTAAGGAGGCAGTATGGCTGAAAGGTTTGGTGAAAGAACTTGGCATTGCTCAGAAGAGCGTTAGATTGTTTTGTGATAGTCAGAGTGCTATTTATCTTGCGAAAGATCCTGTGTATCATGCAAGAACCAAGCACATTGATGTTAGGTATCACAAACTCAGAGAGTTCATTGCAGATGGCTACATTCAACTTATCAAAATACCAACAGAAGATAATGTAGCTGACATGATGACCAAATCTTTGACAGCAGCTAAGTTCAATCACTGTCTTGACTTAGCTAATGTTCGTGCAAATTAAGTAACGAAGACCCAAGGGAGAGGAGATGTTCTTTGTTTAAGAGTTTTTGTTTTATTCTGTAGAGGTAATTCAAAATATTTGTACTTGGCCGAGTCAAAAGGTGGAGAATGTTGTTATTTGACCGGTCAAAAGAAAACTCCACAAATTGTGGAGTCTTGTAGGGATTACGGAACCAACACCTCTCTAGCTCTCTCTCCTTCCTTATTTCCTTTTCCATCTCACGGATGACACGGAGCTGTAGGGTGCTCCTATTATTTCTCTCCGCGAGATATGTTTTCCCATTCGTGTCTTTGGGGAAAATGTGTGGTTGTGGAAGACATCTCGGGGTCTATATAAACAGCACCTTTTGAGTAGGAGGGGATAAGCTGTGAGAACAATTGTAAGGGTGAGTGAGTTAGAATTTATTTCGGGATATTACTCGGTGTCGGTGTACGAGTATCATTCCCTTTTATATTTTCTTCTATATATAGTGAAATCTTTCTCTAGCTCTTCTCGTGGTTGTAGATTTGTCGAACCACATAAATTTGTCATTTCTGGGGTTTGTTCTTTGATCTATTTTGTTGTACACTTTTCTCATTTGATCTTTGACACACTTATTAACTTGTGATATTACACGTTTGTCGATCCGTTCCGCTGCGGGTTATTGCTCTATTTGTTTTTTCTCATAACACATATATGCATGCAGGAACCCCCTTTACCTGGGGAGAAAAGAATCCCTAGCTAGATCTTGCGCCGCCCCTTTTTCCTGTATTCCTTAATAACCCTCTTGTGCGGTGCAAGCCCAGAAACTCCCGACCATTAATTCATACATATGCACCCCGGCCGGCCGGATAACAAAATCTTCACAGTGCAGATTGCGCCCCTGATGCCTCCGGCCGGTGTACGTACGGCCGGGCAACCACTTAATCAATTAGAACGCTCTTCTATACTTCTCCGGATCGATGACACTTGGCAAAGAAAACAAGACATGCAGCAGCATCCATCATCATTAATTTGCTTCCCATCAAGACTTAAGACTAATCCCACGTGAGACCCCAACCCACGCAAATTAAGTGGTATCTCCCACCTACACACACACACACACAAGCAAACTTGTACAAACACATGCATCCCAAGGGAAATGATCGATCTCAACATCTTTCCTGGCATTAGGAAATTTTAAATGGCGATGTGTGAACCGTGCGCCTCATATATTCCTTCAAGCAACAAGGATGGTGACTGACCCCTGCGTATAATATCTATATATATATATTAACACACATGGAATCGCCAACCGAAGGGGTCAGTCGGGGATAGATTGGAAAGCATATATATATGTACATATAATATGGATCGGCAACTTAACAACTACTTCAAAAAGGGTTAAACAAAACGTAGCCCCAAGAACAAGCCTCGGCGTAGGTGTCAATATATATGAACCCCCCGTGCATGCATGGCACACAAGCTTCCACGACAGGGAGAACCGGCAGCATGTGAACTGCAGGGAGATCCATCACAGCCTGCCCTGTCCCTTTCAGGTATCTGAAACCTGTTGGCGGCTGTCATCGATCCTAAAATCCCAAAGCCAAAAGGGCGAAGGCCACTCGAGCCAGCGAAAGTGACGGGCGGCTAGCTTTGATTCGAAAAGAGGGAGCGAAGAGTGTGATTACTTGGCTTTTGACTAAGCTTTACAACACGTACCTTTCGAACGGAACCTTTCATTTTTCTGAGACGTCGATATCATCTATCATATATTGCCGTGGGAGATTCCGCCATCACATATACGAGGGGAGCACCAATCGCTGGCAGAGGTGGGGGACGCGCGGTAGGGGACGGAGTACTGAAGCAAGCATGCAGGATCTTGCAAGGTTGGCTCTAATGCCTATATATATATATATATGTGTGTGTATTGTTGGAAGAGGAGGACCGGCCGGATTATAGTCCTTTCTCAAGAGTCTACCTGCATGGCTATCTACGTACGCGCCTTCTTGCAATCATCAAAAATGAGATGCATCCAATTCTGTGGGAATTTGCCTTTTATACTTTTTTCTGGGCGAAAAAGGATCCCAAATCTACGAAAAGAGTACTCAAAGCACACGATCATATACATGACCATAGCTTTCAGACTACTAATTGGATGGTGTGGTTCGCTTATCAGTTCGAAAAGCTCTATCAAATGTGACTGCAAGATGGATATAGGCATGATTCTCTGGTCTTCTTTAATTTGGACAACATGTTGTTATTCGGCTCATAGTCCTGATGCCGTCGTACAGATTAACACTGCCCGCCCAACTAGCCCTAGCTTGAAATTTAACGCCCTATATGAAATAGACATCCACCCGCCAACTAATAGTTGGCATGCAGTAGATTACGGGCAACTGGAGGATAATATAAGTCACTGTTTAGTGCCTTTTTTTTAGTTGGAAGGGTGGGTTAAATAATTAATCTGCTTCTATTGAAACTAGTATTCATGGTTTGCAAGTCCACGGCTTGTCGTGATGGTCTCATCATCTCTCTCCTTGGGGGAGGTCCCAAGTTAATTCGATTATGATTCCCCCCTCCTCGTTAAAAAATAAATAAATATTATAGCGGTCGGGAAATAACTGTCCACTTTACGATCCACATCTCCAATGATTTGTTTGATGGGAAAAGAGAGTCTCGTCGGAGAGGGACCTACAACCACCAATGAAAGGTTAGAAGTAGCCCTGGGAGTTATCTCAGGGGATAATCCTCCGACGGTCATGTCAGGTAACGACGCGAGCACTCGAGAGAGGGAGAGCCAAAGTGAGAGAGAGAGAGAACGAGAGATCTCCAGGGAAGGTTTGCGTATCTCTTGACAGTTGGGCCATGGTCCTACTTACACTATCGCCAGGGTGGTTGACCGTTGAGTCGCCGTGCCCAGAGGAGACGTGAGCCACCCAGCTTGCGTGTCCGAAGAGACAAAGAGATATGGGCATTGATCCACCGTCTCCCGCCGGAGAGGTAACTCTAGCATTAATGCAACATACTCGTCGATCATTAATGAGATAGGGCTCATCGAAGAGGATGTGAGACTGTGCTGACAGGAAGAGCGGCATCCTTACCTCGTCATCGAACTGGAGCGCCGCTCGTCATTATGAAATACTATAGCGGTTGGAAAATAATTATTATCCCAAGTTCGATTATGATCCCCCTCCTTTTTAAAATATGAAGAAATACTATAGGGGTCAGAAAATAATTGTCCACTTCACGATACCAAAGGCTTATATATATTGTAGATGCGAGATGAACCTCTCTGGTGCCCCCAAGAGTCGGAGGGCGGCTAGGATTTTGTCCTTGTAACAGGGCCCTCTTGGGTTAAGAGGTGAAGACCTTCTTTATAAACACTTGGTTACTTTCTCAACATCCGATGTGAGATTAATCTTGTGACCCTAGGTCCATTACACAAGTCTCCCCTTGAGAAGGCAAGCGAGTGCGAGCTCAGGGTTCCCACAGACGGCGCCACTCGCCACGCCGGAGGGCGGTTAGAATTTTGTCCTTGTAAAAGGGCCCTCTTGGATTAAGAGGTGAAGACCTTCTTTATAAGCACTTGGTTGCTTTCTCAACATCCGATGTGAGACTAATCCTGTAACCCTAGGTCTACTACATATATATATATATGTCGAGTTTGGCATACAACCCAGACATCCATGATGTCGACCTCGGATTAATCCAGAAAAACTAATTGACTAGGGTGAAATTAAAGAAGGGCAGCTGCAAGGAAACGTGTTGCTGTCAACAGCGCCTGGATTATGGGTAGAATGGTAAAAGTACGAAGATGGTTTCGAAATGGGACAAGGTTAATTTAATTAGAATCCTTAATTTGCTATTAGAATCTGAATTCCAGTTTCTCCCCCGCTTCACGGTTTGGAAGCTTAATTCGGCATGAACATTCCCCTATCTGATCTAAACTAATGCTTCTATATATCCCGTGGCACCAAATTCTATTTCATGGAATGAGAGCCGATAGATAGATATATAGAGGGGAAGGTTTGAGTGACCCTCACGGCGACTCCGGCCAGAGATGTCAAAGACGAATCAGGAGACACCCATCGATACACGAAGTGAGAGCCCACCACGTATACCCCTTTTCCTGAAGCACGGCTGCTTCAATTCCGGTGAGCAAGCGCATGTGTAGCTCTGAAGAATCTCACTTTCCCAACGTACGTATATATAGCTAGATAGGGTGCATGTTTCACGTCCAGATTGGCTCCAACTCCGCAGGACTTCATACAGCTAACCGTACCTCAAACCCGAAGTTGAAGGCCGCGCCTCACGCCTCCGGCACTGCAGGCTAGGCGGGCTGCAGCCACTTCCCCCAGTGATGGCTTTCGGTGACCAGCTAGCTGAGAGTACATGAACACCACTTAACTTGATATGTACGGCCATCCACCGCTGGACACCTAATTAAGGAGATCCCTGTCATCGTCTAATCAGCTGTCAACGATAAGCCGGCCCCTTCGTTTACGAGAAAGGTTTTCGGGAATCTTGATCTTTCTATACGTCAAACTGTCAAAGACGACCGATATCATCCACATGCCATCGCACAGGAAATTATGGTCTCCGGCTCCCGCGTCTTCTTCCCCAACCCCTAACCAGGAAGAGGGTGGGGTGGGGGGGTTTACGTACGTGGAGCGGGTGGTGTCCCGTCCCTGTACATGTGTGAGGTTGCCTATTGATGTGACAAGATTCTTGCCTGCGAAGCAAAGAGACGAGGGGGCACGGAAGGGAGAGGAGACGTGACCACCGAGCCGTTTGTTATATTTGTCCTGCAATCCTAAAGACCAATAAAGCCAGGTGATGGGAAACATCGATAAAACAAAAGAGCAAAATCGAGCTGGTGGCCAGTTCAGAATCTCCAGTGTGGATGTTGCGAGGGGAAGAGATGCCTGGGGGATAGGTTGGAAAAAAATTAGGGGACCCCCCCTCCCCCCATGGCCGAGGGGAAGCCACTGGGGAAGAGAAATGATGGGATACACGAGCACTAATAAGAGTCATTATAGAATGAGAGCAATGCCACTCATATATATATAGCTTGCTAAAAGTATATATGCATGTATAGAGAGAGAGAGAGTGCGAGAGAGAGAGAGAGAGAGGAGCACACCCTCAAAGCCGAAGGGCATAGGCAGGGTAAGTGGGCACCCACCATGATATGTAAAGACTGCCCGACCAATTATTCCATGGGGTGGCCGCGCTCACTATATGAAGCAGGCGTCCTCAGAAGGCCACTCCGCCCCGTCGTGAGCAAGTGCAGCGGAAAAGGGGGAGCACCGAGCTCGGAGGAGTGCAACAACCTCGAAGCTAGTCTAAACTAGTGGGAGGTTGTCTGCCAGATCAGGGAGCATCGCTTATCCACCAGCGGCCATGGCTCGTGGGAAGGTGCAGATGAGGCGGATCGAGAACCCCGTCCACCAGCAGGTCACCTTCTGCAAGCGCCGAGCGGGGCTGCTCAAGAAGGCCAGGGAGCTGTCTGTTCTCTGCGACGCCGACATCGGCCTCATCATCTTCTCCACCCACGGCAAGCTCTACGAGCTTGCCACCAGAGGGTACGTCGTACCGCTGTCCCCTCCCCGCCCGAGCTCCCAAGGAAATTCTAATCCCTCCCCTCCATATATAGCTTCTTGACGTTGTTTCCCTTTTTTATCATGTGAGTTCTGACTTGAACTGTGCTGCTCCGTAAAAAGGACCATGCATGGGCTGATACAGAGGTACATGAAAACCAAAGGAGGAGACCTGCAGGTTGAGGGCGGTGAAGGGCACCAGCCTCAGGTTCGGAATTCAACACCTAATTAACCTCATCTTTGCCTTCTTTAATTCTGATGATAATCACAGAATATGGCGGTGATATAGATCTTTTAAACGTCAAAACCTAAAAAGCTCGAATATGTAGAGGTCGGTGAGGAGACTGGTGTAAAGGGCAGCTTTTCTAGCTAGGTTAGGCCACTGTTTTAGCCATCATCGATCACAAGAAACCAACACAACAAGGGCATATCGTTTCTTGTTTCGACAAGCTTTCCGCTACGATCAACGCCTCCCAAGAACAGCATGCCTGGAAAAGGCCAGAGACAGTGGAAGGCCGGGGTGCATAAAAATTTTGGATTACGTACCATCTCCGGGCAAAAGTGGGATAAAACATCCGATGTCTTGTGCTTTATAAGTGCAGTATGCAGTTCATTGCATCTACTTTTTTTCTCCCCTTTTGTGAGTTTCTCATGAATTTCTTCGACTGCAAGCTTTTGGATATATGGTTAAACTTCTGTTCGAAGCTTTGATGGTGTGCACCCTATCAAAATGCCCGAAGCAGCTAGCGGTGGATAGTTGAGTGAACTGAGAATTTGAAGCAGGTCACTTGGTTGCAGCTTAATCTTGAGAAAGGCATTTACAGTAATAGCAACTAAATTTTATAACATGCAACAATCACATCCCATGCATCCTGGTATTTCAGAGCTTGTGAATTTGATATTTTAAGTAATCGTTACCATGATCATGATTGTAGATACTTTCCAACATAAACCAACTTAATTGGAGTTGGTTTACCCTAATAATCTCGATCGCTTGTGAGGACTCTTAATCAACGATTATGTAAAAAAAGTGATAAACCCAACTTATGCTCGAATCCTTTGCCTCTCACTTTTGGTGCCAGAATAAGAAGGGATAAACCCAACTTACGCTAGCTCTAATCCTTGTTTGTTATGTCTAAAAAAAGTGAGCACATCCCAACTCAAAGCTAACCCCCTTTGTGACTTAAAATGGGGGATAAAACAGTTTGCTTGGTATCCAAAATATTCATGGATTAAAATAAGCCTAACTTATCCACAATTTTGAAGTTAAATATGGTACAATTGGTATTGGGATAAGTTTTGAGGAGAATATGCATAACTCATTATTGATTAATTTATCTTTATCCTTATTGTTTTATATGTTGGGTATACGAAGAGATAAGAATGATATTATTTCTATTTCTCGTTTAGTAAAAAATAAGGATACAATCAAAACTAAATGTTAAAAAATGACTATTTTATCTTTCTTAACATAGTTAATATTTAATATTTCTATTCATAATGATGATTAACACTAATGATGATATTATTTAATAATTATTTTGGTAATAATATTTCGCACCAATATGATTTTTACATAATATTTTTATTTATAATGACAATGAACACTACTGAGACTATTGTTTAATAGTTTTATTTTAAATAATAGTTAGCACTAATGATTTACCATTTATTTAATATTTTTATTTTTATTTATAATTAGTACTAATAAAATTGATATTTAATATATTTTATTCATAACGATGATTCGCACTAATGAGGGTGTTGTATGTAATATTTTTCCTATGAATAATATTTAGCACTAATGATGATACTATTTAATAATTTTTTCCTTCTTAATCATAATTAGCACCAATGAAGTTAATATTTAATTTTTTTATTTATAATGATGATTAGCACTAATGAGAGTATTATTTAATACTTTTATTTTTAATAATATTTAGCACTATACTGAAGTTATTATGTAATATTTTGATGATTAGCACTAATGAGATTATTACTTTAAAAAAATTTAATGATGCTTAGCACTAATACTTTATCTTTTGTTTAATACTAATTACTCTTAATCATGACTAGTACTAAATGAAATTAATACTTATATTTTTATTCATAATGATGATTAACACTAATGAGGGTATAATTTAATAACATTTTCTTTTTAATAATATTTAACACTAAGGAGACTACTATTTAATATTTTTAATCATGATTAACACTAACGAGACTAATATTTAATATTTTTTATTCATAATGATGATTGGCACTAATAAAGATATTTTTTAATAATTTTTATTGTTACTAATATTTAGCACTAATGAGACTATTATTAAATGTGCTTTTCTTAATCATAATAAGCACGAATGAGATTACTATTTTATTTTTTAATTTATAATAATTATTAATATTAATTAGTTAAAAATAATTAACGCTAATTAAGATATCAAGAGAGAAGGGAGGAGGGGTGAAACATGGTTTGAAAAATAGGGATAAGTCGTTCCAACAAAAGGTTGGAATGAGTTATCTTCCGTTCTAACTTCATTTTTAGGGTTAATCACATTCTTTTAGCACCGCTTTGTTTTGAGATTAAAGATAGCCCGATTAAATTTAAGTGGAGTTACTTTATCTACTTTTATACTTTTTTGCTTTGGCATGGTACTGGATTAAATTATCCTACCTGTGGAGGTGGGATAGGTTAATCCGACTTAAGTCAGAGTAAGTTACTTTTAAGTAGGTTATCTAAATTCTGCTCCTTTCAAAGCAAAATGACTTAAGTTTGGGCTAAAATAGGGATAATCTTGGGATAAGTCTCAAACAAAACGGAGCTTACAGGATATCCTCACTTTTTTGGCCATACCAAATGGAGAACGGGAATAAAATGGGAATATCCCCGCCCTATCCCGATACCAAACGTGACCTCAATTTCATGGAATAAGTTATCATCATACCATACTTAAGTTATTCTCACTTAACTTATTTCACTTACAAACAAGCTGAGGATAAGAATGGACATTTGGGTGTAATTTTTGGGTGTATCTAATGTCTAACAATATTTATTGAGTAAAATTTTGTGCAACACCCTGCGTAATTATATCTCGAGGTGTTGCACGTACAACACTATTTTTTTGAAAAAATTTTTAGTGGCTCCTATGTCAAGTTAGCTTGATAGGTCCACTGCAAGAAAAATCATAATTAACAATTGAAAAAATCTATCTCGAATCTCTCTCTAGTCTGTCGTTAAAGACTTTAACGATAAATTAGCGATAGATTAGAGAGGGATTAGAGATATAATATTTTCATCGCTAATCTCACTTTTTCTTACAGAGACCCGCCACATCATCAGGTGACGTAGCGTGAGGGTCATGCAAAAATAAAACTCAAGCCCTATGAATAGTGAAATGAGCTAATTTTACTATTCACATAGGATAATTTTTTTACGTGGCCCTCACGTCACGTCACCTAGTGATGTGACTAGTACATCAAGTTAGTTTGAGGTGAGAGTCACTCTAAAAAAATTAAAAAAATAAAGAGTATTGTGCATGCAAGACCTCGGGATGTAATTACCCGGGGTGTTTCCCAAATAGCTTTACTCCTGCCTATTTATACCAATCTCTTGGATCACAAAAAAAGGAAGAAAAACTTTCAAATGAGAAATAGATTCAGAAATGTCGTCGCTTAGGAGATTATGCAAGTTTTGATTATTCTGAGACACATTCCTAAACCGTCTATGGTTAAGCTTAGCATTCCACAGAACTTAAGAAATGAGCAAAGACAGACACGGCCTTATTAATTAATATATATTATACAATATACACACAAATACTTGGCAAAGCCCTGCATATAGTCTGAATTCCACATGAAGCCCAACACGCTGTCATATGAAGGCCAGAATTTTCCTTAACGGATCAAACTAAACGGTACACCTCATTAATCTGATGGTTTATCCCTGAAACAGGAAGCAGAAAAGGAGATCGCTCTGCTGAAGAAAGAGATAGAACTGCTGCGGAATGGCCTGAGGTGAACGAGCAACTGTTTATATTAATCGAGAAACTTTGATATCATTTATTACTGCGTATGGTTCAGATTTGTGATGATTAGTACGATAAGGTCAGTGGTGTCAATTGTTGATATAGACACACATGACACACGAGAATTTTAGAATAATATATATATGAGAGCACGAAAATTACATAGATATATTCATATGCATTTATGCTTGTATATAGTTAAGTGAGATTATTAAACTTGATAAGATATAAAAAATTATACATACAGTACTAATCAAATTATTAAATATTATTATTCAAACAATTACTTTGATAAATTAGTGAAGATCCTCTTCTAAATTTTACGAGTGCTTGAGTACCATGCCACGTCGAATATTAATATAAGTAGAAGTGTCTAACAAATCACAGAGTTCCTATAATAAAAGGTAAAAGATTATTTATATTGACATAAAATATTAAAAATATTAAATATTAATATTCAAAAAAATTACTTTGATAAATTAGTGAAGATCCTCTTCTAAATTTTACGAGTGCTTAAGAACCATGCCATGCCCGAATATTAATATAAGTAGAAGTGTCTAACAAATCACAGAGCTCCTATATATAATAAAAGGCAAGAGATTATTTATATTGATTTAAAATATTAAAAATCATTAATCAAACTTTTTAATTTGGATTGATGTGAAAAGAAATATTTACATTTATGTTGTTTGAATTGATGTACGTAAAATGTAAAATCAACACACTCATCATGTAAACAACTTTCCGTTTAATTTGTTTTCTAGTAAAATGGCTTGCAAGTTCTGCTTTGGCTATACTTTTCCTTCTGTTGGGTGCTTTGGCTGCTCTCCAAATCACCGTTTCACAGTGATCTAAACAACGTCTAACTATAACCGCCATGTATTATGATTATAGCATGCGATTACCCGATTAACGAAGGTATCATGCATGGCAGGTGCATGATCGGAGAGAACACAGGGAACATGACGCTTGATGAGCTGCATGCTTTGGAAAGGCATCTCGAGCTATGGATCTA
This sequence comes from Amorphophallus konjac, assembly GCA_022559845.1. Taxonomy (NCBI): domain Eukaryota; kingdom Viridiplantae; phylum Streptophyta; class Magnoliopsida; order Alismatales; family Araceae; genus Amorphophallus; species Amorphophallus konjac. Next base: position 37,322 of record JAHNEJ010002786.1, read on the forward strand.
TCAAATCCGCTCCGCTAAAGTAAATCAAAACTTAACATACTTCACAGCTGTTTCTTTTCTCCAGCTCTTTCCTCCATTTGTTTTCTCAAACCCCAAAAAATATGTTATTATTATTAGTATTACTCGCTGCACACTCGATCATGATGTGTAATTGTATTACACTCCTCGATCCCTTTTGGATGTGAGAGATGCGGATATTTGCCGCACACTCCTGGATGTGCAACAAGTATTTCCCACACACATACTGGTTAAGTAAACAAAAAGCAAGACCTCATCAGATAATCTTCCTAAATTTTCTTACTATTTGACTGGAATTTCTTCCAAACAGATGCAGATAATGTTTCAAGAGATTCAAGCACTGAAGAATAAGGTATGCCCATCATCATCATTCCCCCAGTCCACTTTCCTTTTATTAATTATTTATGCTTCTCCTTCAAAAGTAAACGATGTATATTTGAAAGTGTTGCGAGGCCTCTGTTACATCAAGATAATGAAAACTTCACGGTAGTTTCTTTTCTTTTTCTCACAATAGTTTCAGCTGAATATGATGGCATTTCCCTTTCTTCTAGTTTCTTAGTAGGGGTACACTCACAAACTAACCCACGCTACCTGGCGCAGGAGGGCATACTGAAGGCCGCCAATGAGTTCCTTCAAGGAAAGGTATGAACTAACTACCATGGAGAGATCGTTTCATGAAACATGTTAAACAATTCAAACCACGAACTGACTCATTGAGGGTTGTTCCCCCCCCCCCTTTTTTTCTTATGCAGATAGTTGAACAAAGTGGGCATTTTGATGTAGCCCCAATGCTAGCTGACATTCCTTACCCACTGACCACAGAAAACGAGATCTTCCAGTTTTAGCAGATCTTGACACCATCTGCCAATAATGAGGACTGAGGGTATTAGGTGATGGGTGACTTATCTAGTAGCAGCCTGTGTATGCATATGTGCAAAGCTAAACCCTCATGTCTTCTCTTTGGTCGTCTCGATTGGTCTGTGTGTTCAGTTCTGGAGATCTTATCTAGGTGTTTAAGGTGTGTGATGTTTTTGCACTCATGTTCCCATCCACTATTTCTATGTAAAGTATCTTGTGCTGCAATCTAATAAGTGGTTTGACATTTGGATTCTATGCACCACTTCTGACCGCTGATCAATTATGTGCTGGAAAAGTGTAAAACACACGGTACCTGACTGTTGAAATCAAATAACAATGCCAAGTGAGGTTCAAACCTCACGTAGTTGAAAGCATCATGCATCTAAGAATATACTCAAACCGTCATCTGAACATAAAACTCCTTTCCATCCGTGAGAGGGACTATAAGCAGTCCTCTTCAATTGACCCAAGCAAAACCAACTTTCGCTCTTTAGGACACATTCTCCCCATTCTACAGTTTCAAACCCAAACCCAGCAGCAATGAGAGAGTAGATACCAAACATGAAAGCACCAGATCATGTATGATAGTGCCATGCCATAAAATGGTAGGCTAGCAAGTCACACAGAGAAGTGGCAACCAGTCTTCAAAGTCCTGCAGATTCTCCCAAGAAACCGAGTTTCAGACAGATCGAATGCTGCATGACATTCAGCGAAGAAAAGATTGACCATGGCTTCATCTTGAGAAAGCCCTTCAGTACGATAACATATTAGTGTACATCTGTCCAAATAGCAGTACAAAGCTTAAACCATACATACATTAATAATTTTGATTCTGCAAACTAGCAGTAACCCTTTTGAAGTGCAATTAGGACTAGAAGAAATTATTATACTACAAAGAAGGGAATTGGATTCCCTTAGCAGCAAAGAGGCCTAAAAGACCATAAATGGGTCCAGAACGTGGATGAAACTCGAGTCTCAATTCAAGATTCAGGTCAAGCTTGCACAAGCTTGCTGCATTGTAACCAGAAACGTGACATACTGTATGATTCCCAATGGCATAATAGAACATGACAACAGGAAACAGCTAGGAATGAACCTTTTTCAATAACACATAGGAAAATATGCTGAAAAAAGTATATACACAGTGTGACTGCAGATTGTATGCGTCCTTCAAGTTATAACTTGTCCTCCATGTTTGCAGCACCCAAGATTAGAGGATCCTCATATCTGTACTCTAGAAATTCTCAGCTCTTTGATAAATGAATAAGGGAGGAACAAGAGGTCTTAACTCCAAGAATAAGAAAAAATTCAATTTGATAAGGCGGATAGGTTTTCCCACCTTTAACCCGGGTTTTCATGGAATAACTAGTTCTAGCTATGGTTATTCCACCTTAACCCATGATACATACCAAAGTGAAAAAGTACGAATATGCACTGGTATCATACAATCAGGCTTCTCTCTGTGAGGTATGTTGCTTTACTCCAGGAGAGAGAAAAGTAAACCGCTAAGAAGTTTCCTTATTAGCTCCGGTTTGTTACTGGGGTAGGATAGCGAGAATGCACTACCCGGGGTGAGAGAGTGTGTGGGGCCCACCGGCACCTCTCACACACAACTCTCTTACCCAGGGTCGGATACCGCATTCGACCGAGAGGGGTCGAATGCGCTACCCTACCCCATTAACAAATAGGCGCTTACTGATGATGAGTTCCAAAGTTAATCAGAAGTGAAAGAACAAAATAAATCAAGACCATGACTACACCGACATGCAATCCTTATATTGATGCTTTTCTCCCTATAAAAACAAATTTCTATCACCATCTAGAGTGCCAAAGTAATGTGATGCGTTTTGGTCCTGATATAAACAGGAAACCTGGACAACATGAGGTCCACCTTGGATGGCAGTTTGAAATGGTCCAATCTGAACAATAGTTTGAGATGCTGATCAAATATATATATAAAAAAAAGATAAACTGGAAAACTACGAGAAAAGGGATGAAAATCCACGTTCAATAAAAGTAGACCAACCTAAGAAAGTTTACCTAGGTCATACATAAGTTCAGCCAGTCCAACTCCAGAACATATAAGCATAAGTTCGGTCAATACCCACATTTGACCCATCCTTCTTTTGGCCCAAGACAAACCAATTCAAAACATTCAATTCAAGGAATGTTCAGGGAAAAGGTTGAGAAGGGGAAGACACTATTGCGCCAGACATTTCCCAGACTCTCTGCCGCACTTCCTCATGTTTGACCACAAAAGCCAGGCTAGCCATAGGAGAATGAATGTTAGCCAATGGGACAAAGGGTGACAGCAAAGTGAGGCAAAAAGAGTGTGGTAAACATAGTGATCCCCCTAAAGAGGTCTTTGATCTCTTTCCTTGAAAAAAACTGATTGATTTGTAGAGCATGAAAGAGACACAATAACAATGGGGGAAGATTGACAAAAATTCACAGATGGGCCAGGGTATCTGATCCAAGACTGCCAGACCATCAAGAGTGCAGCCTAACTCACTTGAATTTGGTGAACCGTGTCAGGTACCACAACCCAAGTTGCAACCCTGAAAACGAGGATTCGGGATAATTATCTCACAGGGTACACAATGGACCCAGTTAAGCATAACAACGCATGTGGTCACTGACCCAGAAGTATCTGTATCAGAATTTTGCCCTTCCAAGAGAAGAGAAACCTTGAGTATATTAGGTTTGGTCCCTGTAACGCTGGCAGCAGCAATTAGGAATTTCCAATCCAAAATTTACGCCGTAAGCTTCCCCCAAATGCTCCAGCCAAGATACTAGCCGCAATTTGGGAAATGGGGCTCAAACAAAGCAAAAACGAAAGGGAGACAAGGGGAACAAGGGGAGGTTCATTACTACACGTCAATGTTTAATTATATTACATGTGGAAATTAATTATTATATTTCCATGATGACATCTAAAGTTGCAGACAATTTATTAAACAATCAGGCCCAGCACCCGTATCCCCAAATCAGTTTCCCGATTAAGACCTTCATTGCCTGATTAAAAATAAAAATAATATATTGTGTGGTTGGAACACTAATTTTGATATAGTATCAGTTTTGATATTAATATTGTTAAAAGTATAGGACATCAAAATTAATATTGATATAAAAGAAGTAACAAGTATGTTAATTGAAAGGATATAATAAAAATAAAAGTGGAAGAAAGGAAGTGGATGATATTTCAGATCCTTACAATCAGTATGCTATGACTTTTACTGCAAGTTTCGACCCGCGTTAAATTTGATTCAGCATTACAATCGTTTAACGTGATAATATTAAGATTGATAGAACTTAACCATACATCCTCTGTCAAATATCAAAAGTGATGTGGATAGAGGCGTTTGATACAGCAATCAAACACCCCAAGCAAACACCCGTTCCTGGGGCATTACATTGCGCCGATATACAACTCGAAAACATCGAATGCATTAGAAAAAGAAATGGCGTGAGGAAAGGAATGGCAACTATGAAACGAACGAATCCAGCAACAGCTTACAGAACAGCACGAAGTAGGGAGATTGGAGACGTCTAGAGGACGAGAACCTGGGCACCGTCGAGAGGATCGCAGGCAATGAACTCCTCAATGTCGGCGCCGATCCAGGATGTGGAGGGGTAATCGTCAAGGCCCAGGGTTTTCTTGAAGTAGTCGAGGCAGGCAACGTCCGCCGCCACGCCAGTGATCCCGGCACCTCCTGAAAGAGCTCTCTCACAGCCTCACGCGCTCCACCGCTGGCTCCACCATAGCCATTGCCCGTCCACGCCGACACACTGCACCGGTGCCGCTGCGGATGCCGCTTTCTTGATTATTCTCTCCCTCTCTCTCTCTCTCTTTCTCTGTGTGTGTGGAAAGTTGGCGGGTTTACGAGCTGCTTTGGTTTTTTGTCAACCGGTCCAGTTAAGTGCTCGAGTGCGATGACAAACACCCAACCCAAAATTATTGGGGCTATTTATTATCATTTTTAATTATCAAATATCATATATATTATTATTAATTAAAATTTCTAAAAATACAACTAAATGCGGATAATACCTCTACGGTCTATGTGAGAGCGGTTCGAGGTTTATATAAATGTGGGAGATATCTTCACCATTTAATAGCATTTTTAAAGTTTTTATTAACAACAATGGTATAGCTAATAATTTTTATATTCTGTATGTTAGAAGGGTATGTACGAAATTAATCTAAATTCTTAACTTATTATGTGACACTGATAAGATATACGTGTGCATGATTTCCGGTCCCTTTGTAACGGATATCGATCTTTTATCTATACGGTATGATACAGATCGATATCGTTACGTATTGAAATAAAAAAATATTATATATACATATATATATATATATATATATATATTATAGAACAAAGTTATTCAAACGATCTTCTATCTTTGTTGATTAGTTGATAAGTGATTTAAGCAGAGTGTTCTCGATTTGAATCTCACAGTGTCATATTTTTAAATAATTTTTAATTTTAATTTAAAAATTTAAAATAATTTTTAAAAAAATAAAATAAAAACATACCAAAGACGCATTTCGAACAGAGGGTCTCACATTTGAGATCCTCAACCAATCAACTTAAAAAAATAATTATAAAAATAATTAATATTTAAAATAATATATATATTATACTAATTACATTTCACACACTGATCGTATCAATCACCGATTGGTATAATACAAATCTTATATGTATGTCATTATACAGGACCGTGTTAACTTATCCGATAGAAATATCAATGTATACCTGAGTTATATACATACTTTTAATTACATTAAATAGCTATCACTCCAAAAAGATCATTACGTGATCTTTTTACGTACTATTAATATACAAAAACGATAAATATGTTATTTTTATTCTAAAAATGTCTTGTATGTAAAAAATTGTTTAATAATGAAAAGTTCTCGTGTTCTTTTAATAAATTGTTTCATTAAGAGACATAAAGATTCAAACAAATCGGGATTGAATACAAATATATATATATATATATGAGGTAATACTTTCGATGTCACATGTCATGATATATCTTAAATCAGAAACCCTGCACCCTCTTCGTCACTTTGCATCCTACACCTCCCCCACGGGCATTCCCTCTTCCTCCCATGAGAAGACCAATGCTCTTTAAACATATGAAACTAGCTGGAATTTTTGTCCTCACGACATCATGTTTTCGTAGGTTACGGTAGACTGGTGGTCAGCATCATGGTTATAAATACCTAGACTCGTAGAAGGAGGTTGAAATTATATTGTGAGGGAGACTACTATAAAAATCTTAGTTGTTGAAAAATATTATTCACGGGTAGAATTTTTTAACTATATTTAAACATAAAAATTAAAATGAATCAAATGATCAAGAAGAGCAAACTTGAGTCGAAGTCCGTAGTCAATTTCTTTAGAGTTATTTCGTCTCTACTCTGGTGTAGATAGGCTTCGCGAGAGAACTTCCCTCAAGATACGACGACTCAAACCGATGACGATGCGAAGGTGCACTCCAACTCGCGTTATCGGGGACGAACACCACTGTGACATGAGGCACTTGTAAGAAGAAGAAGACGATGGGAGATAGGAGTGTGAGAGAGATAGCCATCGGATGAGAGAGAATCCTAAGTCGTAAACTCTTTTGGGAAGTGATCCTTGACCGAGTCACACTTATCCGTCTAAAGAGGAGAATCCGAAGAGACGCGGAAAGAATCCAAGAGATGTTCGGTCAAATAGTCAAAAAGAAAAAGAAAAAAATAATAATTATCAAGAATCGCACGTGTGTGAGAAAGAGGATACGGATCAAAGAGCTCACTAGCCCAAATAGATCAACCTCCATAGTCTCCTCAAAAGTGTACAAACAAAGACGAGAGTCCCAACTAAAATTAAATGAAAATATTTTTCATTTTTTAATGTGAGATTAATCAACACAAAGAGAGAGAGTCAAATTTTTTAAAATTTAAAACATAAATTTCAACACTAGTTAGGAATAACATTATAGATAATTATTGGGTTTTTTGCATGGAAACCATTGTTAAAAGTGAATTTACAAAAAAATCATTCCTAAAAATGCATTAGCAGATATATCAATGTGTAATCTGAATTGTGTAAAAATGACATATTTATTTACATGCATATCACTTCTTTTTACCAATAACTTGCAAGAAAATCACGCTTAACTGGCATTTATATACTATTTGAATTAACTCAGTGATATACCTGCTAATACATTTTTAGGAATGATTTTTTTGTAAATTCACTTTTAACAATGATTTTCATGCAAAAAACTCATAATTATTTAGGCTCTGTCAATATCTAAATTTTTTTTGCTTCCCCGGGTTAAAATGACTCTTACCTTGCCCCCTTTATATGGTTTCTTATCTTTACCTATAACCCCTTGCCGCTATCGTCCAGTCCAGTTACAAGAATGTCCAGTATACTTTAACCTCTCAGACAACGTTTGGAATAGATGCAGCACAGGCTCCATCATGAAAAATCACTTTTCCGTATTTTACACGTTGGTGTTAGAGATTTCTCATTATTAAAAATCTCAAGAAGCATGCCCGAATTATTTTATTAGATTTAATATATTTATTTAGCTCTTGTTAATTAAGAATTTGCATTTTTATGGATTTAATAATTGAATTTCGGATTTATTAATATTTAATTCCTTAGAAATAGAATAATGATAATTTCGACCACTCTATAAAAATTCAGAAAAATAGTAAACAGGTTAAGGTCGATGTAGATTGCAATTTTATCTTCTGGCTTTGGGTCATTATAAATCCGTGGTGGGATCTATTTAGAGATTAAGCCCTTAATTGCACACTTTTTGACCCAAACCTAACCTTGGATTAAAACACGAAATTAAGGCTCAATTCTCGACCAAATGAGCTCAAACCAGAGCCAAATGAACGGTGAGGATCTAAGGATCAAAAGCCCCCAATAAATTTAGCGAAAACCTAACCCTAGGCGGCGCTCTCGGCCGCGTTTGCTCAAGTCAACAATCACGGTGCCGTTTCTAACACGTCTCTTCCACGGCCGAATACTCCCAGCACAGAACTCTCCAGAAGGCCTATGAGCTATACATAGAAAGATCTACGAGTCCTCTTTCTTTTGGTTGCTGTGGTGTCGGCAGAGGATCCAGATCTGGGGAGAATTCCGGCGATCTTTGTAGGTGTGTTGGCAGGCCGTCGACTTCCATCTTCCTCCCTTGTTTCTTCAATTAAGGTAGGCATTCTCAACCAAAACTTGATCATGAGTATAGGAAATTGATCCTCTCGACGAGATCTATCCATTGGGACTGAAAGCCCCAATTTTTATCAGGTGTGTAGAGAGCAGTCGAGGCTTTTCTGAAGGGTATTCTAGTTCGTTCTTCATTTCTAGCCCCGTTTTCAATCTTCGATTCAGGTAGGTGTAACAGACTAAACTTAAATTAACTTATATGATATGATAAGCATGATCTTAGCTTTCATTTAACGTAGAAAGCCCTATGTTTAATGAAGCATGTGTAGAGAATTTCTAGTTATAGTAACAGCATGTTTTAGACCTAGTTTGATGTGTTCTTGATGTGTTCATCCGAATTGATTTATGCTTTCGAAGTATTAATCTTAATCCTCATGAACCATATCTTATATGGTTGGATTCACCATCGAAGTAGCTTTCATTTGAGCCAAGAATCCCCAAATTTCATTCTGTATGTAGAGAGAATTTAACGTTTTAGTCACAGCATGTCAGAATTAGGGTTTCTTGTGTTCCTACCTTAATAGATCTCGATTCCAGTAATTGATCATGAAATTGACCTTGCAGATAGGTAGAGTTTTGTATTAGCTTTCCATTGATACCAAAATCCCCTTATTTGGAGTCCAATTGCATTAGTTATGATCATTTTAGTGTAACCCTATCCAAACCCTAGCTCCCAGTGTTCACCGGACGCGGCAGGGATGACCGGCGTAGACCCAGAGATGGGCGGTCTTACGATAGACCGTCCAACTCCAGCCCACCTTTTGACCAATTTTGACCCTAGCATGCCCTTATATAAACGGTTTTTCAAGAACCACTCATCCCAGGTTGAACGGTTCCTAAGGAACCACATATCTGGATATAAGGTCCAGAATGGACCACATATACTTATACGGCCCTTTACTGGCCGCACAACCCAGGGATGGGCGGCCCTGCCAGGACCGCCCAACCCCTTGGGCGGCCCAGATAGAGCCGCCCAACTACTTGGGCGGCCCAGGGAGAGCCGCCCAACTCCCTGAGGCCAGTTTGAACCCCGTTCAGCCCCCGTTTAGCCCCCGTTAAGCCTGATAGTTGTGCGGTTCACCGAGAACCGTTTATCTACCCAGTAATTGACTTAGTAATTATTATGATGCATCCATTTTAGTTTCAAATGACAATTTATAATTAGAAACCCATGGACGGCCCCTGAGGAACCGTCCATCTCCCTGTGTCACAGAGTGACCCCTGTTCGGCCCCGGAATGCCCAGTAAGTTGTACGGTCCATATAGAACCGTTTATCCCCACAGAGAGTGACTTAATTTATGTTCTAATGCATTCATTTGCATGTCATTAAGGGTAATTAGTGAAATAGAAACCCATTTAATAACTGTTTAAATATGCAACTAAATTTCTGATTATTGCTTGTCATTCGTGCCTACGCGACTTACGCGAACTCGTTATCATCTTAAGTTATTTTCTTGGCATCTTGGATTAATATATAACCTAATCCCTGCTAAATTAGCTTGGCATTAGGATTAATATGACTGTTAACTTGCTGTTTAGCTGCTGTACTACAGTAGAACAGCATGTTTAACTTTCCCACTTTATGCGAAGCCGATTGGCCGATTAGCGTACTAGTCTCGGTTTTACCCCCGGAAACTCTATCCGGCGGTCTTACCGTCATCTTGGAACATCATTATAATCATGATTAGAACCTGGTTAACACCAGCATACCCTGTTTTGTGAGCTTAAACCGCTGGTTTAAGTCTTGGATCAAATAGAGGCATGCGCGGTTATCATGTGACCGCATAACCTCTTAGGCGGGCCGATCGTGACCGCATATCTTTATACGGCCCAGTATGGACCGTATATTTCGTTCTTGGGCCTTAATGTCTTCTGGACATGAGCGGCCTATATTGCACTGTTCTTACCTTAGGGCGGCCTGCTGTCAGCCGTTCGTTTCTTGCCCTCACGGGTTGAGTTTCAGCCCAGTTCTTGTATGTACGGTCCTGTATGAACCGTAGATATCCTTCAAGCGGTTCTGTTACGACCGCACATCTCTTGGAGATGAGTTTGACCGTGTTTTGTACTCTTGAATCCAAAGACAAGGTTAGTCCTTTAAATCTGAACTTATGGCAGAAATTCCTCTGATTAATTGGCCATTAAAATTGATTGAATGTCTGGACGGATGGGACGTTGGGCCCAGTAAATCAATGCCATCGCATCATAAGGGCCCGGTCTGGTCCTGGGGAGAGCGCCCGAAAGTTAGTGAGCCCATGGGATGTTAATGACAAGGTGGGGCATTGCACCGAAGTACTTGCCTGAGTGTTGGCGTCTACGACAAAAATATCTTGTACTTGTTACTTGTTACTTGATCATACTTGGTTAATGTTTAAATTACTTGCTTGTTGGCCAATTCCTTATTACTATATCATTGTTATATCTCTTGTTATATCTCCTGTTATAAATTCTTGTATTTGTTATCCTTGATAATCATTATCAATTGTATATTTCTTGACCTTGCAAGATCTCGTTATTACCGTTGTTTATTGCATTATCGTTTGTAGCATGATATTTTGAAAATATAATTAAACTGTTAATCACTTATACATGTCTGTTATTTCCTACTGAGCGTCAGCTCACACCCCGTTGTTTCCCCCTTTCCAGGCTTCTCAGGTGACGCGCTTACCGACGGGGAAGGGCAGGAGTGATGTCTTGAGTGTATCAGTTCTAGTGTGTTAGCGGTGTGCTTATTGTTAGTTGTGTTTGGAGATCATTTAGTTTCAGTTTGTTGTTGAGTCTTAGTGGTTGTTATTCCATGTTGTATTAAGTTGCCTTTGAGATTACTGTATCAGTTTGGTTGTTAATGATCATTTAGTATTTCCTTTCCATAGCACTTGTGTATTTAGATTCGTTCTCTCTCTTTCCTGCTTGCCTCTGACTGTACGTCCCGATATTTCCGCCTTGTTCGGGGCGTGACAGTTTAGTTGGTATCAGAGCCAGGTTTCACATTCCTAGGTTTTCTTAAGTTCTTAAGTTCTAGATTTTCTAAGTTCTTGCATGGCATCCCAATAACCCGGTATATCAAAAGATGTTGTCCGAACGTTAGGCTACGCCTATCGGAAGGTCGCATACTTGCGCGAGTGGTCTTCGGATCGGTTATCTCCGCCAGGTACCGAGTTTTGGTTGTGTCTAGGTGCATTAGACCCCTAATCTTGTTAAAGTCTAGGACCTGACCTGGTGAGAATGGGTAGAAACTTGGGTTAAGTTCGTTTCTTAATCGTGTAATTATCCATCTTGATTAAACCTAAGTAATCTATTTCTCGTGTAGATGGCAGCTGATCGCGCCGAATGGAGGAACCTGCAGCGCACGGTTCAAGGCCTTACCCAGGCCCTTCAGCAAGTGGCTCAGGCAGGAGCGGCACCACATGGCACCGGTGATCTATACCGGAACTTCCGCGGAATGAATCCGCCTAGATTCGCGGGTTCGACCGACCCCGACCAAGCCGAGCACTGGCTAGATGAGATGGCGAGAATATTTGAAGTTATGCAATGCACCAACCAGGAGCGTGTCCTTCTCTCGACATTTCAATTGGAGCGTGATGCACGTACTTGGTGGGATTCTATCAAGGCGACTCTCGGTGATCATCAGGTTACGTGGGAGGAGTTCGAGGAATTTTTCAACGGCAAGTATTTTTCTGACCGAGTGCAAGAGAAGAAAGCGGCAGAGTTCGCGGCTTTGAAGCAACGAGGTTTGTCCGTGGCGGAGTATGAGGCTCAATTTGCACGGCTTTCTCGATATGCTATACACCTTATTTCCACCGAGAAAATGAAGGCGAAGCGTTTTCTCAACGGACTGAAGCTGCATTATATCAACCAACTGGCACCAATGGAGATTTCCACTTATTCCGAGATGGTGAGAAAGGCTCAAGTTTTGGAAGATACCCTCGAAATGACGGAGAGAATCCGTGGAAGCGGTGCGAAGAAGGAGCAACCTACGGGTTCCCGGATTATCAAACCCGGGTATATTAAGAAGAGGCATGTTAGTGGACCTAGTTCGTGGAGCGGGTCCGGATCATGGAAAGGCAAGATGCCGAAGTATGAAGATAAGAAGCCTGGCCCTATGGTTCCGTTTAAGGGCATATGCAAGTATTGTGATCGTCCAGGTCACAAGGTGGAGGAATGCTGGCGCAAGCTGGGCGCCTGTTTGCGATGTGGAAGCAAAGAGCACCGTATCCCCAACTGTCCTTTGATAGCGGAGCAAACAACACCGGCAAAACCGCAAGTCTTCAAGAAACCGCAAGGGAAGCTCCAAGCTTTGTATGCAGAAGAAGCGGAAACAGCCGAAGATGGTGGACTCGTCGAAGGTACTCTTATTATACTCGACAAGCCAGCATTTGTTCTTTTTGATACTGGTGCAACACATTCCTTTATTTCTCAGAGTTTTGCTAAGTCATTATCTATGGAACCGGTTATGATGGATACTCCGTTAGTGATTTCAACCCCTATTGGCACTAGAACAGCAATCCAACATTTCTATCCTTCTAGTAAGGTTTTGATTGGTGAGCAGAACTTTCCAGCTGATTTAATTTGCATGGATATGAAGGATTATGATGTAATCCTAGGAGCAGATTGGTTGGCTCGACATGAGGTTGACGTTCACTGTAGTTCTAGCTCTGTGTCTTTTACTAGACACCCTGGACTTTCTTTTGTGGGAGTTAAGCACCATAACTCCGTACCGCTTATTTCGGCTCTTCGAGCTGATAAGTTGGTGAGGCGAGGATGTGAGGCTTTTCTAGCCTTTATCTGTGCAACCCCTGAGCAGCAGATTGAGATCAAGGACATTCCTATTGTCCGAGATTTTTCTGATGTCTTTCCAGAGGAATTACCAGGACTTCCTCCTGAGCGGGAAGTTATCTTCTTTATTGACCTCTTTCCGGGCACATCTCCTATTTCCAAGGCTCCTTACCGTATGTCTCCTGCGGAACTGAGGGAGTTGAAGCAACAGTTGATGGAGTTACTCGAGAAGGGCTTTATTCGTCCTAGTACGTCTCCGTGGGGAGCCCCTGTATTGTTTGTTCGGAAGAAAGATGGCTCGATGAGATTATGCATCGATTATCGGCAGTTAAACCAGTTGACTGTCAAGAACAAATATCCACTGCCGAGGATTGATGAGTTATTTGACCAGATAGCGGGAGCTCAATATTTCTCTAAGATCGATCTTCGATCTGGATATCACCAGTTGCGGATTAAGGAGGAGGATATCTTTAAATCAGCTTTTCGCAGCAGGTATGGTCATTTTGAATTTGTCGTTATGCCTTTTGGTCTAACGAATGCTCCGGCAGCTTTCATGCAGTTGATGAACAATGTATTTCGGCCCTACCTTGATCAATGGGTTGTGGTATTTATTGATGACATCTTGATCTATTCCAAGAGTGAAGTGGAGCATGCTGAACATCTGATGATGGCATTGCAGTTATTGAGAGATCATCAACTTTATGCCAAGTTTAGTAAGTGTGAATTCTGGTTGCAAGAAGTGTCCTTTCTCGGACATATTATCACCAATGAAGGTATTTCTGTGGATCCTTCGAAGGTTGAGGCAGTGAAGAATTGGGAGCAGCCTACCAGTGTGACGGAAGTTAGAAGTTTTCTTGGCCTGGCAGGTTATTATCGAAGGTTTATCCAGGATTTCTCTAAGATTGCGGTACCTATGACAAGGTTAACCCGCAAGGAGAACAAGTTTGATTGGTCAGACGATTGCCAGCGAAGCTTTCAGACTCTAAAGGATTGTTTGACTACTGCACCTATATTGGCTTTACCTTCTGGTGAAGGAGGATTTGTCGTTTATACTGATGCTTCAGGAATTGGCTTAGGCTGTGTACTCATGCAGCATGGGAAGGTGATTGCCTACTCTTCTAGGCAGTTGAAGAAGCACGAGGAGAATTATCCTGTTCATGATTTGGAACTTGCAGCAGTCGTCTTTGCTTTGAAGATATGGAGGCACTACCTGTATGGAGAATCTTTTACGGTATTTTCAGACCATAAGAGTTTGAAGTATTTGTTCTCTCAGAAGGAACTCAATATGCGGCAGCGCAGATGGTTGGAGTATTTGAAGGACTTCGACTTTTCTATGGAGTATCATCCTGGCAAAGGCAATGTTGTGGCAGACGCATTAAGCCGGAGGCCAGTAGCTAGATTGTCAAGTCTCATGTTGCAAGAATGGAAGTTACTGGAACAGTTATCTAGTCTGGATCTTAATATTGACAATGATCGGGTTTTGATTGCTCAGATTCAACTTAAACCTGAATTATTGATGAAGATCAAGTCCTTGCAAGATAATGATCCCGAGCTGGTACAGATCAAGGGAAGCTTGAGCAGCAGACCTGATTTCGGGTTGGCTGATGATGGTAGATTATTATTTAAAGGCAGAACTTGTGTACCTGATGAAGCTACAGTAAAGAACAAGATTCTTGAGGAAGCTCATAGATCCAGATACACCATTCATCCCGGAGGCACTAAGATGTACAGAGATTTGAAGCGATCCTTTTGGTGGATGAATATGAAGAGGGAAATCGCTGACTTCGTAAGTAAATGCTTAGTTTGCCAACAAGTTAAAGCTGAGCACTTCAGACCAGCAGGGAAATTGAAACCACTCGACATACCCCAATGGAAGTGGGAGAGTATTGGCATGGATTTCATCATGGGTATGCCTAGAACTCGTGGTGGATTTGATGCAATTTGGGTGATTGTTGACCGACTGACAAAGTCAGCCCATTTCTTGTCCATTAAATCTAAATGGACAGTTGATGTTCTAGCAGCTTTGTATTTGAAGGAAGTGGTGAGGTTGCATGGTATTCCAGTGAATATAGTATCTGATCGAGACCCTAGATTCACTTCTCATTTCTGGAAGGGACTACAAGAGTCTTTGGGTACTCGTCTGAATTTCAGCACGGCATTCCATCCGCAGACAGATGGGCAGACGGAGAGAACCAATCAGATAGTGGAAGATATGCTGCGGGCATGTATGATTGACTTTGGTGGTACTTGGAATGAGCATTTGGCACTAATTGAATTCGCCTACAATAACAGCTATCAGTCTAGTATCCAGATGGCTCCATTTGAAGCCTTGTATGGCAGAAGTTGTCGTTCCCCGTTGTGTTGGGACGAGGTAGGTGAGAAACAGTGGCTTGGACCGGATCTTGTCTCAGAATCTTCACAGAACATCCGCATTATCCGGGACCGGTTACAAGTGGCTCAATCAAGACAGAAGAGCTATGCCGACAACAGGAGGAGAGCATTGGAATTTCAGGTTGGCGAGCATGTATTCTTAAAGGTCTCTCCGACGAGAGGGATCCGAAGATTTGGCATTCATGGCAAGCTGAGTCCGAGATACATTGGTCCGTTCGAGATTCTAGATAGAGTGGGAGAGGTGGCATACAGGCTGGCCTTACCGCCTCAATTGTCTGGCGTGCACAACGTCTTCCATATTTCTATGTTACGGAAGTATGTGTACGACCCCACTCATGTTATACATCATGTGGATTTCGAGCTGAAGGAGGATCTGACCTACGAGGAAAGACCGATAAAGGTTCTGGACCGGAAGCAACAGCAACTCCGGAATCGTTCAATACCGATGGTCAAGATTCAGTGGAGTCGGCGTGGGACCGAAGAAGCTACGTGGGAGTCTGAAGAGACTATGCGGAAGCGGTATCCCGACTTATTCTAGGTGAGCGATCTCTATCCCTACTCGCAGTGTTAGTGCAGTGAATTTGGAGGACCAAATTCCTTTAAGTAGGGGAGGGTGTAAGACCCCGAATTATTTTATTAGATTTAATATATTTATTTAGCTCTTGTTAATTAAGAATTTGTATTTTTATGGATTTAATAATTGAAATTCGGATTTATTAATATTTAATTCCTTAGAAATAGAATAATGATAATTTCGACCACTCTATAAAAATTCAGAAAAATAGTAAACAGGTTAAGGTCGATGTAGATTGCAATTTTATCTTCTGGCTTTGGGTCATTATAAATCCGTGGTGGGATCTATTTAGAGATTAAGCCCTTAATTGCACACTTTTTGACCCAAACCTAACCTTGGATTAAAACACGAAATTAAGGCTCAATTCTCGACCAAATGAGCTCAAACCAGAGCCAAATGAACGGTGAGGATCTAAGGATCAAAAGCCCCCAATAAATTTAGCGAAAACCTAACCCTAGGCGGCGCTCTCGGCCGCGTTTGCTCAAGTCAACAATCACGGTGCCGTTTCTAACACGTCTCTTCCACGGCCGAATACTCCCAGCACAGAACTCTCCAGAAGGCCTATGAGCTATACATAGAAAGATCTACGAGTCCTCTTTCTTTTGGTTGCTGTGGTGTCGGCAGAGGATCCAGATCTGGGGAGAATTCCGGCGATCTTTGTAGGTGTGTTGGCAGGCCGTCGACTTCCATCTTCCTCCCTTGTTTCTTCAATTAAGGTAGGCATTCTCAACCAAAACTTGATCATGAGTATAGGAAATTGATCCTCTCGACGAGATCTATCCATTGGGACTGAAAGCCCCAATTTTTATCAGGTGTGTAGAGAGCAGTCGAGGCTTTTCTGAAGGGTATTCTAGTTCGTTCTTCATTTCTAGCCCCGTTTTCAATCTTCGATTCAGGTAGGTGTAACAGACTAAACTTAAATTAACTTATATGATATGATAAGCATGATCTTAGCTTTCATTTAACGTAGAAAGCCCTATGTTTAATGAAGCATGTGTAGAGAATTTCTAGTTATAGTAACAGCATGTTTTAGACCTAGTTTGATGTGTTCTTGATGTGTTCATCCGAATTGATTTATGCTTTCGAAGTATTAATCTTAATCCTCATGAACCATATCTTATATGGTTGGATTCACCATCGAAGTAGCTTTCATTTGAGCCAAGAATCCCCAAATTTCATTCTGTATGTAGAGAGAATTTAACGTTTTAGTCACAGCATGTCAGAATTAGGGTTTCTTGTGTTCCTACCTTAATAGATCTCGATTCCAGTAATTGATCATGAAATTGACCTTGCAGATAGGTAGAGTTTTATATTAGCTTTCCATTGATACCAAAATCCCCTTATTTGGAGTCCAATTGCATTAGTTATGATCATTTTAGTGTAACCCTATCCAAACCCTAGCTCCCGGTGTTCACCGGACGCGGCAGGGATGACCGGCGTAGACCCAGAGATGGGCGGTCTTACGATAGACCGTCCAACTCCAGCCCACCTTTTGACCAATTTTGACCCTAGCATGCCCTTATATAAACGGTTTTTCAAGAACCACTCATCCCAGGTTGAACGGTTCCTAAGGAACCACATATCTGGATATAAGGTCCAGAATGGACCACATATACTTATACGGCCCTTTACTGGCCGCACAACCCAGGGATGGGCGGCCCTGCCAGGACCGCCCAACCCCTTGGGCGGCCCAGATAGAGCCGCCCAACTACTTGGGCGGCCCAGGGAGAGCCGCCCAACTCCCTGAGGCCAGTTTGAACCCCGTTCAGCCCCCGTTTAGCCCCCGTTAAGCCTGATAGTTGTGCGGTTCACCGAGAACCGTTTATCTACCCAGTAATTGACTTAGTAATTATTATGATGCATCCATTTTAGTTTCAAATGACAATTTATAATTAGAAACCCATGGACGGCCCCTGAGGAACCGTCCATCTCCCTGTGTCACAGAGTGACCCCTGTTCGGCCCCGGAATGCCCAGTAAGTTGTACGGTCCATATAGAACCGTTTATCCCCACAGAGAGTGACTTAATTTATGTTCTAATGCATTCATTTGCATGTCATTAAGGGTAATTAGTGAAATAGAAACCCATTTAATAACTGTTTAAATATGCAACTAAATTTCTGATTATTGCTTGTCATTCGTGCCTACGCGACTTACGCGAACTCGTTATCATCTTAAGTTATTTTCTTGGCATCTTGGATTAATATATAACCTAATCCCTGCTAAATTAGCTTGGCATTAGGATTAATATGACTGTTAACTTGCTGTTTAGCTGCTGTACTACAGTAGAACAGCATGTTTAACTTTCCCACTTTATGCGAAGCCGATTGGCCGATTAGCGTACTAGTCTCGGTTTTACCCCCGGAAACTCTATCCGGCGGTCTTACCGTCATCTTGGAACATCATTATAATCATGATTAGAACCTGGTTAACACCAGCATACCCTGTTTTGTGAGCTTAAACCGCTGGTTTAAGTCTTGGATCAAATAGAGGCATGCGCGGTTATCATGTGACCGCATAACCTCTTAGGCGGGCCGATCGTGACCGCATATCTTTATACGGCCCAGTATGGACCGTATATTTCGTTCTTGGGCCTTAATGTCTTCTGGACATGAGCGGCCTATATTGCACTGTTCTTACCTTAGGGCGGCCTGCTGTCAGCCGTTCGTTTCTTGCCCTCACGGGTTGAGTTTCAGCCCAGTTCTTGTATGTACGGTCCTGTATGAACCGTAGATATCCTTCAAGCGGTTCTGTTACGACCGCACATCTCTTGGAGATGAGTTTGACCGTGTTTTGTACTCTTGAATCCAAGGACAAGGTTAGTCCTTTAAATCTGAACTTATGGCAGAAATTCCTCTGATTAATTGGCCATTAAAATTGATTGAATGTCTGGACGGATGGGACGTTGGGCCCAGTAAATCAATGCCATCGCATCATAAGGGCCCGGTCTGGTCCTGGGGAGAGCGCCCGAAAGTTAGTGAGCCCATGGGATGTTAATGACAAGGTGGGGCATTGCACCGAAGTACTTGCCTGAGTGTTGGCGTCTACGACAAAAATATCTTGTACTTGTTACTTGTTACTTGATCATACTTGGTTAATGTTTAAATTACTTGCTTGTTGGCCAATTCCTTATTACTATATCATTGTTATATCTCTTGTTATATCTCCTGTTGTAAATTCTTGTATTTGTTATCCTTGATAATCATTATCAATTGTATATTTCTTGACCTTGCAAGATCTCGTTATTACCGTTGTTTATTGCATTATCGTTTGTAGCATGATATTTTGAAAATATAATTAAACTGTTAATCACTTATACATGTCTGTTATTTCCTACTGAGCGTCAGCTCACACCCCGTTGTTTCCCCCTTTCCAGGCTTCTCAGGTGACGCGCTTACCGACGGGGAAGGGCAGGAGTGATGTCTTGAGTGTATCAGTTCTAGTGTGTTAGCGGTGTGCTTATTGTTAGTTGTGTTTGGAGATCATTTAGTTTCAGTTTGTTGTTGAGTCTTAGTGGTTGTTATTCCATGTTGTATTAAGTTGCCTTTGAGATTACTGTATCAGTTTGGTTGTTAATGATCATTTAGTATTTCCTTTCCATAGCACTTGTGTATTTAGATTCGTTCTCTCTCTTTCCTGCTTGCCTCTGACTGTACGTCCCGATATTTCCGCCTTGTTCGGGGCGTGACACTTACCTTGCCCCCTTTATATGGTTTCTTATCTTTACCTATAACCCCTTGCCGCTATCGTCCAGTCCAGTTACAAGAATGTCCAGTATACTTTAACCTCTCAGACAACGTTTGGAATAGATGCGGCACAGGCTCCATCATGAAAAATCACTTTTCCGTATTTTACACGTTGGTGTTAGAGATTTCTCATTATTAAAAATCTCAAGAAGCATGTCATCGAGAGCTTTGCCAGATTTGAAAAAATGAACATAGTTGTGTCTGAATTTTCTCTTCTCTGAAAATCACTCTCACACGAAAGCCAATGTGTTACTGCGTTAATTGGAATGTTTAAAGTTTGTCGGAGATTCCAATGATTGGAATCCCCACCCACCATCGTTTCAAACGCGGCCTTAATTTGAAAAGCGAATATCAGAGTGAGAAAGTTAATTGATCATAGCACACATAACTTCCATTGATCGGGGAAGGGTGATGTATTCATGTCTATCCTCGCGAGTACGACGTCCCACTTAATTTTTAAAGAGGTCCTAAGATGACAAAGTGACATAGTAATATCAAAATGTACAGTGTTCATTGAAATACTTTACTAGGACAAAGCGTAAAAAAATGTATATTTCAACACTTTGTCATTCCTAGATAAAATCCAATGGGATAAAGGTAGCTTATGTTTAAAGACCTAATACAGAGAAGAGGAAAAGTAAGGGAGGAGAAAATAAAATCCACTTATAGAGGAGATTATACTTTTATAAATCAATTCAATACGGAACAAATTATCTGTACTAGATCGTACCGGTCACAATCGATTTGTGATACATAATCGATACGTTTTATATATTTAATACTTTTTAAAATATAAAAGACTTCGTTAGATAAGTTGGTTCAGTGATTTCGTCGATTTGGGGGCAATTCTGAGTTTGAACCCCACGAACGGCTTATTTTTATTTTTTGTCCTCTTTATTCTTTTCTAAATTGATGTCAAAAAAGATGAAACACATCAGATTCGAACGGTTGACCTCCACCTCAACTAAGAGAGGTCTTAACTAACTGAGTTACATATAAATATTTAATATTTTTATTATAATAATATTTATAAAATAATATAATCTTATTAGTACTTAACGGTATACTGTGGTATGTTATCGTACCATATCGTACTATCAAAAAATCGATACGATCGATACTAGCGACTCTACGGATCTCGGAGAGGAGAAAATTTACATGTGAAAAAACCCCATCCCTGTATATATGTAAAAAGACGCCCACATGATCAGATCATGCAGGAAACATTTTTTCAATGATCATGTAAGATATTTTCCTACTCATATATAATCTTTAGAGGGGTTTTTACGGTTGAAATATTTTAGAGGTTTATTTACAAAATACTCATTCGATATTCAATGCACGTACATCTAAAGTCTCATGTCTCCTTGGCTGGGGTGCGCCGGACACGTTGGATGTACAAGATTTTTAACTTTTTAATTTTTAACATATTCTCATTATTATTTAATTATTTTAAAAATAAAAAATCAGATCAAATGAATAATATTAAATTTATATTTTAAACTTTTATCTGTTTTAATTTTAATTTTTTTAAATAATCAAATGACGACATAATTTATATTTTAAGTTAAAATACTTTACAAGTCATTCTATAAAAATAAAAAATTTAAAATTTAAAAACATTGCACACTGAGAACGTGCAGCACACTTCGACGTGCACTAAGCCAACGTCAACGTACAACATCTGATCTCATTGAGCCAGCGATATGCGAGAGAGCAACTCTCACAAATAAAACGAGACCCATGCTGACTCCACGACAAAGATGTTAAACGAGTGTCTTCCCTAAAGTTTATTTTCCGTACATTCTTTTAATAAAAGTGAATGGAACAACAGTGGCCAAGTGACTGTGTAATCTTCTCCGTCCTCTCCCTTGCCACCATTTTTCCTTACATAGTTCATGTAACATTTCATATTTTGAATAAAAATAAAACAAACAAACAAAACAACACTAAAATTTCAACACAGGAATAAAATATTTCATATCAATAGTGAAAATTTTTTACTACAAAAATAAAATATTTTTAATAAAAATTTTAATATAGTGAAAAGAAATAAAACAGAACTAATGAAACATGCATATAAAAATGAAATATATATTTCAAGAATGAAGTATACTAATAAAAAACAAAACTTCTTACGGCCCACGGATCTACAGTTCGACTGAAATGTTTTGTATGTACATGAGATGTATCAAAGAGAAATCCTATATATTACATGAAAATAAAATATTTTGTTACAAGATATCAAGTACCTCACACATGTTGTTCTCTATCTCTGCTTGAGTTCTTGTAATATCTCGGACCTTTCAGATCCTTTCTTCGTGGGTCTCGGATCTGGTTTTCGGAGCGTCTGGCTCTGTTGTGTCTAAAATTTTGTTTCGGACATCTTTCGTGTTCGGATCGGCGCGATCCGGAGTCATTTCGGAGGCCCGGAGGCGTTCCGCGGCTTTTCCGCGTGTGTTTTCCGATTTCCGGTATGTGTTTCGACTTTTTCTTCGGAACCTCGCTGCGGGCGAACCGGGCGGTTCACCCGGGCACGAGTGGTACCGTTGGGATCGGTGGGTTCCGAGGATTCCGGAAATATATTTTTCTATTTTTCGGTATTTTTCCGAAAAATCGGATTTTCTATTTAACCCTATTTCTTTTCTTTTTCTTTTCCACCTTCTCTTTCTTCTTCTTCTTCTTCCTCCTTCCTTCCCCAACCGTGGCCGCCCTCCTCTCCCTCTCTCTCTCCCATTCAGACGCGGTGAGCCCCTCCCCGACTGTTGACGGCGGCAGGGCGACGGCGCGGACGCGTGGGTGGCGGCGAGGCGAGCTCGTGGGAGTGCGGCATGCGTGGGAAGCGTGGGGAGTTCGTGAAGCTTAAAGCGTTCTTCGCGATTCGTGGGTGATTCGGCGGAGCATTCGCTACATTGAGGTAGGGTGACGTTCCTTGGCCTCTTGCCGTTCATTCCCGTGATTTGTAGGCCGCGGGGAGGCCGAGAGGGGCGTGTTTGAGCTTTTGGGGGTTTTTCCATGATTTGGGGAGAGCTCGCCCGATCTATGGATTTGATGCATGATTTCGTGTTTTGATGACCTAGGATCATGCTAGGGGTCCCCAGGGGTCTTCCCCTTTGTTTTCCCCCTCTCCTGTGGAGGCATGGGGGCGTGGTTGGTTTTTTTGGAGTTTCTACCATTTTCCGCCGCGGACTGAGAACGCGCTATACTCCAGTAGCGCGTTCTTGTTCGTCGCGCTGCCCCGATGGGGCGCGTTCATCGGAGAAGATGAACAGGAGGCGGTTCCTGTCGCGCTATGGGGTCCTAGCGCGACCTGCCTTGTCGCGCTAGGGGTCCCTAGCGCGACCTGTCTTGTCGCGCTAGGAGGCCCTAGCGCGATCTTCCCTGTCGCGCTAGGGAGTCCTAGCGCGTTCTGTCCTGTTGACGTGTGTTCCTTTTGGGCCGTGTGTGTGTCCTGGACACCCCGTGGAGTTCCGTGACCGTGTCTTTGGTGTCCGGAGGTTCCGTTTGCCTTGGTCATGAGTTTGGCCGTGGGCGGTGCGTCCGTTTTTCTCCGACAGTGGCCCCCGTTTGACGGAGCTAGTGCGTGGGGTGATTCCCACACATTGTCGGACTCGGACGTCGTTTTCCGTTGACTTGAGAGTCTACTCCTTCAGTGACCCTCCATTAGTCGTAGCCCACCAGTACGAGGTGCTGGTCTCACCTGGGAGTGGTGTACGGGCACCCACCTTTCGTGACGGTTTGTGGACCGGTTACCGTAGGCCCCTCGTCGGTAGCCAGAGTCCGGCTACGGGGGAAAACCGGTCAGAGGACCAGACCTAGTGACGCATGGTCTGTGTGTGCACACGTGGTTGGGGGCAGTTGGACCCACGTCGACGGGCGTGACCCCAGCTAGTTACTTGTTCGTGGTTACTTGTTCGGTGTCTGCGCCTCGGGTAGGACCTACCACGTCAGGCGGTTCACCTGCGGTGCGGTGTAAGACGTCAGGGGACGCTACCGGCTGTGCTTCTAGTGGGTGGTACTCCTGTCGAGTACGGAGTGTCAGACTGTCAGTCGTGTGTTTCCGACCTTCGGGTTTCGTCGGGTCGACCGTTGAGCTTCGGTTGTCTCACTGTGGCACGTGTGCCGGTTTACGTGCCGTAGGGTCTTTGTTGTGTAGAGTACAGGGCTTCCCTTTCCGAGGTACTCTCCTACCGCTAGCGTAGTGGTTTCCCGTTTTGCGAGGTAGGGTTCGAGTGATCCCTACTAAGTCTTGTTCCGAGACTCATTCCCTGCGTGTTTTCACCATGTTTCAGGTGAGGCGCCACCTTCGGGGAGCGCGTCAGGTGTGCAGCGTGGTGCGGGTGCCCAGAGGTAGTGCCAGAGGTCAGAGCCGAGATATGTCCCGTGTAGCTGTACTTTCCTTTCTTGTCACTGTACTAGTCGTGGACTATTGTTATTGTTGTTAATTTATATTGTGGACCATGTAAAATGTTAATTTATTTCCTGCTTAATATTATAACTGTTTAATTTCTGTAATTATTTGTGATACTTGTGTAGTCTCCACACCATCCTTTTAACCCTTCCGAGTCTTCGGGCTCGTGGGTGGCGGTGCGAGTCTCGGGTTATCGGGCCTTCCCGGTAATCGGATTCTCGGGTCGTTAGAGTTCTCCTCTTGACCTTTTTCACTACAAGGACTTTCTGCCCTTTCTTCCATCTCTCCAATGTTCTTATTGGTGGAAATGGCAGCTTGTGTCTCTGATTCTACGGGATATGACGACATTGGTGGCTCTCTCTCTTCAGTCATAACTATCTACACATCTTCCTACATGATCGTCGATGACGAGACTTCTTCTTCCTTCTGTCGCTCAATCTTCCTCTCATCTCCCTTCTCCATTGCCTTCCAGGTCCCTCTTACATTTTTGCCTCGCATCGACCACCGTCTCTTGATTGTCTTTGGTGCTATAACTTTGGCAGCGAAAATCATGAGGTTGTGGGATCGTGAGGTCATTAGATCGTGGGATCGTAAAATCATAGGAAGTGGGTGGGTGTCTCTTCAACATGCGGTGCTTCCTCTTCGACGATGTCGACTCTTGCAAAACTCACATCATGCTCCTCCTTCAATTGGGGACAGGGGCGAGTAGCTAGGAAATGGGGCGAGCAGGATGGAAACGAGGCTTTAAAATCATGCAGAATGTTTCATTTTCGCGTCTAGGGTGAAGACGGGGGAGGAAAGGGGGTAAAGGGCACATTTTGCTAGGTTTTTTTTCAGTGACGAAGACACCCATTTAATGCCCCTACCGCGGAGCCATCAGGGGCCTCATTTTCTATGCAAGAGTTCTCCCATCACGTCTCGCTGGCCCAATAAAAGAGTGTTGTACATTGACGTGGATTATCTATAGAGTAACACTTATTGCACTGTAGAGGGTGCAGCCTATTTTTTTTGAAATTTTTATGGCCTAAGCCCGATGCCACTCTACTTTGGCGGTGTAGGAGTCATTATTTAAACAACTGTGTTTTTGCTAGGCCTTCGCAAAATAGAGAAGAATACCAAGGGGGCCTACTACAACACAATCGGCATGTATGTGTGCTACCCGTACCTTGCCAACAAGAAATTTATGGCCGCAACCTTATGTAGTTATCGTGGAACTATAACTACACGCTGGCGGGGAAGGTTGGTAGATCCGGACAAACCATCCTGAGATGCATTGGTGTCATTCAAGGAATCCCTCGGGTTCTAGATGGAGGCGAATGCCCGAATGAAGTTGTACGAGGAGGTTTTCGGGGCCACTTCTCGAGCTATCAACGGCGACCACAAATGCGGTGTCAATAATGAGGCCGTCGTGAAAAATCGGTCCACTTATTTCAAGGACTACCGCAAGCAGCTCATCATAGCATCACAACGAGAAGATCACCTAACGTTGTAGACCAAAAGCTTGATCTAAGTTGGGCATTTTGATCAACAAATAATGAAATAGCGAAATTAAAGCAGCAGTCGTCACCTCTCCCTTACAAGGGAGAGGTCTCCAGGTTGATCTGTGTCTATCCCGTTGCTTGGGGGTGGAAGGCCCTGGGTTTTCTAGGACCTCAGTGGAGGTGGCTCGACTGGTCGTTCTTCTATGTCGCGTAATTAAGGGGGGTGTGCTTGTAGTCGCCTCCCAGCATCTCTCAGGCGGCGTTTCTCGAGAGGTGCTGAGATGTGTTTTCTGGATCACTAATATGTCATCTCGTACCCTTATTCCCCTCTCCGGTATCCCCCTTTGCCAAAAAAAAGAAAAAAAAATAAAAGTTGTCACCGCCCTGTGACGGTCTATTTTCTATTTCTATTTCTATTTTTGTACTCTATATCATCGAGGCACCTTTTAAAGTATCAGCTCATTTCTTGTAAAAGAACTCCATTGTAATGCCCCGAATTTTTCGGATCCTTGTTCGTGGGCCCCGGATCTAGTTTCTTGGAGTGCCCGACTCTGTTGTGTCTGAAATTTTGTTTCGGACATCTTTCGTGTTCGGATCGGCGCGATCCGGAGTTGTTTCGGAGGCCCGGAAGCGTTCCGCGACTTTTCCGTGTGTGTTTTCCGATTCCCGGTGTGTGTTTCGGTAATTCCTGTGGAACCCTGTAGCGGGTGAACCGGGTCGTTCACCAACCCGCGAGTGGTACCGTTGCGATCGGTACGTTCCGAGGATCGCGAGAGTGTATTTTTCTATTTTTTGGTGTTTTTTAGAATTTCCGGATTTTCCTATATATAACCCTTTTCTCTCTCTCCCCTCTCATTTTCTCTCTTCTCTCCCTCTCTCTTCTCACGCTCTCTCCTCTCTCCCTCTCTCTCCGGCGGCCGACGGGGTGGAGCGTGGGCGAGGTGGGGATGGCGCGGGCGAGGTACGGGCGAGGATGGGTGAGGATCGAGGCGGTGGAGGCGCGGTGAAGCTCGACCGTGGGTTCGTGGAACGGCGAGGCTTCAACGGCGTTTTCTTCGTGGATCGGCATCCACGGTGCGCGAAATCTTCGGTGGAGGTAGGGAGATGGACCCCCAGCTAATGCACTTCATTTCCCGCGAGTTTTGTAGGCCGTGGTGAGCCGAGCGGGTCGTTTGGGGCGTTTTGGGGGAAAATGCATGTTTTTGGGGAGTGAGCCGGATCTCTCGTTTTACGGCGTTTTTGGCCGACCCAGGGGTTTAGATGCATGCCTAGGGGCTTGGGGATGGATTCCCCTTTGTTTTCCCATCACCCGGGGGTGATCGGGGCGTGGATCATATTTTTGGGCGTTTTCCCACCGTTCTCGATTTTCCGAAATGATCGCGGTCCACCAATAACCGCTTTCACTGGTCGCGGTCTTAGGAGAACCGTGTTTACCCTTGTGTTTTGGTCGAGAAGGCCTTCAGGAGTCGCGGTCGTGCGATAGACCGCTTTGGTCCGGTCGCGGTCATGAGGTGGCCGTGACTGTGTGGTAGCGGTCCTCGGGCGACCGCTACCATCAAGTTTGCGTCCGGCTAGTCGCGGTCGTGAGGTGACCGTGACTGCGTAGTCGCGGTCCCCGGTCAACCACTACTATGTAGTCGCGGTCCCCGGTCGACCACGAGTACGTTGCGGTTTCCGTTCGCGTTGTATTGACCTCCGGTCGACCCGGTTGTGACCCAGTGGTTGACTTTAGGTCTCGTGAGT
Organism: Amorphophallus konjac; assembly: GCA_022559845.1. Lineage (NCBI taxonomy): Eukaryota > Viridiplantae > Streptophyta > Magnoliopsida > Alismatales > Araceae > Amorphophallus > Amorphophallus konjac. Next base: position 64,562 of record JAHNEJ010002786.1, read on the forward strand.
GCCCCGGACACCCCATAGAATTCCGTGACCGTGTCTTTGGGTGTCTGGAGGTACCGTGTTACCTTGATTAGCGTGTCCATAGGTGTGGTGGGTCCGGGTGACCCCACGTGTTCCGGGCTTTCGAGTTATGCTCGATCGAGTCACCGTGTATCGGTGTGTGCGGTGGGGTCTCCCCCGCATGTCGTGGGTTTCTTTGGAAGGCGATTCCCGTGTGGGCCACGTGTTTGGCCATGGACTGCGAGTCCAGTTATCCGGCCTGGGGCTGGAGGTTTCCCGCTTGCCCTGGGAGGGGAAATCGACGTGGCGGCTTGTGCGCTGCCCCGGGAATTGTGCTTCTGTGTTTTCCGTGTGACCCGTGTGGGTGGCCTTAGTCCCTTGCGTTCCCTTCCAGAGGGAATGGTCTCGGCGGCTCGTGAGCTGCCTCGGTATTCATGCTACCGTGATTTTAGACCTTGAGATTGGACTAGATTGACGGCCTTGTGTTGTCACGTGCAACGGTCTTGACCCCGAGTCTTGTGACTCAAGGACCGTTGGGTGTAGTGCGTCTAGAGGACTGTCCAGAGTCCAGTGACTTAGCGTCACTTGGGTTTTCTCGACTCTCGCGCAGGGTGTGTGCGCGGCCGTGGACTGTGAGTCCCGTTTCTTCTCCGACTGTGGTCACCGTGCGACGATGCTAGTACGTGGGATGGTCCCCGTACTTTGTCGGGTTTGGACGTTGTTTTCCTTCGACTTGAGAGTCTACTCTCTCAGTGACCCTCCACTAGTCGTAGCCCACCAGTACGTGGTGCTGGTCTCACCTGGGAGTGGTGTACGGGCACTCACCCTTCGAGACGGTTTGTGGATCGGTTACCGTCGGGCCCCGCGTCTAGCAGCCAGAGTCCGGCTGAGGGGAAAATCGGTCAGAGGACCAGACTAGGGACGCACGGTCTGTGTGTGCACACGTGGTTGGGGGCGGTTGGACCCACGTCGACGGGCGTGACCCCAGCTAGTCACTTGTTTGTGGTTACTTTTGCGGTGTTCGTGCCTTTGGTAGGCGCTACCACCTCAGGCAGTTCACCTGCGGCGTGGTGTAAGACGTCAGGGGACGCTACCGGATGTGCTTCTAGTGTGAGGTACTCCTGTTCTGGATAGAGAGTGACAGACTGTCAGTTTCCGTGACTTCGACCTTCGGGTTTTCGGTCGTGTTGACTATTGAGTTCGGTTGTTTCATCGTGGCGCGTGTGTCGGTTCTCGCGCCGTGAGACTAGTGCTAGTGACTTTACCGAGGTTGCATCTGGTTGTGCGGTACCCGCGATCGGATGGTCGGGGTTGCACCTGGGACAGCGTGTCCAGGTCGGCTGTGTCCGGGGGATAGGCCTCTACGGCATGGTTGTCGTGGATTTTTACTTCGGTAAGCGGTACTAGTGTGGTTCGATAGCTTCGACTGCGAGATCGAGGTGTGCTTTCTGGTACAGTAGGAGTAGCTGTAGTGCCGAGTTTTGACCGGCCACCGGTTTGCTGTTCCTGCTGTAGTTGTAGCTCTCCGTTTCGCTACCGCCGTTGTTTTCGGTTGGGGTTCCGCGGGATCCCTGCTGAGTCTCTGTTTTGGAGACTCATTCCCTGCTTTTCAGGTGTAGCGGTTCTTCCTCGAGGTTCGAGGGCGCGGAGCGGAGGTTCGTAGTTGCCAGCTTGCCGGGCCGAGTGTTCACTCGGCATGTGGTACGTTTTTACTGCTTTAGACTGTACTTTCTGTTGGACTGGACTCTGTTATAGCTGTAGTTGTTTATTTATTTTTGTTAATTGTTGAACTGTCCTGCTTTATTTCCTATTTCTTTGTGCCTCCACACTCCTTTTAGCCCTTCCGAGCCCTCCCGGCTCGTGGGCAGCGGTGCGAGTCTCGGGTTATCGGGCCTTCCTGATAATCGGATTCTCGGGTCGTCACATCCATAGTTAACATTGCTTAATAGAGAGTAGTACTGATATGGGTGACCTCTTGAGAAATCTCACATTCTGGATCCGATCATTGTTAGAAAGGGGCAAAACCGTGAGGTTGATAGGCTAAAGCGGATAATACCTCGATGGTATAGAGTACGGGACATGACAGAATAATATCAGAGTCATGTCCCAGTCGAAATTGTGAGAATTAAGTGCCATGCAGGACAAAGTGCTCGCTTTGGAAGCTATCTCTTGAACCCATAATGAGACAAAATGTTACATAGTGAGAGCCACCTCTTAAGCATGTAGGAGACATCTCTAGAATCCTACCTGCTTGGGAGTTTGATTGTGTACTATATGTGTGCCCAGCAACGATGACGTCGCTTATATAAGAGGATAAATTGTAACACCCTAAAATATATCTAAGTTATACTCTATATCACTGAGTCACCTTTTGAAGTATCGTCTTAGTTCTTATAAAAGAAATTCGTAGTTAAACATGCTTAATGGGGAGTAGTACTGGGATGGGTGACCTCTCGGAAATCCCCCTCATTATGGAGCTGATCATTATTAGAAAAGGGTAAAATCGTGAGACCGATAAGTCAAAGCGAATAATACCTCGACGATATAGAGTACGAGACGTGACATTTCACACTCTAATATTTACTATAAAAGCGGGTCTCAAAAACCTCCTCTAGATACATAAGTGAAACTAGCTCCGCACAACATTATCTCTCCCCCCATTCTAAAGGCAGATCTAAAAAATAGTGGCCAAACGTGTAATCTTCTCGATTTCTCTTGCAGCCGTCCTCCCCCTTGCCACCATCTTTCTTTATATAGTTCGCGTAACATTTCATATTTTGAATAATACTGAAGGAACAAAACAAGACTAGAATTTCAACACAATAATAAAATATTTTGTATCGGTGATGAAATATTTTGACTACAAAAATACAATATTTTTAATAAGAACATTAATATAGTGAAAAGAAATGAAACATAACTAATGAAACATTCAGATAAAAAATAAAATATTTATTTCAAGAATGAAGTATACTAATAATTAAAAAAAGAACTTCTTTGAAGTATATATTTCATTCACTTTTATTCAAAGAATGAACTATACTAACAGGCATTATGCCATTATCTCTTCCTTCAACCGTGTGAAAATAAGGGATGCACGTCAATTTCCGGCACCGACAACCCCCCGGCCCGCTACCCCGGGCATTTATAAAACTCCAACCCCTTTGCCAACCCCGAGGCAACCAATTCAGCACCTAGTACTACCCTATCACACGTTAGCTTGACCAGTACCGCTCCACTTATTAGCTTGCCTAGCTCACGGTCCACATGAATGTGGGCCGGTGATGGTACAGGCCTTCGGGGCCACCACTCGATCCATTAACGGCGACCGCAAATGTGATGTCGAGAGAACCCGACCACCGTGAATAGCCAGACTGGCCCACTAGTAACCAGCATTACAGTCGGTAGCTCGGGGTGGCACCATATAACATGTTTCTCTTATACTAAAAATAAAAATGTTTGAACCCTAAATTGTTAATAAAATGAGTTTCTTAGTACTATGATGTTAGAAAAAAAATTTTAAAAATGAAGGCAAAAGACACACAACACACGGTGAGGGGTAGAGAGAGAGAGAGAGAGAGAGATTATGATGTTAGAACTTAGAACATGCATAGATCTTGATTCATCTCTTTAATCTATTAAATTACGCATCATGTCCTCAGAATTTCTTTATTCTATTCTTATTTCTATATATACTTTTTTCGTTATATATACTTTTTGCGTCTCCAACATCAAATTCTTGAAACTTCTTCTCCAATATCAAATTCATGAAATATAATTTTATATATAACTTAATTATTATATTAGACGATTGGTGCAGTTGATATATATTAAGTGATCAGAAGACACTTAATTTGTTTGATATTAATGATATTATCGGATCAGGTTGTGACTTAAACGAACATGCGCGACTTGCAGCTGGCCTCGAAGATATATATGAATTGTATACATGCTTCTACAGGATTCTTCGGGATACGCCGGGTATCTGCTCCGTGATCTATCTGTTTACATCCGTAAAACTCTCTCTGATCATCAAAATGCAGTGGCACACATGCACCAAATTAATGGTGAATCTCCTCTTTTAACCTTCTCACTCTTCGTGTCTGTTCATCTGTGCGCACGAGTGCGTGCCCATGTGAGTTTGCCTAATTAAATCGATAGATAACATGTAACGAAACTTTCTCAGGATAAACACTGCTTGATCTAAGTACGTAATATCAACTAACTTAAAAGGGAACAACGCTATATATGCTTAATTACTACTCTCGCAGTGAGCTCGCAACGTCGTCTTCGTTTTGTCATATAAATCGGAAGGCCGGTGTAGATACCATCCCCGCGAAACCCGAAAACGTTGTAGCAGTTGCAAGAATTTGGTGGAGATGCGTGCGTGGAGCACATTTATAAGGGGAGCTGATCACTTCCATCTATGCTTACCGGCGGAAGGGGGGCTCTCGTTGTTTAAACAGGATATATAAATGAGCCGGTTGAGACGATACATCTCGATCGCCTCATTTTTGCGAATAATGACAGATAAAAATCTGTGGCGTACGTAGAAAGATGAAAAGACAGGTGAAGAGACACCATCTCATGTTTAACACCGCAAGATCCACAGACTCTAATCTGTTGTTTTCTTACAATATTAACTTATAACACATCATAATTATAAAACTCCCAAGTCGCATTACAGAAAAAAGGACGCCGAGCCAAAGACTCGTTTGGAGTCCGGATCCTCTCGGTGCAAGAAAGGATCCGGACTCTTCTGACACCGACACCAACATCACAACACGCGTGACTCGCTCTCACGTGCCTTATTTCATCGTTTTCTTATTTAAAAACTCCTCGATTGCTGTACTCTTCCTAGCGTCTTGGTTACCGAGGGCCAGCCATCTAGCAAGTGAGATTGTCTCCCGCCGCCACGCCGAGCTGCTGGCAGTACCGCTGGTAATAGCTCGCCCGCCGGTTCATGGCGTCCGTGTTGCGCCCGCCGCACTCGCGCTCGCCGTTGATGGCCCGGGTGGTGCTCCCGAACCCCTCGTTCATCTTCGGCCGGCCGTACGCCATCCAGAACCACAGCGACGCCTTGAACGACGCCAGCGCGTCGTTGGCCAGCGTCTCTGGGGCTGCCAGGCCGTCGAAGCCCACGGCCTCCCCCGCCGGCCCGTAGTTGTAGTTCCACGACACCTGCAGAGGGCCGCGGCCGTAGTATTTCCTCCCGTCAGCGCACGGATACTTGGCGTAGTCGCCGCCCATGTTGCAGTAGTCCCCCCTCTCGTCCTGCTCTACCTTGCAGAAGCCTACGTACGTATATAGCAAGCATTCATAATCAAGGCATGGCTCGGATGTCATCAAACAGGGGGTGACGCAGAGAGATTAATTAATTAATTAACCGAGGATCTAGGGGGGGATTCGGAGTGGGAGAGTGAGTTTATGTATCTGTATATACTTCCTGTCTCGTGGGTGACGTGCGCGAAGAAGGCGGCGATCTCCCGCCTGGCATCCTCCTCCGACGGCCAGAGTCTGCCGAAGTTGGGGAAGGACGACCTGGCGGCGTCGAGGAACACGCCCCACGTGTAGAACCCATCCCCGGGGCAGCCCGGCGGTGCCGCGCTCTTGATCCCGTCGAAGAACTGCTGCGTCGCGATATTGGCGACGTCGATGCCCAGCGGGGTCCAGCAGGGGCCCTGCTGGCATTTCTCGTCGCCGCAGTAGCTGAGGCCCGTCCCGCAGAACCCCCACCTGCTGCAGCACTCGTTCCCTGAGCAGCCGCAGTTCTGGGCGGCGGTCGGCTCGGGCGACATCGCCGCGAGGAATGCGAGCAAGACCATGGATAGGATCACAGCGGCTCGGGACGCCATGTATATGTGCACTTGCCAAACTTGGTACGTGACTTCGCTGCTTCGAGAGGGCTACGGAGGGGGTCGGGATTTATAGGGCGCAGAGGGGGCGCTAAGGTGGGGCAATTGGTGTTGGAAATTAACATGGCATGTTCGCGCTTTACACACGCAAGAAGGAACTGGGAAGCTCTCTCGATGACCCGCTTGACGGGCATATCGTGTAGCCAGAGTCTCTTGAAGCTGCTTCCTTCGTAAGCACCGGGGGAAGACTTGGCGATGACGAGCGGCCTGGACTCCTTCAGGTTCAGGATGGACTTTGTCAATTGAAGTGAAAGCCCACGTTGATTTCCCGCCTACCGTGAATACTTCCTCCGACCCATCGTTACATTGGTAGCCCCGTGGAGTTCACCATGAGAATATTATTGGATTTTAATGATGGATTTTTGCAAAAATACTATTCTTATAATTTTAATCGTAAAATTATCTCTCTTACTTTTATATTAATTTTAATAATTTCGTTATATTACAATACTTGCAAAAATACACTTCTTGTCATCCTCTGTTAGCGTTCTGGTAAAATTTCTTATCTAATCTAGATTAGCCTTTAACCAAAATTAGAGAAGAGAGCAAAATACGTAACCTTACTCTTTCAAAAATTCTCTCTCTCTCTCTTCATGTGTTTACGTCTTTATCTTTCTGATGCAGGACGAAGCTCACCACTAGCAAAACAAACTCCGCATTAGAGACAATAATGGGCAGCAGCTGATCACACTGATTGTAAGGACGATGGGTCACTTCATTTGACGACCTACATGAATCGAGTCTATAGCAAAACAAACTCTGCATTGGAGACGATAATGGGTAGCAGTTGTGATCACACTGATTGTAAGAGACGATGGGTCATTTCATTTGATGACGGACATGAATCGAGTCTATAAATTTTTGCTTCTCTCCAATCTTTTCTATTTTTCTCTCTATTTTGTAGCAAACTATTGGCTTTTTTTCTACTTTTTTTACAAGGTATTTTTTTTGTTCTATCTGCCTCTTCCCCTTTTTTTAAGGGAAAAAACCACTACGTACACCAAAGAAACAACGTGAGCAAATAATAGATCAGGATGATCTCATTCTACTGCAACACGAGTAAGTAACACACAAGGCAACTACGTACTTAATTACTGAGAATGCTTCAAGTGGCATCACACTTTCAGAAATTCTTCAATCCTTCTAGTGACGTACACCTGTTTGATCGCCTCCTTATGCATGATCAGGTGACCAGCTTTAGATGCGGCGGCTTCGTCCTGGGCATGGCCATGAACCACTGCATGGCCGACGGGATATCCGCAGTCGGTTTCCTCCGCGCCTGGGCGGAGACGGCGAGGGCGGCGGCGATGGACAATGGCAGCGGCGCTCGGATGGCAGCCGGTTGAGGACGGGCTCGACTGCGGGGTGGTGGAAGACGACGGTTGGGGGAAGAGGCCGCAACCGTAGCTGTGGGGAAGAAGAACAGTGACAGGGGAAGAAACTTAAGGAAATTAAAAAGGAAATAAATTTGCAGTGATGGGGGTGGGTGCTGCGACGGACGCACAACCGGACCGTGATCGGAGAAAAGAATAACGATCGAATCAAATCCAAAAAGAAGAAGGGAAACAGAGGTTCGATCTCTCATCACCGAGAAGAAGGAAGGGATTTTGGACATCTCATTAGAAGAAAGAACACTAAGGGACGCTATAAATTTTTGATCCAACTATTATTTTTCTAATTAGGTTAACATCTGCTTATTTATAGAGAAATAAAATTACAAGTAAACTCATTTTCTTTATTCACATCTATAATATTTTTACTTAAAAAATATATAATCGATCAAAATAAATTCTGAATTAAAATAATTCATAAATTAGTTACAAAAATATAAAAAAATAATAAAAAGAATCTTTAGCCCGGATGTTTTTGATCGTTCTAAATAAATCTGCATCTTTAAATATAATCCGTACAACTCGCTCCGCATATGTTGATGAAAAGAACTCTTTTTATAAAGATATTTTGTCTAAATATTTTATTATATGGATGTAATTAAAATATTCTTTGAATTTTTAATATGAGTTAATATTGTAGAAAAATTCTGGACACTATATTAATATAATAAAGGTATAAAAATAATATAACAAGAAGAGAGGTAAATTTCATACAGATTTAATAGATACGTACGTATTTATTTTTTAAGAATATAATGATGCAAAGAGAATTTAGGGACCGCCACGTAGGGTTTGCCGTCTCGATCGACTCGCCTGTCCCGGTCACGGGCTTGGACAGGTCGGATCGGTCCCGACTAGGTCCATCTTGTTCCATGTTAAAATAAAAAAAAGTTATATATATATATATATATAGTATATATATATAATAATAGAATAAAATAGAAAAATACACTATATATATATAATATAATATGATATAATATAATATTAATGGGGCAACCCGGTGACGACCCACGACCTAGGCGTCCCGTCCACAGTCTGAGTCGGGTCGGGTCGTGCGAGTCGGGGCGACCCGCACCGGGTCGACAAACTCTAGCGCCACGTATATTTGTTATGTTGTCATATTTATCCCCACGACAGGTAATATAATTTCAGCTCTCTTTTTAATTGTAATAAGTACCGTTAAAAACACAAATATTGTGCATAATAGAATATGAGAACTTTTTAGTGGTTATAATTATATATAATATTTTTGTGAAATTTAAATAAAGACAAGATAGTCTATCATCTCTTATAGGAGTCTGACTTTGTGCAACACCCCTGCTGATTACGCGTAGGGGTGTTTCAATTACAACACCTTTTTTTTAAAAAAATGAGTGGCCCTCATGCCAAGTTGTGTGGATGTTGATATGGGAGTCACGTAGAAAAAAATAGTGGGCCCCTATGAATAGAAAAAATTAGAATTTTCACTTTTCACAAGAGATCGAATTCTTTTTGTTTGATCTCCATGTCACCGAGTGACATGATACCCACACTCAAGTAACTTGACACGGAGGCCACTAAAAAAAATTAAAAAAAATTGTTGCACTTGCAACATCCCCACGTGTAATTAGTAAGAGTGTTGTAATTAGTATTTATCATCTTACATTATTACATGGTGGTTAGACACAAATTTTTGTGTGTTTTCTCTTTTCAAAAAGAAATAGGGAGAAATCAATCTTATAGGTGGTTAATAACACATTTCCTAATTTTTAAGAATAACATATTTCCTTCTTTAATCTCTCCCAAAATAAAAATACCTCCAACCCAATTTTTTAGGAGATTTTTACATCTATAACATTATAAAACATCGTATTTATATTTATCATCTACTTTTGTCATATTATGACAAATATGTCTAATATATCTAGTATTGTTGCGGCTATACTCTTGTCATAACCATCCGTTCCTTAATTCATGAAATGTGCGTTAATAAAGACAATTACTAATTTGCCCTCAATTTAGCGCCCCCCATCTCTCTCTCTCTCTATCTGTCTCTCTCTCACACACACATAAATATAAAAATAATTATATTTTTAAATAATTTTTATGAGTATATTCTCATAATATTAGTCTACATTGATGGACCGAGGACTACAGGAATATAACCGTAACAATTCAACACATATCAAGGATATTATTCATAATATATAATAAAATTAAGAGAATAAATATAAATATAATAATTTACATAGATATAGATCAAAAAATCTTTTTTTCCTTAGAAACCACCCATTAACGAACGAAGTCCACCAGTGTCATCTCCACCCGACTCCTCGCAAGATTATTCTCGAACTGTGTTCTTCCCTCCACTCCCATGGCCTCGCGAAGCTGACAACCCAGCCCCACCTCTGTACACGGTCACCCCACTCTCCCCTCTCTCGCATCCGGCTCCTACACCACCATGCCAGGCTTCCCCACTCTCGACCCCTAGCTTTGTCCTACCCTCTCATTCTCCTGCGATGCGTAGCCGCCTCCCCCCCCCTCTCCACCCTGTCGGCCTAGGCTGGCTGTAGGATACCGACTCTGTCCTGCCCTCCCCTACAATCAGTAGTCGCCTACCCCTTCCCTTCGTCGAGACTTTGTCCTCCCATCTTCATCTGCTCCACGAGCCTCTGACGTCACCCCGCCCTCCCATGTCCTCTCTTCATGGTTGTCTCGCCCCTCCCCCCCTCTCGCTCCTGAATTGTTATCATCCGCTCCACCTCCCTCCTTATTCACCCGACCAAGCAATGACTGATCGATCATCATGAAAAAAAATTGAAAATCGCAACATATATACAAAAACTTTAAATATTATGTCATTTTTGTCAAACAAACAATTACCAAGTTATATCATTTTTAAAAATTAATATTTTTATAAAAATATTATTAAATAAAAATTTACAAACAATCATTTTTGAAAATGTATTAGTAGCCGTATCACTATGTAAATTTCAATTGCGTAAAAATGTCATATTTATTTACAGAGATATCATATTTTTGTTAAAAAATATATAAAAATCATACTTAAATGACATTTATGCACTATTTGAATTAGGGTTATCACTAAGTCGGGCCAGCACGATAAGTCCGCGGGCTTGGCCTGATTTCAGACTACGACTCTAAACACTTTTCGGCCCGCGAGCCCTTAGTCGGGCCTAAAGACTGGCCGACTAGGCCCATGGGTTGGGCCTAAACTTTAAGTTCGACCTGCGGGGGCAGTCCGGCCCGTTCTCTTTTTTTTCTCCCTTCAAATTTTATTTTATTTAATCAAAAATAAAATATTTTATTTTATTAAAAAAAGAAAATATTTTATTTTATTAAAAAAATAAAAAACTCTATTTTTTGAATAATTAATATTTAAAACTATATTTAATTTACTGCGATCTTAAGTTCTATATTCTTTTATATATATATATATATATATATATATATATATATATATATATATATTCATTTAATTTGTCACCCTGAGTTGGGCCAAGCCGAAGTCAGGCTTGTTAAGAAGTCGGGCTTGGAGCCTGGCCCGACGTAGCATGGCCTGAGCCCGAGCCCGAGTTGGGTCTTAAAATTGACGAGTCATAAGCCCTAATTGGAATTAACACCTAGATACTTCTTCTAATACATTTCTAGAAATAATTTTTTTATAAAATCACTTCTAACAATGACCAGTTAATGGAACGAGTTATGAGCATAATAAAATTTTAAAAATAAAATTATACTATGTCATTAAAATATATGTGACTAAACTCTGTCAATATATTAATTTTTAAAATTTAAAAATAAAATTAATTTTTAGAAACAAAGATATTTCAAGACGGTTGGAGAAGATGTGAATTTGATTTTTAAAGTCGACAAGAGTATCACGAAACATCAAATGGTTGTTTGCATGAGTCGATTTAGCTTGTCTAACAAGAGTGTCACGATGCATCAAATCATCATTTTTCAAAATTAAAGAGTAACACTTAGTGCACACTCGGGGTTATTACACATCCCGAGTGTGTACTAGGTTTATTTTTTAAAAAATCATGTGACATTAGGCTCAAGTCACGTTAATTTATAGTGTTAGTCGCATTCTCGTCTCATGATTTAAAAAAATAAAAATAAAAATAAAAAAATTGATTTAAAAAATAAGATAAACACTGTTCATTTGATTTGAATTTTTAAATATTTTTTTTGACCATCCGATTGAGATGTGATGTTACTTATACCATAAATTAGAATGACTTGAGTCTCATCTCTAAAAAAAAATTTAAAAAATAAAAAACCTTGTGCACACCGGGAGTGTGCAGTAACTCCCGGGTGTGCTTTGAGCATTATTAAAAATTAGGGTTTTTTACATATTAGTCCCTATAAACTTAGTGAATTGCGGATTAGTCCCTCAAATCTGACTATTGTCTTAAAAGTCCCTATAATTTTTAACATTTTACAAATGAATCCCTGTAGTTTGTTGCCGTCCACAGCAAAGAATATTCCATAGAATATTCCATCAAATGTGTGTAAAAATCTAAAATACCCCTGTTGAACGTTGACTCTCTCTCTCTCTCTCTCTCTCTCTCTCTCTCTCTCTCTCTCTCTCTCTCTCTCTCTCTCTCTCTCTCTCAGAGGGAGGTCGAGGGAGAGGGGATCGGAGGGAGGCTGTCCACCGGAGCAGGTGGTTTTGCGGCGGAGGAGCTGCGGCGGGGCAGCAACGAGAGCACCACTAGCAACTGAGATTCATGGTGATCCGCGATTGGAGGGGGGTCCGAGGTGGAGGGAGAGGGGACCGGAGGGAGAGGGAGAAGACTGGAGGGGAGGAGGGGGACTGAAAGTGGAGGGGATGAGAGGGGGAGAGGAGACGGTGGACTAGAGGGGGAGGGGTACTGGAGGTGGGGTTAGAGAGAGAAGAGAGAACGGAGGGGGGGATGGCTGTGTGCGATGTGTGTGTGTATGTGAGAAAGAAGAGGGTGAGAGAGCGATTGCTGCTGGTGGGTTGTGAGTGTGTGGGGAGTATGTGCATGCAAGTGAAGAGAGAAAGGGAGAGGGAACGGGAGAGAGGTGCAGAGAGAATAGAGAGGGGGAGAGAGATGACAGAGAAGGGGGGGTCGACTCCGCAGGAGGGGAGGTCGACCCACCGGCGGTGCAACGTGTGTGTGTTTATAGTGTGAGGGGGAGAGAGGAGTGAAGGGTGCGGAGAGGGAGGCGACGGCGGCGAGGGGTGCGTGTGTGCGTGTGTGTGCGGTGTGAGGGTTAGAGAGAAAGAGAATGAGACAGAGGGAAGAGCAGACGTGTGTGCATTGAGTGTGTGGAAGAGAGACAGGTAGGGGGGTGCGAAGGGGTCTGCTGACGCTGTTGTGTGTGTGTGGTGGGTAGTGCAGTAGAGATGGAGAGCATGAGGTGGGGGAAGGGAAAGAAGAGGGATTGAGAGAAAGGGGAAAAATGGCTGCCGATGGTGGAGTGAGAAAGAGAGAGAGGAAGAGAGAGTTGCAGGAAGAGTGGGAGAGTAGATGGAGAAGAGAAGAGAGAGGGAGTGGGCAAGAAGAGGAAACTAGCGGTGTGACGGTGGAATGTGTGTGTGAGAAGGTGAGCGTGAGCAGTGTGAGACGGAGGGACAGATCGCGGGGAAGATAGTGGTTGCCGACAGAGGGGAGGCAGGCCGGAGTGGGCGACGGGTGTGGGTGCGCAGGGAGAGGGGGAGGTTACAGGGAGGTGGGCGTGGTCGCGGGGACGGTTAGGGAGGTGGCTGTGGTGAGGGGCACGGTGGAGGTGTGGCCGCGCGGTCGGTTAGGGAGGTGGTGAGGAGCTCAGGGAGAGAGGAGCCCAGCTCAAGAGTCGCGCGAGATCACGCCTCTTCACATATGATAAACAAACATATTTCAATTTAGTTCTCATATCATCGTTATTCATGAGTCAATATATAATGTAACTAAAAGTATACAAATATATAATATTACAATATCTCCAAAGATAATATGAAACATATAAAGTTTAAATAATAAAATAAACTAATTCTTTGTGCCCTGAACATATAATGACTTGAGTCTCATCTCTAAAAAAAAAATTTAAAAAAATAAAAAACTTTGTGCACACCGGGAGTGTGCAGTAACTCCCGGGTGTGCCCTGAGCATTATTAAAAATTAAACTTGGGCGTGGACTGGTTGGGCGATTTGATGGCGGAGACTCCAAGCTGGTATGTATGGGCCTGGGCCAGAGGCATCGTCTGTTAGTTTACCTGAAGTTAAGTAAATAGTATATCACTGTACAACTAGAAATGATAAACTATGATGCATTACGATGATATACGTGACACTTCAAAGAATAGTATACTAGCATTTTTCAAATTCTGAAATCATCAAATTCTGAGCGTACATAAGCAATTATTTCTAGGAATTGCATGTATGTTTACTTATTCACAGGAATTTCCGTTTAAGAATAGTATACTAGCATTTTTTAAGAAAACTATTCAAAAATATCAATACATTATACTTAATTAAAAAAATCACAATATATTACACTGTGAAATAAATTAGGGTGCCGCCTTATGCCTCATATCATCCTACCATGCATACATAATGAGAGGTGAAGGGAGAGGCCGAGGGATTGTGCTACACTGTCAGGAATTCTGAAATCTTATAGACCGCTTTTGGAAACATGGGGGGATTCCAACTATTGGAATCTTCACTTCTCTTAATCCTTCTCAAATGCAACCATGTCTCGTAAGATTTTGAAGAATATAGATTATAATGAGTAGAGGGAGATTGGGAGAAAAAAAGAGAGGAGATTTTAGAATCTCTAAAAGTTACCCAAAAAGAAAAGGTGTTTCTTCTCTATCGAGCAGATTTAGGGGGAAAAAAAAAGAACTACACCCCACATTCCCTTCCAAATGTTCTTTTAAGGTCATTTTCATAACGGGGTGGGTTAAGGGCGGACAAGTCACCCCGGGTGACCCACCCTTAACTCACTTCGGGTGACTTATTCCATTCTTTTGGTTGGAGTGAAAAAACTCAAACTTATCTCTAACCGACCCCGATTAAGATAAAAAGAACCAAACTAAGATTAAGGAATCACCCCACCACGAGTAACGCACCCTAATCCGGCTTACCCTTTTATTAAAGTGGCCCTTAGAAGTCAAAACACTTCTGAACTGGTGAGAAAGGAACAACTATATACGGCTACAAGAACCATCTATACACATTTTTGCTTGGGTTTGTCTAGACTTCCAGTCATTTACACCTGCATAATGACAGCCATATTCGCTTTGCACAGAGAGCAAAGCCAAACATTACAACACTGCTTTTAACTGGCGTCCCGGAAATGTCTTTCAACTTCCGGTCTTCTGTCAAATTTTGTTGGGTTATGAAGGGTATTTATGTTCCTTTCTGGCTTCCATGACACACTTCTAAGTACAGTTCTTAAATTAAGGAGTCATTTCAGAAAAAAAAATAACAAAGAAAGAAAGAAAGAAATGTTAAGGAGAAGCTTATATTCTAGATGAAGATGGGCTAGTGTGGTATTCAAACTTAAGTTGAAGTCTCATATTTTTCCTCCTAAGGATACAAGCCAAATAAACTCTCGTCTCCGTGAGTATAATCAACGACCTGTGCACGCACTTAAACTTCAAAACAGTTTTCAAGCTAATCCGACAGTCAACTATTTAAATTATTGGTCCATCCAACTTAAACTAAGGTAAAGAGTGGAAAAAGACATTATATCATGATTATTTTTGGCATCCATTCTTAGAAACTCTTTCCCATTCCCCATTCTAAGAACAAGGCATTCTTCATTCCTTGTTTTTAGCCTGTTTGACAATCATTCTCAAGAGACCTTCCATGGGAAGACCCTTGTAATATGGGGAGACTTGAAAGTCTCCTCCTCTCTAGAACGACTCCTTACATTCTAGAAATATTTCTTGAGAAGGAATACTTTACGTTTGAAAAGAACGTTGGGGAGAGATTTTGAAGAAATCCCCACCCCCTCAAAATCCCTTCCAAATATCCCGTTGTCCCGTCAGCTTTTACTTTATATCGATTTCAATGTCTATAGAGATATAGGGAGAAAGGGGAGGAGAGTTTAAAATCTCCAAAAGATGACTCAAGGGAACTTTCTCCCTCTCTAGGGATTTCGAAAATATCTCCACACTGAACATCCTTTCCAAAAGCATCCTAACGACTCTATGATAATGAATATTGAAAGAGGCCCTAGATTTCTTCTTCATTTTTATCTTCGTTTGATGGGATTATTGCAACACACCTCCAAACTGACTTAAGATAATATTTGACAACACTTCCTAAGATGATTCAAATCATTAGAATTCTCGATAGTAAATAAATGCTATCAAATACACCTAATTTGTCTCGGCTTGTGCGCACCTTAAAATCTCCTAAGACTTAAGTTTGGGAGCACAACCTGTTACGTTACATTTTGAATAATCCACTTATACTGCATATCTCTGACACGGGAGAGGGGGGGGGATTTTTCCATAATCTCACTCCCACATGCTTTTGTCGAGTAGGGGAGTTAATATAATAATGTCTCTACGTCTCTCTCTTCTAAAATTTAAACCAACACAAAAATCTAACTCCCACGACAACGCAGTATGGATGTCAGAAGGGTGATTTTCACCGCCGGCCTCTCCCCCACCGGGTTACCAAATGATGTCTAAGTTATGCGAGTGAATAGTGACAAAAGTAAACTGTGTTGCGTAGATTTTAACACCATGTCAAAATCATTAGTCTATCAAATTCCAACACTTAAAACAAAAGATAAACGACTAAATGAGCACGTTGAATGAAAATAAATCTCAGCACTTCCAGTTTTTTACTTCAATCGATATCCAAATAAAAAAAGGGACTTTACTTTTGAGTCCTACAAACATACTGCCCGGTGTCTTGAACAATGTAGATAAGGTCGCATTTGGTAACGCGGCGGGGAGAAATTCTAATGATTGGAATCTTTGATAATTTCATCGGTGTTTTTAAACGAGCCAACATGATCTAGGCTTTTGTGCGGACTGAGATTTTCGACAGAGGAGAGAGATAGACATGATCGCCCGGTGTGACCGAAATCTGCAGAAGCTCTCTCGAGATAGCTTCTCAACGGGGTCGACGACAAGGTTTGATAGCTAAGTCGTACTGGCTATACCAGTTACTTATTGGTACGGTATGATACGACACCATACCGTATTATTCCGCAATGAACCAATGATAAGGAATTATATAATAATATGTGTTGTAATAAATATTAATACGATGTCACGTGTAGTTGAGTTGGTTAAGGTATTATGTGTTTAATTGTGACGCCGTGGGAGAGGAATGTCCATAACAAATTTACATTTCAAGACATATTAAATATAAAATAAAATATATAATATATGAGTACGTATCGGTTACATATCACACATCGGTCGTATCGGTCTTTGAGTGATACGGTTCGATACATATGGTTCACTCCGTACCGGACTAGTTTGTAAAACCTTGGTCGGCGGATTCTCAATGGAGAAATCCCCATTTTACCCTTGCTCCATGGCTGGCCAGGTTCCCTCGGATGCCCTTGCTACTGGGCATTGAGCTTGCCACTGCGGACTCTCTCGTCGGTGGCCGTCGCCATTGAGTTCGCCATCTGCCTCCGCCCCCGATCGCTGATCACTTATTGTCGTCACCATCACTGTGGGGTCATGGTCCAAAATCCCAGGGCCACCCATCCTGCGTCACGTCTTGTATGAAGAAGGAACAGACTCAAAATTATGATTGTTGCTTCAGTAATTACTGTAGTATTTTTAAAGTACTGTTCACTAAAATAAAATGGTTAAATGAGGGGTAAAATAATAATCAAATTATTCACATCCAAAAAAATTCTCATCTCACCCAAATGATATTTTAAACTTTTTTAAAAGAAATTAACAAGTTATACATAGGGATGTCAACGGGTCAAATACGGTGCAGATAGTGAACTATCTGTATCTGTATCCGATAAAGAAGAACCGTATCTGTTTACTGTTTGTTAAGAATTCAGAAAGTCGTGTATCCGAAACCATTATCGAGTATCCGAAAAATATGGTTAACGGACAGTTAGCGAATAGTTACCGTACATAAAAGTACATATAAGATTAAATTTTAAGATGTAAATTAACTCAATTTTAAAAAAAATTAGATTGAAAAGAACAATCCATATGATAAACAAACATGTTTCAATTTAGTTCTCATATTATCATTATTCATGAGTCAACATATAAATATATAGTGCAATTAAAAGTATACAAAGATATAATATTACAATATCCTCGAAGATAATATGAAACATATAAAGTTTAAATAATAAAATAAACTAACTCTTTTAGACTTTAATCTCTATCGTGCTCTCATTCTTTACATAGCTTTCATGAAAATAAAGAATATATTAAGTTGATAATTTAAAAAATTATAAAAATATCTTATAGTTTAAAAATATTTTACCATCATGAAAATAGAAATGACTTAAATTATACACATATTATCTTCAATATCATTTTCTTCGAGACACTAAATTATTTGAGTCAAATACAAATTTGTTTAATGGTAACGGATAGATAGGGATTCAGAACGAGGTGTATCTGTATCTGTATTCGCTAAAAAATCGGATACATCCGTATTCGTATCTGTTAATTTATCGGAAAGAAAAATATCATCTATTTGATGTTCGTTAAATTAACGAAACAGATGATTATTAGATTATCGGTTATCATTGACATCCTTAATTATATAATATAATAAAATATAAATTTTGAATTTTTTGGTATCAAACAACGCGTTTCCAAAGGCGCCCTTAAAAGAATTATCGACTCGAAATGTCCATTTGATTCCACCATTTCGAGCATTCTAAAAATAACTCTAACTTGACAGAACGAGCCGACGCTTGACGCGGCCGGTCCAAATCAAAGTGCATGCCACCACATGGCGACCCCAATTGACATCTTTCCGGAGGCCGCACACGAAGCCCTCCTTTCCCACACGCAACGCAATTAAAACTGTCGGCTGCTCATGGGAAACCGAGCCATCGGGCCCATTTAAGGCCCTTCTTGGGACACGTCTGTTGCTGTCCGACCCGGCCAACAAACAAACAAAAGACTACCTCCATGGCTAGTCAAATCCACCACTGTTGCATCGATGCGTGCGAGTCCCATACAGTGAGAAATCTCCTGTGTCCCTTTTACTCCATCTCTAAAGTTTCTATCCTCCACAAGTGAGGTGAAGGGTGAAGGAGGCTGGGTTACTACACAAAAGCCTGTGCATGTGTGAGACTCGCACGGCAGGTGGCACACCTTCCGAAACAGGGCATATAAAATAAACCTTCGAGTGGACCCATCGCACCTTTGGCTGTGGCACATCCCATGGAAATGTCAAAATAGCCCATTCCCTTGTTCTGTCGCAATTTTATCCGTACAGAGGCACACATTACAACTAGCTTTTGCTAATAAGACAACATGGCCACAGTTTGACAGGCAGTCTTGTTGCTGTTCTTGTTGGAGGACCAGAGTTGTCATACCCGAGCGGTTGAACTGTTCCTCGCAAACAAGGATTGGGAGTCTCCCGTTGTGGGCTTGCATACTATGTATGTGTGGACGGACAGCTTGAGGAAGACAAGCAGCAGAGTAGTGTCATCGTGAAGATCATGAACCCTCGCAGGCATTGTAGTTGCAGAAGAAATGTTGGTCGATTTTCTTAGCCTTGAAAGTTGAATGGTAGTAACTGATCTCTGATCAGCTGCTGCAGGCACCATGAAGGGCATTGGTTAGGGTTAGCGGGGCAATTGGGTAATTGCACCAGTGACCGTGCAAGAATTACAGCACTTATTACTGCTCTGTGAACGGGCAGCTGCGCGCATTAATCTGCTTCACCGTCTACCTTCCCCCGGTCTTCGCCGCCTTCGTCCTCCTCGAACCCCCCACCACTGGAGCCCTCACTGCTACATATACCACTGCACCTCCCCGATCCGGTCACCTTCTCCTCCTCCTTCCTCCCCCTAACGATAGTCACCAACACTCGATCGCTTCCAATGGCTGGCCGTGGCACCTTCTCCCGCCCTCCCTCCCGCATGCTGCTGCTGCTGCTACTGCACTTGTGGCCTTCTCTGTTGCTGTCCATGGCTCAGGTGGAAGAAGCTGGCGCACCGGAGGGTGCTGCAGCCGCCGCTGCTGCTCCGAGTGCTAGGAGCGGCGCCGGGGGCCGCGAGGTGCAGGTGCCGGCGATGTTCATATTCGGCGACTCCCTCATCGACAATGGCAACAACAACGACCTCGCCTCCTTCGCCAAGGCCAACTACTTCCCCTACGGCATCGACTTCGCCGGCGGGCCCACCGGCAGGTTCTCCAACGGCTACACCATCGTCGATGAAATAGGTATATATACTCGCTGGTTTCCTTAACCTCCACTCGGCAGCCCACTGTGTTATATCTCCAGGATTTGTTTTCTTCTCTGACGTCTGGGCTTCTCTATTTTGGTTTTTGTTACTTTTCATCTCGATGGGAAATGTATATGCCCCACCTGTAATTGGTTGGCATCCAAAAATCAAAACTATTTAGTGCACATCTTTGATCAATTACACTCCCAGTGTGATTCAAATAAATTAAATTTTTATTTAAATTTTTTTTGTGACACGAGACTCTAATCTCTCTATTTTATTGTGCAAGACACACTTTTATATGACGTTTTAAAAAAATTAAAAATTAAAAAAAATTAAATTTGAAAATCTCTAGAATACAGCCACTATCAACTTTTTCTCTCTTCTTTGGATTATGAAAAGAATCCATAATCCATGAGACTTTTTAAATGGGGTTAAGTAGTCGTAATTTTCTTTCATTGATCACCGAAGAATCTCAGTGTACCATGTTTAAACAAAAAACCGCGCATTTCTCATAAACAATATATATATATATATATATATATATATATGTTGTTGGAAACACTATCAAAAGAAGTCGGTCGTCTCATGACAAGATTAGGTAGTTCTTGAAGAATCTGATATACCATGCACACCGTAGGTGGATGCTAAAATGTGAAGATGAAAACATATGATCTCCTTTTTCTTTTTCATGAGAAATGAGCATACTGCTTCTGACGACTGAAACTGTTGCAAATGCATGCGTTCATGGCAGCATCATAAATGCACAGCGTCCAAAGTTCTGTAGACGCGGCCATATGTGAGAGGCAGTAAATTCGAGCCAAGCCTTTTTTCTTTTGCATATCTTCCATCTTTTTCCTCGATCGTAAAATCACACCCCGCTTTCCAGCTGCCCCATAATTAGATGAACGATTTGAACGATATGATCAAAGAGCTCACGACGTTGCTGTTGGTGTTGTTGCTCTTCCCTGTCGCAGCCGATCTGCTGGGCCTCCCCCTGATCCCCGCCCACTCCCAGGCCTCCTCCACCGAGGACGTCGTCCACGGCCTCAACTACGCATCTGCGGCAGCGGGCATCCTCGATATCACCGGCCAGAACTTCGTAATGACCACCGCCTCTTCGTCACCTGTTGTGCAATTAAGATGGATGTTTCTCATCTCGATCTCCGTGGCTTTCCATGCGCATGCATGCATGCATGCATGCATACAGGTCGGGCGCATCCCCTTCAACCAGCAGATCCGGAACTTCGAAACCACGCTGGACCAGATCACCGCCAACCTGGGCGCCGACGACGTCGCCGGCGCCATCTCCCGCTGCATCTTCTTCGTGGGCATGGGCAGCAACGACTACCTCAACAACTACCTCATGCCCAACTACGCCACCCGCAACCAGTACAACGCCGACCAGTTCGCCGAGCTCCTCGTCCAGCAGTACACTCGCCAGCTCACCGTATGCCCCCCCCCCTTCCCAACCTCTCCTGCTCATCTGGGTCTGTAAATTGAGCAGGGCTGATGACAGAGAGCCGTTGCCTCCTTTCTTTCTTGTGCCATGCAGAGCCTGTACAATCTGGGGGCTCGCCGGTTCGTGCTGTCCGGAGTGGGCTCCCTTGGCTGTATCCCGAGCATCCTGGCGCAGAACCCCTTCAGCCGGTGCTCCGAGGATGTGGAGAGCCTGGTGATCCCCTTCAACAGCCGGGTGAAGTCCATGGTCGACGGCCTCAACGCCAACCTCCCCGGCTCCAAGTTCATAATCATCGACGTCTTCCACATGTTCAGGGACATCCTCAGCGACCCACGCTCTTACGGTGCGTCTCTCGATCGCTTTCTCCCTTCCTTCCATGCATGGACTTCGCCGTGCTTTCTTCCAATCTTCTGCGTGCTTGTTCAATTGAATCTTTTGGTTTTTGGGTTTGGCAGGGTTCAGCGTGATCGACCGGGGGTGCTGCGGCATCGGCCGCAACAGGGGACAGATCACGTGCCTCCCCTTCCAGACGCCGTGCCCCAACAGGGACCAGTACGTGTTCTGGGACGCGTTCCACCCGACGGCGGCCGTGAACATCATCCTGGCCAGGAAGGCCTTCGTCGGCACCTCCCACGAGGTGTACCCCGTGAACATACAGCAGCTGGCCACCATGGACCTCCGGCTAAACAAGTAGGAGACCGAAGCCTTCTCCTCGTCTTTAAATTGTGCCGCCATGACTGACGCATTTGACTGTAACCAGAGGAGACGGAGGGTGGGGATGCCCTGGTAATAACATATGAACGGAATGGTCTTGCTTTCTGTTTGAGACCGGTGGTGTTTAGCTAGAAAGAGCAAGAGAAATCTACAGTTTTTTGTTTTTCCCTTCGGCTTGCTTCGCTGTCCCTATTAGTTTCCTTGCGTGGTACCAGCTGAACGGCTCTTTGGGGACGGGAACGGCAAGTGGGAAAAGAATTAAGATAAGAAATTAATAGATTATTCTGCTATTTAAAAAAAAATTACGCTGTTAGATCAATCAAACTATTGGCCTAAATTAACAAAAAATGTTATTTATCCTTAACTTTAGCAATGACATTTTAAATACTGTAAAAAAGAATGTAATTTTGTCGATAAAATCACATTTGATAGCACATCACTACTCCCACTTTTCCACCATCTATTCGAAGGTTATCCACTAAACCTAAAGACCAAAAAAGTATTACCAAATAATATTACTTTTTTTATTTTTTATTAGGAATTGTTTGAAGTATACATGCCTCTGGAGTCTATCACATTATGATTTATAGTCTCGTTTCTTTTATATAATCACATGTGTCTATTCCGTCATTTGTAGTCGTCATTTGTCATTTGTTCAACTTAAAAGTTTAAATGGGTAGAGAAAAAATATTAATCGATTTATTTAATGTGGTTATTTACATAATCAAAATAAGCGTGTGTATATATATGTATACCTTTATGTTTGTACATCTTCATTAATATTCCTTTGATTCTGACGATAATAAAAGGGATATAACTAAAAGAAAATTAGTTAATATGATCGAGGAGGTACATCACAACATAAGAATATATAATTTATAGCATTTTGCCAAATCTCAAGAAAATGAGTTTAGGTAAGAACAGACGTCTGCGTCACAGGAAAAAGGCCAAATCAAAGGATCCTGAAACCGGTGTTCTAAAACCTGTGAGACAAAGAAACCCAATTCTAATTTTAGATACTTCTTTTCTCAATTAATTACAAACATCAGCCTTGGATTTCATTTCCATCAATCTAGACAATTTTTTTAAAAATTACAGGGAAATTCAGCATTTTACATCAACTTAAAAGAGCTTTTTAATCTTTTTGGTTACAGTTTTTACCATTTTTCTCTCAAATTTAAAAAAAGAGAAGCGGACCAAAACACATTTTGGTAAGATCTGTCTTTTAAGGAAAAAATCATATCCCATCTAAAACTCTCCCGAAATAAAAACATATCTCCAACAAAAGACTCGCACACGACGTACTCATTCCACGTTGGGGTTCTCTCTTCTTTCTTCCATGTTCGCGTCGCTCTGCTCATCTGGACGTAGAAAGAATGGTTCTGAAACAACATTTTTTCTCAAAACTCGTCTAGGAATGCTTATCTAAATAGGTAAATTATACATGACTAACGGCAATGTGTCGGTTAATTTGAAAGTAAGCAAACTGCATGCTAAGTCCTTTGCTACTTTGGGGTGGTTCCCCAAATGGCACCACACATCGGAAAATGATTTGTGGAAGCAAATCTTGTGGATGAAAAAGTGAGAAGCAGTAGAAAGCGGCTTTCATTCGTGTAGGCCGTCCCTATTTCATTACCCATTTCACCGGCTGTGGTTCTTTGAAATCCATAAGATGGCATATAACATACAAATGAACAAGAATGAGACGATTGCTGCAAGTAAAACACCCCCTCCAATTTGCTCTTATCTGTTTGATCAACAATAAAAGTGATAAAACCAATACAATTCAACACAAAGCCGCCAACAAAAAAGATTCACTATGTAATATGTACAAGTGAATCCCCAAAAGTTTCATCAGAACCCAGTCATGAATCTCATGATGGATAACAGATGGCATAAGGATACTACTTTCTATGGGGAAAAGAATAATGACAATTTTTCCCTTCAGCTACAGGTTGGACACAAATGGGCGAGTAACACCACCGGCAGCTAGCATGGATTTTTATCTGAATTGGCACGGTCAGTGATTCACATAATTTGCGGCAAGAGTAACGCAATGCAGTAGAGATTTCACATCAGCTCTTGATCATAGAATGCCGTCTGAAGCTGCTTTACATGGTTAAGCCAAGCAGCCGCATTTTGCCCATCAACCAGCACCCAGTCGACGACTGTTGCAGCCGGTTGCTCCCACCATTCATCAACCTGGATTATGCCATGATGGTTTGAAAGGAAAGGTCTAGCGTTTAGAAGGGGGGAAATGTGATTGTTCCTCAGTCACGCAAATAAAATGCATTGAATAATTAAAAAACATGAAGAAGTTTCTCCAGTTATAAGTCTGCCATCTGTTGACCTCACACTTCTAGATGCTTCTATTGTTATTGTGAGGACAAAGGGAAAAAAATACCAAATCTTCAAGTTATGGGTTGGAAAGGATCAGCTTATGGCCATTAGACAGAGTTCTCATCTGCACGACACCATGTCAATTTGTCAAATCCTGTTAAAAAAAAAAATGGCAACATCATCTGCTGACAAATTGAACATGGCAATTAGGTGGCTTCAACAGGCATCTGACTTAATTCTAGTTCAAAGATGAGGTAGCTTTTCACTCCCCGCCTTTCTCCCAAGGTGATTCTCCACTGTTTGCACTGGTGTCATGCCAAAGCTGATTCACAGAGCAAAAAAAATTTGATGACCTTTCTAGAATAAGGAAGATTCTACAGTCTTTTTAAATTCCCATGGGAATGGGATCCTTGCAAAGTATTGGTTACGAGCCAAACACACAAGCTCTCATGGTTCATTCTAAGCAGAAAACGGCTCCACAAGATTGCCAACCAAACATTGACTACATTGTACAGTGGCTTCCGCATTTTTCTACCTACGTATTCTGCCTTGTGTATGTCCACTTCTCTCTCTTCTTTGCAAATTTTAGCTCACAAACAGTTACTCATTCCAGTCTACATTCTACTCCCAAATGGATAAGGTCAAAAAGGGGTCCAATGGTTCATCACATTTCCTACGAAAAATATTACCATGGAAGAGCAAGACATCATCATTCCATCTTATGATGAGATTTTTGAAGCATAAAGACACAACAAAATATTATAATAAAAAGGTCGCTAATCAATCCCGGTGACAGCACTGTACATGGTCCAGAATCAAGTATTTAGAAAAATATACAACTAATTGGGTGTCAAGACTCTAGTAGATAATGCAAGCAAACTAAACATTTGTGATGAGCAAAATACCTTCCATGAGTCCACGAATATATATGTGGCCAAATCTGAGTGGATGCTAATGAACGAGCTAATGATAAGTCTAAAATGAGATGGTGTGATGTTATTAGAAGGGACATTGGCTTATTGGGTTTAAATATGAATATAACACTTGATAGAATTCTTTGGCGGAATAGGATTCATGTAGCCAACCCCAAATAATGGGATGAGACTCTGATGCATGGTTCACCGGATCGGATCAGATCGGCCCGGATCGGCCGATCCGATCGGTTTCCGGGAGAACCGACCTGATCCTGATCAAGTTGAACCGATCCACCCCCGGGATCGGCCTGGGATTGGCCGGATCGGCACAGATCAGCCGATCCCAAGAGATCCTGGGCGATCCCGCCCTTGTCCCATTTGAACTTTAAAAAAAAGGATTTTGGGGGAAAGCCAACCAAAGGTCTTTGGTCCTTGGGACCTTTTGACCGGGATTTCACTCTCTCTCACACACACACCCTTTCACTTTCACATCTCTCTCTCTCTCGCACACACACACACACATACACACTCTCTCACTCTCTCCCAGGGTTTTCCGTCTCGACCGACCCGCCCGTCCCGGTCACTGCCTGGGTCGGGTCGGGTCGGTCCCGTCTCGGTCCGTCTCGGTCCGCCTCGCTCTAAAAAAAGACTTTATATATATACAATACATATAAAATAATAGAATAAAATAGAAAAAGACACATTATATATATAATATAATATAATATTAAAATAATGGGACGACTCGGTGACGACTCACGACCCGGGCGGACGCCCACAGCCTGGGTCGGGTCGGGCGGGTCGGGGCGACCCGCACCGGGTCGGCAAACCCTGCTCTCTCCTCTCTCAATCTAGGCTCATTGTTGCAAGAAGATAATTGATCAAGAGTGATTGGTGTTAAAAGATTGCTTCTAAGCTCAACTAACACCATTTTCTCCAAGAGATTTTTGAAGGTAAGTCTCTCTCTCTCTAGAAATATTTTATCTCTCCTCGAAATTAGACTTAGGGGGTGATATTTTTTTTCTATTTTTGATCCCCTAACATTATTTAGCATCCCACCATGATCCCCCCTCTCTCTAGGTCTCTCTCACTCTAGAAGTACTTTCTCTCTTCTCAGAATTAGGCTTAGAGGGTGATATTTTTTTTCTATTTTCATTATTTTGTGGTCCCTAACATTGTTTAGCACCCCACCATGGTCCCCCCTCTCTCTAGGACTCTCTTTCTCTCTCTAGAAATATTTTCTCTCTCCTCAAAATTAGGCTTAGGGGGTGTTTTTTCTGTTTTCATTATTTTATGGTCCCCTAACATTGTTTAGCACCCCACCATGGTCCTCACTCTCTCTAAAACTTTCTCTCTCTAGAAATATTTTCTCTCTCCTCCGAATTAGACTTAGGAGGTGATATTTTTTCTGTTTCATTATTTTATGGTCCCCTATTGTTTTAATTGTTTTCTTTGGTTTGTCTTTGCATTGGCCGAAGGTATGGCATCTCCTAGTGGGTAACAAGAGGAGTCTTCCACCATCTCACATGGCGACCCAACATGGAACCATTGCACACTTGTGGACATGGCAAGTAGGAAGGTTAATACCGTTATTGTGGAAAGGAAATGTCCGGCGGTGTATTTCGTTTCAAGCAACACCTTGCACATGTAAAAAGAGAAGTTAAGGGTTGTGAGCGTGTTCCGATGGAGGTGAGAGCACAATTCAAAGCTCTTTTGGACAAACATTAGGTTGAGAAGACAAGAACAACAAAGAAAAATGTTGCAATTAGGGAGGAGTTAGCACGTCCATCTGGTGGACCCGGCATTCATATATATGGGGTTGGTCATGAACATGAGGAAGATACAAGAAGAAGATCAACTTCGTTTGAAGGTTTTGATCCAAGTAAAAATTACTTACATAAGATAATTGTTAATCAATTCCATTTGTCAACTTTACCTTATTAATATTGACCATGCCTAATTGTCTCTCTTAAGGTGAACTTCGGCGTGGAATGGAGGCTAGTAAGAAGTCATTTGCTGAAGACAGATATTATAGGAAAACAAGCCGTTATGTGGGCGAAGGCAGTGGATCTGGACAAGGTAGTGAAATTGGACAAGAAATCAATCAAGAGGTTCATGATCTAACTAGGAATGATGACCCTAGAGCGGGCCCTATTGACCCTTATCCCATTAGGGAGAGGAACATCCAACCAAATATCACAGCTGCATTTAAGAATTTGAAGATTTGCAAGGAAAAGATTGGTTGTGCAGCCTCTAGATGGTTCTTCTACAACAATGTTCCGGCAAATACTGTCAAAGGGCCTTACTACGAGAATATGATTGACACCATTGTAAAGGTTGGTAAGGGAGTGCCGGGGCCAACTCCGAAGGAAATCTACAACACTTATCTACCTCAAGAAGTGAGTGACTTAAGGGAATACATCAAGTCCTTTGAGCGGATATGGGATGAAAGAGGCTGCACAATAATGACTGATGGGTGGACAGGTATAGTCTTATCTTTGCATGTATATGGACTCATAGATTATCATCCATCATTTTGATCGTAATGCTTTCTTATTCTCTATGTTGTATAGGCATTACCAGAAGGACAATGATCAATTTTCTTGTGTACTGTTAAGCTAGGACGATCTTCATGAAGTCGGTGGATGCTAACGGGCATATTAAAAATACCGACTACTTGTTCAAGTTGATGGATGAAATGG
The DNA here is from genome assembly GCA_022559845.1 of Amorphophallus konjac. Lineage (NCBI taxonomy): Eukaryota > Viridiplantae > Streptophyta > Magnoliopsida > Alismatales > Araceae > Amorphophallus > Amorphophallus konjac. The sequence goes on from JAHNEJ010002786.1 coordinate 92,372, forward strand.
TTGAACAAGTTGGAGAGCATAGGGTGGTGCAAATTATGACAGATAATGCGGCATCATATAAATTGGCTGGCCACATGTTGATGGAGAAGCGACAACACCTATATTGGGTGCCATGTTTTGTACACTCCATAGACTTGATGTTGGAGGACATGTGCAAGGATGAAAAGATCGCAAGCACCGTGACTTCTGCTCAATTCATCACAACCTATATGTACAATCATAGTTATGTCCTTAAGTTGATGCACGAGCACACTGGAGGGAGGGAACTCATACGTCCGGGGGCAACTCAGTTTGCCTAGCCTAAACTATCTTTGGAGAGTCTACATTCTCAGCGGCGTCCCTTATTGCAAATGGTTTCCTCAGAAGGTTGGGAGGAGTGACTTGGTGTCCATGCAAAACAAGATGTACGAACCAAGGGGAAGAAGGTGGAAGAGTTTATTGAAAACAGAGGCCTATGAAAAGACATCAAAATGGTTCTTAGTGTGGTGGAACCAATTGTCAAAATTTTGAGAATTGTGGATGGTGATAAGGCGGACATGGGGTACCTATATGAGGCAATAGAGAGAACAAAGGAGGAGATTCAAAAATCAAACCCTAAAACATATCTAAAGTGGTGGAACATAATTGATGAAAGGTGGGACAAAACTCTCCACCATGATCTTCATGCCGCAGGTAATTGCAAAACAAAATGTCTATATATATATATCTATTCTCCTATCTTAAGTCATTATTGACACAACTCTTCCAATCTGCAGGTTACTTTTTTCAACCCACGGTATCAATATGACCCAAATGTGAAGAATGATGATGAGGTCTTAAATGGGGTAAAGAATGTCATTCAACGCATGCTAGATGATGAAGATCGGGGAATTATAGCATGTAACAAGATGAATGATTACAGGCTTAAGTTGACTCAATTTGCAACTCATCGAGCAAAAAAGGCAGTGATGTTACTTAGCCCTGGTAAATTTTATGATTGACATCTTTACACTTCTTTTTCATTGGTCTAAGTCTTGCACATCATATTCACAAACAGACTTTTAATATGCAGCTGATTGGTGGATGGATTATGGCAAGGCCCCTGGATATGAGGATCTAGGATATGTTGCTATCCGGGTCTTAAGCCAAACAGCATCTGCATTTGGGTGTGAGAGGAATTGGTCCACTTTCTCTTTAATTCATTCAAAGTAAAGAAATAAGCTCACATCCTCAAGGTTGGAGCAACTTGTATTTTGCCACTACAATATGAGGTTGAAGATAAAGAATCTCCAACGGATCGAAGAAGGACAAAAGGAAAAAGCTAGTTGGAGAGATGAAACTATGGGACAGCCTACCACACAACCTACAACAACCGAAAAGTCCATAGACTTAGATGACATTTTTGATGAAGAGAATCCTCTCCACTCATGGGTCGATGCAAGGATGGCAATGGGTGGATAGCAAAAAATGTCTCAGCTGGAAAAGGGAAACAAAAAGTTAAGTATGTGCATCCACCAGGAACAACACTTGAACAAAGCATTGAAGACACAGGCTACAATCCAAACTTCATTCCTTATAGGCGAAATTGGTTGAGGAAGAAGAAGGCCATGAAAGAAGAGTTCCTCCGAAGGGCAAGAGAAACAAGTGAAAATTATGGCCAGCCAGAGTACAACATATCATCTCTTGCACAAGGTTTGTAGACTAACTTTGTCCTTACATTTGAAAATGCTTGAAGACTTATATATCTTCTAATCTTTAATTAATACTTTTTTTACAGGAGGGGATTATACTTTCCCTGCAGGTTATTATGATTACCCCCCCTCTGATGTATCTTCTTACTCAGGAGGAGGATATTATGAGTATGCTACCTATCCATCCTATTCAGACACATCATCACAACAATCAACTGGAGGTAGCTACCAAGTCCCTAAGATCCTCGGTTGGATTCCTATCACGACAGTGTACACTAACACCGAGGAGTATAATCGGTATCTCATGGACCATCAACTCATGTATGCCATGTACATGTCATGGAATGACTATGTACAATATGTAGAAAACTCTTTCAATGTTCGTCTTCAATGAATGAAAGGTAGCTATCTCATGAAATCATTGTATTATTTGAGTATGCCACCTATTTCACAAAATGATGAGCAAATGTCAACTATTTCACATTAAATTTGGTATAGATCTATGTTAGAATATTTTTTCTATTTTTTCAGATTTTTAAGATTTTTTTAGACATTTGTATCTCTAGCCGAGTCAGTTGGCCTGACTCGGCCGGGATCGGTCCAAGATCGGCCGGGATCGGCCGATCCCTCCGACCCGGATCGGTTTGGGACTGGGCAATCCGATCCTGATCCCCGATTCCACCTTCCTTGCTCTGATGATGATGTGTGTGTATATATATATATATATATATAGAGAGAGAGAGAGAGAGAGAGAGACACACACACACACACACACACACACACACACACACACACACACACACACACACACACACACACATGCAAGATTGACTTTACTGTCTACACACTTCAGAAGACATATATGAAGGAAGCAGACATCCTTCAACAGAAAAGACCTGATGCAATGGATGCCGCTGTTTAGTGTTTAACAAACAATGCAATGAAGGCCAAAAGCTGGATGCAATAATTTCAGACAGATAACATAACAGGAGGGTAATCAATGCAGTACTCAACCATGCTAATTAATCATCCAGAAAAGCTTGGAGAGTTTTATAAATCAATAGTTGCTTACCAAGCCTCTAATGCGTTGGCAATCATCCAAGGAGTTTTGAGCATTCAAAACTGCATCAGTAAGCTCCGGCAACCACCTTTCTGCAATGATATTCTCTTGTTCAGCAGCCAAGTCCAAGCAATAATTAGTTGTCCTGCAACAAAATTCTTTGTAAATCACACATTCTAAATCATTTGAAGAACTATGAAAAACATCCAATGCATAAAATCACATTCCTCTTACAAAAGCAAAGATCCGCAAAACAGTTAAGCAACTAGGGAATTATATGTCCCTGAAGTGTTAACAGAATCACCTCTCATATTCTTGTTGCACACGATATGCATGGTTTAGCAAAATACGGTCATTTTCAACAAGTTCCCGCCGTGTATGAACAAGATTAATTGACTTGGACATCTCCTCCAGGATACTAGCCTCAGAACCCCGTAGTTTCAAAGAAAACTGCAGTGCCTCTAATACAGAAGCCAAGGCAGTATCTGAGCTTTCAAAGCCTGCATCAAAGTAATTAGTTAACCTTGAGTATAAAACTGTAGCATACACTGTTGAATCCAGGCCATCAGATTCTGAAGCAAGATCCATTAAGAAGACCAGAGCACAATCTCAAAAACTATGTTAAGTAGATGTTACCAGAATGAGATTGCAGGGCAGCAGAAATACGACAAATGGATGGAACTGCAGAAGGATCTCCAGCACCAGCTCTTGCAGTTAACAATGCAGCAGTTTTTTCTGCAGCTGCAACTGCTTCAGGTCCAGCAGATCCTTTAGCACCCATTGACTCCAGCAGGGCCTGCTCAACTTAAAGAATCAGTATTGCAGAAGGGATGTAAGGGGATATCTATCAGGTAGATTAGTCATTGTATCTTTATCCTTGTCTCCTTATCCTTTATCTTTATCCATTGAAAAGTTATTCGATAGCAGTACAACCAACCTTAGCTTCTTGTTATATTCTTTGTTATCAAATTCATAGGTTCTACTTCCAAAACCTGGCATGCATAAACACTATGATTAACATCTTTAAAATTAATGTCCATATAATTTACACTTCTAAAAGACATAGTACAAAAGTGCATTTTATATTTTTTTAATGTGCGCAAAACAGTTCAAGAGAAAATTTCAAAGGATAAAGATAAAGGATATTTATGAAGCAGAATAGCTTAGAGACGACTCATTTATGAAGCAGAAATAAGGAAGAAATTCAAGCTGTAGAATAGCTTGCACAACTTATTTTGCAACTTACTTTGGACTCACAAGTTTTTACCTAGCAAATGCCTTCATAAAAAGAATGAAAGGACAGATAATTGGATGCAGAACCAAGTGTATCCAAATCCTGTTCCCAATGACAAGGACAAATAATATTTGTATCGTTCCAAATTTTTCAGATGTCTCTGAAGAGACCACAAATAATATCTGTATACAGTCCCAAAAAATTACTAATGTCTGTGCACCTTCTACAAGCTTTGGCAATGGACAGATAAATTGAATTTTCTGGTATCCATTTACATCTGTAGTCTGTAGGCTTTTCTAGTCTACATAAAATGCATCAAAGTTCTGTTAAAGTAATGAAAAACAAGGCTTTGTCGTGCAAAGAAACAGACATTAGCAACACCAACTTACATTTAATTATCCATTCTAAATTAAATGCATTTCAGCTAAAAAAAGAAATTAAAAATAATGTTCAAGTCCCTAAGATGTCTTATAATTTAAGCAAAATGTGTTCATTTTATTTACAAACCTGTGGAGTTGAGGGTAACATGAAGAGACTATTATCTAGACTTCCATAGAAGGCAGACACTTCTCTCTCAATTAGATCCTTCGAGTTACTTGAAATAGCCTCCACAGCGTCACAAGCTGGAATAATAGTCTTTGATGCATATTCTTGTGCAGCTAATGGCTGCTGCTCCCAAAAAGCTAATGCATTCTAGAGGCAAAGAGATTCCAATAAATCAGCTTGCACAATTAATTAAGGATTTCTCTCACAAGAATCCTAAGCAATGTCAGGCATCAAACACATAATGAAAGAAATTACTTAGAAAAACACGACCATAATAGCATTTGACATTTTTGGATTTGACTTACAGCAACAGGAGTCATCATGTTGCAATGGGAAACTGTCTTTCTATTTGTCAGTAAAAAAAATCCACTATTTCAAGTTACTGACATGCCAAGGATAGGTACAAGTGTTTCAGAATTCATTCACATGTTATAGCATCTCGTTCAATAAGATTTTAATGACATTAATCATAATAAGAAACAGAGAATTGTCATGGAAAAGGAAAATATATTACAAAAAATATGCTCACAATGTCCAAGCCCACAATCAATTCACAAACACATAGTCCTTAATTTAAATCAAGATAACAATGAAACTTCTTGTTAGTCATTTTCAATTGTATTCATTTAAACAGTAATGCAACCTGCTGAGAACTGTCCATGGAGGTAATGCCATATAGAAAGCAAGCTTGTCCTAAACCAAGCGTGACTCTCATCACATCAGAAAAAGTTGACAATATCACCAGAATTTGCAACATCTGTCCTCATCTTAACAAATATTGATTCCAGTAGATTTGATTCAAGACCTTTCCGAGGAATCAATTGACATCTACAACTGATACAGATTCCCTGATGCACAAATGCGCATAATGGGGAACAGAATGACAAATTTGGCCCGTAGCTATAAAGATAGTTTACTGATATTCAAGTGTAAAAGGCACATACTTTCAAAAGTAAAAAGTGTCAGATGTATGCAAGTGAAGATAAAAGTCCAGCAAGAAACATTATTTAATCCAAAGTAACGCCCACATGGAAGCAATCAGTAACAAAATTGGCAGCTGCAGTTTTGGGATGAAAGATAAAGATTAAATTAGTTTTGTAAAGGAATATGAAATTAAATTACTGGTACCATGTTTGCTTGCTGAAGTGCTGTATAGATGGTCTCCAATTCAGACCTGCGTGCATCAAACTCTTCAATCTTTTTCCACTTCTTTTTCAATGTATCTTCTGCTTCTCTGCACTCTACACACAATTTATTCAAGCGTTGGACCTCAGATACCAAGGTACTTAAGCTTGCCCTTAAACCAGCAACTTCTCTTTCTTTGGCCCAGACCTCCAACTGCATATACAGAAAATGGCAAAGAAACACCCAACAGTTAACAAAGTTGCTGTGATTCAAAACCTACATGCTAACCACCAAAAGTTATAAAACAAAAGAATCTGGAGATGTATCTTAGGCAGCATACATGAGTATATGCAGCAAGCAAAGGATAGACAATTCAAGTAAGATGTTCCATGAAATTGCATTGTCATCATTTCACTCTAGTCATTTTAAAATGTGGCCGCCTTACCCTTCTCTCAATGATTATGAAGAATGGGCATGTTTCATCAAAATTGTCTAAATGATCTCAAAATGTATCCACTAGCATGAACGTAAAAATTCACTGGTGGTAGCAAGAATTGTTGTGCCATCTTGGTGTTTTGCACAATCATAAGGAGAGAGAGTTTACGAGATACTAAAATACCCCTATAACTCCTAGTATCTCCTAAACTCTATTTGAAAAAGATCATTTAATAGCCTCTCTCTCTCTCCCCCCTTATAACTGTACTAGTGATATTTCTGATTTTTTCAAATAGGGTTAAAGGATAGGGATTTTTGCATATATATCATTCATGCATTTGTATTTGCACATATATCATTAAAAATGTCGATATTGTGCAAAAAGACCACAGCATGGTCTTTCTACATTGTTTGTCGTCCCTTTGCATTGTTTCTAGGGATTTTTGAATGGAAACCATTGTTGGAGGTGAATTTGCAAAAAAATCATTCCTAGAAATGCATTAGCAGACATATCACTGAATTAATTCAAATAGTGCATAAATGCCATTTAAGCGTGATTTTTTTGCAAGTTGTTAGTAAAAAGAAGTGATATGCATGCAAATAAATATGGCATTTTTGCACAATTCAGATTTACACAGTGATATACCTGCTAATGCATTTCTAGGAATTATTTTTTTGTAAATTAACCTCTAACAATTGTTTTCATGCAAAAAACCCTTGTTTCTATGAGTAAAAAGATCACTTAAAATAATGCAAATAGACCATTCCGTAGCCTTTTTGCACAATATTCGTATTTTCAATGATATGGGTGCAAATACAAACGCAGGAATGATGAATCTGCAATTTTTATTTTAACAATGGTTAACATGCAAAAAAAACTCTAAAGGTTAACTATGATTAATCAAGAAATTTTAACGAATCTAATGGATGGTGATGGCAGGGTATTGTTGCAAGAATTACAATTTAGTGAGGATATTAAAAATAAAATGAAAATAAGAGTGATGATTCTGCAAAATAAACTTGTAATCAGGGTATGTTTGCAAAAATCCCAACTGAAATTTTAATTAACAGTTTAAAATGCATGTCGTATGTAACAAGGAGAGTAGGTCCATCTTTCCTGGAGAAAGAAAAATTGTACATTAAGATACCTCAAAATGCCTGATATTCCCAATACTTTGGGAGATAGCGCCAGCAGGAATTGGCTGTGGTACAGCCATGTCATTGTTTCCATGCAGACGTTTAATGAGCTTTTGACTTAGGGCTTTAGCTTCTGCAGCCTTGTTCAGGGCATCTTCAGTAGCCATAAACTGCTGGACATGTGCTTTCTGTGGGCCAAAGAGAATATCACATATCATACAATATTGACCAAAAAAATCTTAAGTTACAATTCTTAAGAAAATTGCAAACTTATGCTATTACATCTTCGAAAGAAGACAAGAAATATCTTCAAAGGACCTTCATATCTTGGAAAGCCAAATAAGTAACTCAAACTTGCAAAACTTCCACAATTTAGTGTGATGTGTTAAATTCACAAATGTATGATTAACTACACGGGCATGAGGAACCTATGAATTTCTTGATGCCTTAACATTTTCTCGTGAGATTTCACAAAAGATGTCCACACATGTCAAAATCTCGGGACTTTGACAAAGGATTTGTCATTATTAAAGCATTTCTGAACACCAAGAGATAAACAAACCACAAAGAACCTAAAAGGGAGAGACTTGAAGTAAAAAAGGTGTACTAATATTTGCTTGTGCATGGTTAAAAAAAATAATGCCTGTGACAGTACATAGAATGATCTGCTAAAGACAACGAAAAAGAAATATGTTTATGATGAGGTCATCACGTCGCCATTACAAGTTTATACTCGTAGACAACCCTGCGATTGATTAGTGTTAGTTGTGTCATTATTTTTCTTTATCAGTGTTAGTCCTGCCATTAGATTCGCGTTATTTGCGTCTTTTTTTTACTTTAGGGAGTACCTGAAGGTATTTTGGTCATGCTGTCATGTGTGGGCATACTTGCCTTTTCCCCTCTTTGTAAAGGCTTGGAAACCCTCCTGGAATAATTTAGTTTTTTGGAATGAATGAATAGAATTTTCTTTTCCTGGTTGTTGTGAGGGAGCAAGGGGTGTAAAGCCCAAACCCTCAGCTGCCATCGAACCCCCCACCCCCCAGCCGCTGCCCCCACGCCCTCCACAGCTGCCACGCCACTGCCACCGTCGTCCCACGGAACCCTCTCCCCCTCCTCCGCGCATCCCCTCTTCTTCTTTGCATACATCTTCCCCCATCGCTGCTAGCCCGCCGCCCCTTCCACAGCTGCTGCCAACCACTGCCCTGCGCCTCTTCTCCCTCTCCCTCCGCCAAGGCAGCCGTCCCCTTCCCCCTGCTGTGCCAGCACCGCCGTCCCCTTCCCCCTCTGTCCTCTTCCCACCCACCACAGCTCAATCCCCCCGCCCCCATTCCCTCTTCCTCTTCCTCCTCTCTGCTGGGCCCTTCTCCCAGTAAGCCAGGCCCACTGTGCCCCCCCCCTCCTCCTTTCCTCTTCTTCTTCTCCCCTTCTCCTTACCATCGCAAGCTGAGGAGTCAGCCACCTCGCCTGAGCCTGACAGGGTCCCCACCCCTGCCTGCCGGCCGAACCTGGCCACCGCCTGCACTGGACTTGCACAGGCAGCCCACTTCACGTGCCAGACTGCCACAGCTCTCATCCACTGGCTGCCTAGCCCGACCCCGCAACGATTTTGACAGCGGACAGGCTGGACGGCCCCGTTCACCCCTCGAACCAGCCGCATCATGTGCCCGCTCGTGTGCCGCCACCCACCTGCGCACCGTGCCGACGCTACCACGTACTCGAGTGCTGCCGGCAACCCCATTCCTCCCCGTGGCTACTTTTTTATTTAGTTAAATAATCAGTAGAACCTTGGTTTGTCTCCATCATAGTATCATGCTTGCCATCCACCCCATTCATGAGCATGTGCACATTTATTCGGCCATATATTGACTGTCTAGGGATTACATGTAAGACGAGACGTGTACTTTGCATTGGGATTTCCTCTTTAATTCTGAATGTTGCAGTGATTTCTTGTCATAGTTCTTGTTTTAATTATCGCATCATTTGGGATTCACTTCTTCTTTTATTTAGCACCGTTCATCCTACTACTGCTCAGATCTGTCACGGTAGCACATCAGTTTATCACATAAAGCATAACTCCTTTTTCCCTTACCTGAACCTAATTTTCTGGAACAGGCTGTGATATGGCATATGTCCAATAACATTAGAAAATGAAGCTATGAAGGATAATCCATCGATACAGGTTTTGGAAACAGGATTCATTCATTTTGCCATTTTTTTTAAATAAGATGAGCTTATTACAGCATCTATATGTCATCAACATGGCCCAGGGTAGATATCTATATTCTATAGACTAACAATTGAAAGAGGGTATCTCTATACTAAAGTATCAAGATTTTATATATGTTGGTAAAAAAATATATATGTAAATTATGTAAGCATATGTATAAATAATTGAATTGAATAAATCAGTCAACAAAGCATAAGACAATGAACAAGGCCTACTTAGTAGTATGCTTAAATAGACAAAAATATATTAAACAGGTAGGTACTGATACAGAGAAATAAATTAGACAACATGATAAAATTAATCACTCCAGACTACCTACACCAGGTATATCTCGTTGGAATATCTTTCTTCTAGGGCCTCTGCCACAGTGGCAGGGCCAGTTCACATAAATTCCATAAAAACCACCCCACCCAAGTTCAAACCAGGGTGGTTCCCTGCTAATCCTCTACCCATACCAACTGGGCCACACCCGCAGGTATCTCCTTGGATATCTTAGTAATCTTACATGTTGGGGTTTTTCTTCCTGATGTTCCTTTCTCTCAGTTTGCAAAGCAATGTTTCATTTAACATTCATGGATATAAATAATCATTTCATGTCTTGAAAATCAAAGGCCTGATAAGTGCTCATGATGTCAGAGTTGCAACAGGCTTTCAATGTACAAGTGAAATCCACTTTCACACAAATGTACAAGTGCAAAAGAATAATGTTCTTATAGATGGCAATAAGGCCTTTTGCCCGCTAAAGAAGACAAATAAGAATAACAATATGGCCAACTGCTGCAGATTCGAGGCAATCTTCGATTGAATGATGCAGAACAGCTACAAGGCTAACAACGAGCCATTTATTCAGAAAGTTCCTCTTCACAAAAAGCACTCACAGTCTCAGACATGATGCATGAAATTTGTTGTATCAGTGGTGACCATGATTCTACATGTCTGCTAAATATTTGCCCCCCATTTTCTCTTGGATAAGAAAGTTTGACCAGGGTTATTATGCAAAAATAGCAGAAGACGTTGAACTTCTGCCAGTGTTCCCAGAGGACACTAAAGAGATTAAAGTACTCTTCCACTTCTATATCCCTGCTAATGACAGTAGTAAATGAACACAAAGCAGAAGGTGGTTGATAATGCTAGGGACATACATTATCAACCACCAAGAAGTTACATCTGGTAATGTCATAAATTTCACTTCTTTACTTTTCTCTTTCTTTCTCCTTGACATAAGGAAGATCTTTTTATTTCTTTCTCTAGGTGGATTTTTGCTGGAAAATTTCCTCACTCTTCCCCTACGACGTTGGATTCAGTTTCGGTTAGACCTTTGCTTGCAAAGGTTGAAAGCAATCATTCCTCCAAATAAGCTGCCGTTTTCATCTCCTATGTTTTTCCCTATGAAGTTGAATTTGATTAGACGGCTAATGTGCAAAGAATGAAATAATTTGCCTTCTTCATCTCTCATGTTTTTCTTGACGAGTTGACGTTTGGAAGGACTGGACACTATGTTTCCTTTCACTACTTAGTTTTCTTTGCTGTCACATTTTGGAAGGAAACAGCAGCATGACCCTTGTTGTCCTAAATTAAAAATGCATGAACATTCACTTCAATTGGATGAGAACTTAAAATCATGAATGCCAATGATGAAATTACAGACGCAGTGGCATCACAGATGAAACCAAACCTCTAAAGCGCATATTTTTTACCAGAAATATCTTACAGAAAAAACTTATGATTGTAGAGATGACAAAGTCTGATATTTAAGAACCTGTCTAAAATCAGATCAACTGGGAGAAAAATAAAAGGCATCTCCTCATAGGTGAAGAAGTGGTATACCTGTCTTTCAAGCAGCTGATTCCACATCCCTTTCGTGGAGAGGTCTGTTCCAGCTTTTCCATTTCCGTACACTTGATACGTAAATGTGAGCTTGCATCGGGTGATGCTGCATCCACTATTCTGTCATTCTCATATTTAAACCTATAAAAAGATGCACATGCCCATGGTATTATAGTATACAAGACGAAACAGCCAAACACATTCAGACTATACCACGAAACATAGGGTTCATACTCAAAAATGCATACATCATATCAAACAAACTATCATCAAACTTCTATCTGAAGAAAAGCGTCATGCTCAAACAAATAATTGAAAGAGTTAACTAAATTATAGAGACCTTAGGAGCTCTGCATCAGCTTTGATGTCGATCTTTTCTGTTTCTCTGTGAATCAAACTTGTAATTCGTGAAGTATATAGAGTTACTGCTCCAAGAAGTAGAGGAGGATTTCTCAGAGCATCAACTGCTATGGCTTTTACATCATCAGGTATTTCCCCATCT